>BSBN01000547.1:2400000-3000000 GCA_027924645.1 Cunninghamia lanceolata
GTGTGTAACTTGTTATTGGACCTATTGTTGTAGCACAAGTTGACTAAGTTCTCCACTAGTTGTAGTGCCAGTCGCACTAGGCTCTCCACCATGGGCATGTCCAAGTTGTGATTGCATCTAACCATGAGGATTAGGATTTAAATCTATAACAAATTTAATTCTTCCAGTTCTACTTGTATGACCTTGGAGTATTTTATTAGCTGATTCAGCTCCAAGGCCTCATTTATCAAATGGTTTTCTAGCAGTGGTGACTACATCTATTAGTTTCCAAATGCCTTGTCCTTCAGACCCCAAACCAACACCTCGATAACCCAACTTTTCAACTATGACTGCTCTGAAATTATATGATTTTTTTGTGTCCTGACTTAAATCAGGTTTGTAAATGCTTTGTTCATCCCTATCATCATCAGGTTCATCATCTCTATCACTTTCAGTTTCTTCATCTTCACATTCATTGGGATTCTCTATATTCCACAAATTGCTAAACTCTTCATCTTCATCAATTTCTCCATAGTCTGCATCAGTTCTCGGTTCACCTAGATCCTTTCTCATAGACCAAAATGCAGTAATTTTTTATCATGTCCAAGATTTTTTTGTAACAAAATCATCTAGAAAATCTTGCATTTTTGCTCTAATAGATGGTTTATCACTTTTTCTATAAAAATTGTTGTACCTCCTAATTTCATTCTCTGCTGGTGCTCCTGTAATTTGGACCTAGTGCAATGCCATAATTTCTACTGACAATTGTTCAAAATAAATACCTTTCTCAGTAACAGTTTTCTCCATTGCAATTTTGACCTCATCCCAGGAATCCTTGTTTCTCAAGTTTTCAAGAAATGGTTTACTTTGATGTTGAATTCTACTTGTAGTATTCCTATTGACCACAATCATTATTTTAATGGTGTCACATGGATCATACTGCCAGTGACAGACAACATCAAAATTAAAAAATTTCAAAAGATCTTGTGCCACCTTAAATGCTTTTCTCTCAAATGTGAACCCTCCACATGAAAAAGGTAAACAAGGAAATAAGGTTTTCTTTTACTAACCAACAAAGTGTAGTTCATCAGTACTCTACATCTGCCTTACATATTCCAATGCAAAAACCCTTTCTATCACATGTATTGGAAGTTTGTATGGCTCTACTTCTGATCCATAAAATCTTAGCACAGTATATTCTTCCAATAAGTACCAATCATCCAATTGTATTTATTTTCCTAGTTGAGTGAAATTTCTACATGATATAGGCAATCTAGGCATTGGACTATTTGTAATTGCTTGATGCAATGGAGCCAAAAAGTGGTCTACAAAATGATTGTAGTTCCTTCAAGAATCATGCATCCTTATCTTAGTGGTCCAATCATATACTGGAGCCATTTTATTTTCCTTAGTGTTGCTATAGGACTAAATCTGAAGCTTGTTGTTCTAAAACATTCCACTAAATTTGAATAGAAAAGAATAGCACAAGTAGGTTGTGAACCTAAATGTCTTGGTGGAACCTCCTTTAATCATTAAAAATTGTTTATGCTTGGATTCTACAATGTGCTCAATAAATTTATATTTGACATGTACACCATTACCATAATGGATATTATATACCATTTCAAGGAGGCTTACATCCACTTCCCAATTGCTATCTAGTCTGAGGCAAAATGCTAGCATGGAAATAGTATCCTAAGCCCATGATTTAAAAATTTTTAAAGGATAAGGAGGATTATGGTTATATTTCAAGATGTTTTTTTCTTCAACTCTTTTATATAGGAAAGAAGTTTTACTCCTTTCATCTATTGCTTCATAATCACTAGCAATCTTTTGTAGGTCAATGTGGACGTCTTCAAATTCTTGGGTTGGTAACCCCAACACTTTTCCAAATTCTTCTGCATTAATGGATAAAATTTCTTCTTTGGCATCCTTATTTACAATTGCTCTTTTGTTACCATCATAATTGTAGGCACAGACCATGATAAATTATGGGCAAGGGAACCCTAATCCAGTTACCCATGGTGCATTTATACTATCAACTTTCTTTTTCTTGGTAGCCTTATTCTCGCATGAAAATCTAAGTTCTGAGGTAAATCTACCATACATGTTAGGATCATAAATATCATGGTATTCATCAGTCAAACCTGAGGTTTTAAGAAAATTAGAATAATCTATTTGTTTATCTGTACTTGCTCTGCCTTTCTCAAAAACTTTGTCTAGTCTACTAGTGGTAGTAGACATGCTTATACAGTGTGAAATTTTTCTCAAGTCTCTCAACCCTAAATTCAAAGTTTGACAAAATAAGATTTTAAGAAAAAAGTTTGACAAAATAAGATTTTAAGAAATGATGAAAGGTAACCTAGGAATACTATGTTTTGTCTTACCGACTTTGTTGGAAATGGCATTGCAATGAGCAATGAAATCTACCTGGTGCACTACAACGAGCAATATGAAATCTCCCCAATGCCCCGTGTGCTAACCCTCTCGGCTCTCGCTTAAAAATAAAATCACTTATTAGTAAAAAGTAGAAACTAGCAAGTTTTCTTTTTTTAATAAAGTGAATTTTTTAGTGAATGAAACATCAAGTCAATGTGTTGCTTCAGGACTATGCTTAGCGCTATTAGTACATGTCTGACAGCTATCTTGCATTGACAACTCACAGCAATCTCTAAACTGTTGATCTTTGTAAATCTAACAGTTTAGGGTGATTCTGGATATTTAAGTTTGCAAGCCTAGTGTTTTGCGCATTTCATTCCAGAATGCAACTACAACCATCCATCAAATGTTCATTGAATGGTCAAGTATTTTATGATATAAACAATAAACATAATCTGCATTTCTTCATTCATTACTTATCATTTAATTACATTCTATTTAATATTAATAAAAAAATTATTCACTATTTTTTGGTCTCGTGGACGTCAACTTTCATTCATTCATTCATTGATATTAATTCAAAAAATTGTTACAGCTAGGGGATAGCTACTCTCTTGGCATATCATTATGTTACAAAAAATTCCCATACATATTCTTTCCCATGATAATATAATATATTACATCAAAATTACAAAGAAAAAATCAAAAGTTCAAAACACTAGGCCACTAGCTAAGGGAAACCATAAAAATCTCCTGTTTACACCAGGTCTACGAAGCGCAGCACCCATTCCGCATTCAACTCCATGACGAGAGCTCGAGAGCACCTTAAAAAATTTAGACTGATGGTGGCCCAGTGATGGTGGCGGGCACGGGCACCATCTGTCATGTTTAATAGAAAGGGAAGTCGCTGAATCCCCAAAACCATCTCTCCCCCAAGTAACACCATTGGTAGGTCAGAAGACCGCAAAATCCCCACACCCATCTTTGACCGAACAACTACCTCAAAATCATTGCCCAAAAAATCTGCCTTGAAAATTTCTCACAATAGTTTGAGAATTTCCACCTTCACACCTCCAAGGTCCAGTAATGACACCAAGAACCAAGAGGCTATGTCAGAATTCACACGGTATCTTTTACTATCTATTAAAAAGTCCCTCCCAAGCACCATTTTAATGGCTTCCAACTCCAGGAAGCGCAAATGGACATTTCTATGAGGCTTCATTATAGATCTAAGCCTTGAGTCTGTTATGTAACCCAAGAAAGCAATTTGCCTTCGTAGTGCTATAAGGCAAATTGGTGTATCCATTTTCTTTGTTAAGCAGCAAGCTAGCTTCAAACTTTGGTATGACTATGAGGCATTGTTGGGCTCCATTAAATAGAACCAGGCTTCATTAATGGCACTGGGCTTAAAAGCATTTTGATATTTTTCCAAGCGTGCCAATATTTAAGTGATTTGATATATCTTTTCAAGTGAATTTAACTGAATTTAATCTGCATGGAAATGTTTGTGCTTCATTTGACGTAAGTAATAAGTATATAGATAATACTTCATAAGTTAATAGTGTTTCCAAGCTATGTTCCACGTAGTCATACGTCATATGCAATCCATGACACATATCACCAATTTTGAATTAACAGGAGCACAATATTTGTAAATTGATGTGTAAGATCTGACCAATTTTATATACAATAAATTTTAAACTTTTAACTAATAATAAATACTAAAAAAGAGGGAGTAATTCTTTTTGTTCTAATTTCAACAAAAGTCATCTTAGATCAAATATAGTCAATAAATGAATAGTACAATAATCATCAAAACAAATATAGAGAACAAAAGCTTGACAATCCTTAGATCCATATCTATCCTTCCACACACCATATGTCCCGTCTGATAGCCAAGGGAATGAAAGTATTTCTACAATCTTGCCATTATGGATGACATACCTGGCATCTAGGAAACTTTTTACTTGGTTATAGAATACATTAAAACCCTATTCAAGAGTGTACAATTTCTCCAATGATGAGCTCAGTACTTGCATAGTTGGATCACTTGCAATTGCATCACAACAAGTGGGAATTAATTGATAAATAGTGTCTACCAGCTCCTTTCTCCACTTGTCCAAGTCTTTTATTTTTCCATCACCCTCCAAGATGGGAGGTGACCACTTAGTGTCCAACCTTTCAAAACCCTACAACCTCTCTTTCACAACTGAATTGAATTTCAACTGGAAACTAGCCACATCCTAAAAATTGTTCAACATGTTGAACACTAAAATTAGGTCAGGAGGTGCATTGGTATCATACCTGGCACATCTCAGAAATTCTTTGACTTATTCAGTTCTATGTAACCACTTTTCTTTTAAGCTCAATAGTCTTTGTTTGTCAGACTCATGCTTTGCATAGGTTGGTCTCAACTGTGAGTAGGATTTCTAAGTTTCATCAACTCTAGTCAAAATGTTTGTCACCCTGTTCTTGATCAAGTTGATGACCACCTCTTTAACCTTGTTATCCTTTTCCTCCTTCAATCTCATGTTATCCTCCTTCAACTCTCTAATCTCTGTATCCACTGGAAGAGATTTTGCAGTTGGGATCACTAGAGGAGGGGCTGAAGTACTGGCTCCCAATATTTACAGCTGCTACTTCAACCTGTTTATCTCTGCAACTTCCTTAGAATAATCAAGTTGCAGCTTATTGTAATCCTTTTACAATTTGTTAGTAGTTGCTTCTACAAATTATGTAGTCTATACATTTAGGCTTGTAGCCTAAGGATCAGGGGTATTAGATACTCTTTGTATTATTGCATCCCCTATCAGCTCTCCTAATTGAACCCTAGGCTTTTTGTTGTTTGGGGCTACAGCCCATATTGCCAATGTTTCAAATTTAGGGTTGAAGGTTGCACCAGAGATGGCCTTTTAAATCTGTTCCCCTGTCACATCTAAATCATCTCTGGTGATTGTATCAAATGCCTGATAGAGTACAGTGAGGTAGAAGCAAAATATTACTTTTTGCCACCAGTGCTCTCCCTTCCTCTGGAGTCATTGCACTTATGGACTATTGTACTTCTTTTAGGACCCCCTGAGTAATAACATCACACTCCTTTGGGTTTTCTCCAGCCTTGACATTTTCAATTTTCTTCTGAAATTCCTCACTCCTCACTTTCAAAACATAGCTCTTAAATTCAGGAATGTTGAAAAATTCATCATCCTCCATAAACTTGTCACAGGCCGTCACCCTAACATCTTCAATATCAACAATAGGGTTTCTCATTACTCTCACTGCCCTATTCTCTAGGGATGAATAAGGTCTCAGTCTATCAGATGAATGAAGGCTAGTTTCTTTTGCATGTTCCTCCTCCTACTGTAGGTTAACCACCTATATCTGCTCTGGGTTCTCCAAATCAATAATCTTGGCCCTTTTGGCAGGGGAGGGGCCAACTGATTCCCTCTTTACATCATACTCTCCTTTTGAGCTGCTAGGCTCATAAGCAAATCTCTATTCTCCTACGAGGATAGAGGCAATCAACTGTTCGGTATTATCTAGCATTTTCTTAGTTCTCTTGATTGGGTTTTTCACTTCTGCAAATGCACCCAGATATGCAAGATTCATGTTTTTCTTCATCTTCTCACTGGCCATGATAGTATCCCACTTGATCCTCAAGTGGTGGACATCATTCATCATAAAACAATTCCTGGCAATGTCCTCATCGTAATCCATCAGATAAAAGTACTAGAGCCTTCCCTTGCTGACTCTGGTTTTGCTGATGAAGCCCTTGTTGATAATTGAGAGGGGGGGTGAATTACTTATCCTAATTATTTCTACTTTCTGAACTTTATTAATAATCAATGTAACATTAATCCAAATGAACAAACATAATCATGAAATGGAAATACACATGACACAATATTTTTGATGTGGAAACCCTGTTAGGGGAGAAAACCACAGGGTGATTAACCCAAGATTGTATTCTCTATTAGAAGAATGGAAATACAAAATGGCACTTGCCAATTAGGGCTCACTGCCCGAGCACATTGCTCACAAGGAGGCACACTATCTACAAAAGACACACTGTCTACAAAAGAGTGTTATACAATACTTGAACTGATTGGTAGCATCCACATATGCTGGAGTTTAGTTCCGGTTAGGCTCAGTACACTGATCTACTGCACTTCATCTTTCCTCTTCTCTTATGTTGCTTTCCTTTCACATACCAGACCTTCCTTACTGCTTCTACTCTACTCTGCTTTTATTCACACATCAACAACACCCACGACATGTCTCACAACTAAATCCATCATGTGTATATATACGCACAAGTGATTTCATCACCTTTCTAGTCGGCACCCGAAATAGTCAATCTTTTCACAAACTTTGATCTGTCAGCTAAATCCTTGTACACCAGGTAATGCGGATCAATGATATACTTGTGGAAATCATTAATCATGTCGGCTAAACATAATTCATGACTTCATAACCTTCACCAACATCAGCAACACATCTGAAATAATGTCTGATGTTCTGCCAGTCAGTTCTTGCTCTGTTCACACTATCACATGAGAACCTAACACTCAAACATTCATATCTCTTTATCCTTTTCACACCAGAGGCTCAAACCTTGGAATATATTAGTCAAGATATTCCTCTTGACTTCCCCAAATCTGCACTTCACCATGATACTTCCTCTGAGAGATCTGGACCTGTCTGTCAGACCTCGCCACATGCTCTGCTCTTGTTTACCGGACCACAACATTCTTCACTCTGACTTCCGGTAGAGACATACCATGTCCTACAAATGTGTGGGATGAACTTTGTTGCCATCAATGACAACAATCATGAATCCATGTAGTGTCTCTTGCCAACAATCTCCCCCTTTGGCATTGATGGCAACACTTAGTGAAAAATGACTAAGTGTTTACACTATGCTCCCCCTTGGTTGATGCTCTATTTTTATATACATTCTCTGAAACTCCCCCTTAGTTGAATTCCTCATTTTTCACTGCTCTTCACTCCCCCTTTGACATCAATGGCAAAGGGTAGGGTCCGCATTCCAAAATTTTCAAAAAATTTACTATACTTAGCCATATAAGTATATACATAAGGAATACTTACATATACTACAGTATGTCTGCAAAAGTTGTTTTTAGTTGAATGAATTCTATAGCCCAACTTTGCATCATTCTGTCCAAAATTGATATATGACCACTCAATAGAAATGCAAACACATCTGCCCTTTTGAGATCTGTTGGATCATTTGTTTGGGCTGTGATTTGAGCTTCTTTTATGGCCTCATGCATGGCCTCTAACTTAGGGACAATTATCCCTCTGAGCTCACTCAACCTACTGATTCTATTTTTCTTCTCTTTTTCAAGCTTCTTAATCTCATTCAAGACTACAACTGTTTGACATTCTTGATTTATTATGGAAGCAATAAGTGGATCAAAATTTTGAGAAAGATTTGTCAGTTTATCCTCCTATTCTTTCATTTTCTTCTCAATCTCCACTGTTGTTTTGGACCATGATAAACAAAATTTGTATATTTCTCTACCATCTTTAAGAGCATTTTCTAAGCTCTTTATCCCTATACTCATATTTCTCCTATCATTACTTATCAACCCTTGTACCTCTGATAATCTTTTTGCAAGAAATTCCTTCCAGACCTTATCTTTTGTTGACTTCTCTAGTGAAACAAAATGTGTGCTAACACTATTGACTAGAGTTTTGAGATTACCAGACGAGGAGGCTATGGGATCCTTCTAAAATGATGGCATAATCTTTTCTAGCATTCTAAAAGTAGCTTCTATCAACTCACAGTCTTCCATGTGAGACTTTAGGAGTTTTTCTTTAGCCTTTGCATTAGTGAATGAGGCTATCTTCATTGTTTGTACTAGAGAAAGTGAATCAAAATTAAATGGTCCTTGTAGAAGCTCCAGTTCATCAATCTCCATTGTTTCTTTGTTTAGGAATTATTGGACAGTTTTTGTAGTGTCTCTTGCCGGAGATAGATGTTTCTTCTCTTCTGCATTCTTAGGGCTGTCCCTTGGAGCTTTCTCTCCTTCTACATTCTTACCACTAGCAGTTGTGGTTTTCTCTGTTGGGGTCTTCTCTCCCTCTGCAACCTTGGTACTATCAACTTCTTTTTCCTTCACTCCTACTTATTCTCCTATATTTTGTCTTCTCCTTTAGATCCGGAAGCTATAGGGGAAACTGGAGGAGAAATGTTAGTCTGTTTAGGGCCCACCTCTTCTGTCATTTTCTCAGTAGATTGTTCTGCAGCACTAGTGATCGAGGGGTCAGTACCCAAGTCCTCTATAATTGGAATGTTGAATTTCTTAAAAGCATTCCAGAGGATCTCTTCGGTCTCTTTTGCCACTTTGTCAGTTTCACCAAGCATTAGCTGATTCATCCTGGCTTTGCTCCGGAACTCATCCTTGCAATCTTTGAATACCATGTTCATTGTCTTGGGATCAATTGAAGGAAATAGCTGAATTAACATTTGTTCCCAGATCTCAAGATCTTTTGCTTGAGCATTATTCTTCCTCATTTCAAGCCTTTTCTCTAAGCTTTTGGGTATTAGAGAGAAAATTTCAATAAAAGCTTTGTTGTAAGTGTTCAAAAACTGAACTGTGGCTTCCTCCAGAATCTGTTTATCTGCTTCATTATAATCATCACAGAATTCTGTTAAGGGTTGCAGGTTTCCATCCATAGTGACTGCTTTTACTACAACATCTAAGGATAGAGTGGGTTTTTCAACAAATTCCTCTTCCTTCTCTTCTTCTCCTTGACCGGTAGAGTGTTCACTAGATGATTTCTTCTTCTTCTTCAGTTTCTTTATCTCCTCATCTAATTTGGTTTCCTCTTCATCTCTTTGACTGGCATAAGCCCTTGTGGCTTTTGTCTTTGATCTTTTCTCTCCTTTGTCGGATGCCTAGAGTTTTGGTTTTGATGTTTTTGAGCTTTTGGTTGTGACAGGTGCAGATCTCTTTGATGATCTGGTCCGGGTTGAGGTTTCTACCGGAGCACTTTGCTTGCTTTTTTTTTTTGCCTCTTCCTTCTCTTCCTCAGCCCTTTGCCTCTTTTTCTTGTGGGCATCAAGTACCTCCTTTGAGATGCCAAAGCCTTGGGCAATATTTTCTACTTCTTTTCTTACCTTCCTCTTGATTTCAAGTTCTCTAAGTTCTACATGAATCTTTATACTCAGCTCCTCAAAGGTTCCAAACCTTTCTACCTTTGGATCCTTTGGCTGACTTAGCATGTGTTGAACATGTAGCTCTACAATTTGTTCATCAACTTCATACCCCATGGGCATGATCCATATAGTTCTTGGTTCTACTACCTCCATTAGGCACTGATCAATCTCTACCATAAAACAAACTGTGTCTTTGTATTTTTCAACAAGAGACTGGGGAATCCTTTCTCTTGCTTGCATCATGTTCTAAAAATTCTTGAAGTATCCCCACAGAGCTGTATTTTGTGCTTTGTTATCACCAAGTCCATGCAAATAATCTCTGATTTAGATAGCCACTGGTCTATCATTCTCCCACACCCAGCCACTAGATCTGGGAAGCTCATTCATAAAGTAAAAGAATAAGCACAATATTAATCCACCACACTTGAATGAATTCTTTTTATCTTTCTTTATTTTCTGTAGATTCTCCAAGAGTTGGTTCAAGAGAAGCTGACAAAGATCATAGTTTGCATCCTTTCTTAGCATTTCATAAGCGGTGTAGATGGCAGTTCTAGGTACTGAATTCTCACTGCTAGAATGATAAATTTTATATCCAATGATCATGGAGGCATACTTGACATCTGGATCAGAGATGTCATCTACTGTCATTACTCTTTTGTCAAACTTGGATCTGGTAGCCTCACTCACAGTTTGATTCTTCACAGATTTAAGAACAGGAATCCCACCGGATGAGTGTAATCCGATAACTGCCCTGATGGCATCTTTTGTGATTTTGAATGGTCCATTTAACCACATAAAGTTGTCATGTATTCTGCTCAAAATATACCTGAGCCATTCATCCTCAGTAAAATAGGGGAAATGTATGTATTGTGTAAAGTGCTTATTCCAGAGGCCCTTGTATTGGGGTTTGAGCTCAAATGAATCATCTAACAGTTGTTTGTGATAGATATCTCTTAGTTTGAAATCCCCAAACTCTTTAACATTTGCATGTATGTAAACCCTAATATCTTCGGTGTGCAAAATGCCATGCGGAACACTGGAAAATGCTCCTAGGGGATCTACCTCCAAGGATTTGTATGGATGTTTCTTAAATGTGGGGCGAGGTCTATCAGAAATCTTTACTATATTCAGAGTAGCCATCATCAAAGAATCTTACTGAAAGATATCAAGAACGAAGAATACCTTTTACACAGTTTAGGACACACGATGGAATCCAGATTGAGCTATATGAAGAATCATCTTGATCTTTGCAGAGCTCCTTTTCTCTCTTCTTCTTGAATGCAGAATGAACAAGTGATTAATGAGAAAACCCTTATATTGCTTCGAAAACCCTATTGTCAGGTTGTAATAAATTCTCAACCTAAGTTATTCTGGTTGGCCTTGTTCAGATAACTTGAAGAACTGGATCAGTCCTGATCTTTAAACATCATGTGGATCTTCCAAATCTTAACCAAAGTTTGTTTGGATGTTTCCCTTATGAACCCTTCAATCCGCAACTCTTCTTGTGCCAGTTCTGGCATTGGTTGACTAGCTGGGGGAACAAGGTTTTCTTTGTGTCTCCCCCTGAGCTAGAGCTCACTTTTTAATTTCTAGAAGGAATATCAGCACCAGAGTCTGGTGCAGATCCAACCTCTACATTCTCCATACTTTTCTTCACCCAAATCTTGTTCACCTCACTTTTAACTTCATCTGCGTTCACCTTTTGTTTACCCTTATCTTGATTCTAATTATGATATACCGAACCTCTTTTGTCCTGATTCTTGCTTCTACAAAATTTTGCACTATGACCGGATCTATTGCAGATTTGGCAAACAACATTTCTTTGCATATTTGACTGATATCCTCTTGATCTGCATTGATTAGCCATATGACCTATTCTATTACATGTAAAGCATCTACCATTGAATGATTTATTCATTTGCATATTTTTGCATTCATGAGATTTGTGACCATACCTTTTACAGTTAAAACACTGTCCAAAGAAGGATGAATTAGTCTGATTCATTCTCTTTCTGCACTAATTAGCTTTGTGACCAAAGTGATTGTAGTTGTGGCAGTATCCATTGAAGGATGGATATCTTTGAGTATTAGGTTGTCTTACCGGAGGTCTTCTAGGCCTGTTCCTTGGATTTTCTGATCCAAAATTCTTCTGACCAGATCCAGAGCTTTCTCCTTTCTCATATCCCAAACCACACTTGTCATCTACCTTCTTTTGACTTCCAAGAAGAACTTCAAGTTGAGCAGAACTTATCTTGAATTTCTCTTTATACTCATTTGCTGTTTGAAGATCCCTTTTGAGAAAGACAATTTGATCCTCAAGTTTTTCTTCATTATCTTTAGCATCTTCAAGATCAGATTCAAGATGTCTGATAATTCTATCCATCTGGTGGTAATCTTCTGATTTCTCCTTGAGAGATTGTCTTAGATTATCTTTAGTTTTTCTTTTCTCTTCAACTTCTTGGGTAAACTTCATGACTCCTGATTCCATTTCATGTCTTACCATAATGATTTCTTTTGATAATTTTTCACACAACTCAATTTTTTCCTTCAGCTCTTCATTTGCATTATTTGCTTCACCTTGTCTTGCCAATTGCTGAAGTAGCTCCTTTCTCTTTTTCATAGAGAGACTTAATTTGTCTTTTAGTTCTCTCATGAAATCATCAGCCCGTTTGAGTCTTTCCTTTAATTCATTGACTTCAGAGTTTGACTGTTCAAGATCATCAAGGGTAGTCTTGAGTTGCTCCCTTAAACCATATGCATCCATTTGAATTCCTAGATCTTCCTCAAGCTATTAGGCTCTGTCAGGAGGAACTTAGCTCTAATACCAATTGTTGATAATTGAGAGGGGGGGATGAATCAGTTATCCTAATTATTTCTACTTTCTAAACTTTATTAATAATCAATGTAACATTAATCCAAATGAACAAGCATAATCATGAAATGGAAATACACATGGCACAATATTTTTGATGTGGAAACCCTGTTAGGGGAGAAAACCACAGGGTGATTAACCCAAGATTGTATTCTTTGTTAGAAGAATGGAAATACAAAATGGCACTTGCCAATTAGGGCTCACTGCCCGAGCACATTGCTCACAAGGAGGCACACTATCTACAAAAGACACACTATCTACAAAAGAGTGTTATACAATACTTGAACTGATTGGTAGCATCCACATATGCTGGAGTTTAGTTCTGGTTAGGCTCAGTACACTGATCTACTGCACTTCATCTTTCCTCTTCTCTTATGTTGCTTTCCTTTCACATACCGGACCTTCCTTACTGCTTCTACTCTGCTCTGCTTTTATTCACACATCAATAACACCCACGACATGTCTCACAACTAAATCCATCATGTGTATATATACGCACAAGTGATTTTATCACCTTTCTAGTCGGCACCCGAAATAGTCAATCTTTTCACAAACTTTGATCTGTTGACTGAATCCTTGCACACCAGGTAATGTGGATCAATGATATACTTGTGGAAATCATTAATCATGTCAGCTAAACATAATTCATGCCTTCATAACCTTCACCAACATCAGCAACACATCCAGAATAATGTCTGATGTTCTGCCAGTCAGTTCTTGCTCTGTTCACACTGTCACATGAGAACCCGACACTCAAACATTCATATCTCTTTATCCTTTTCACACCAGAGGCTCAAACCTTGGAATCTATTAGTCAAGATATTCTTATTGACTTCCCCAAATCCGCACTTCACCATGATACTTCCTCTAAGAGATCCGGACCTGTCTGTCAGACCTCGCCACATGCTCTGCTCTTGTTTACCAGACCACAACATTCTTCACTCTGACTTCCGGTAGAGACATACCATGTCCTGCGGATGTGTGGGATGAACTTTGTTTCCATCAATGACAACAATCCTGAATCCATATAGTGTCTCTTGCCAACATCCCTCAGGGTCAAAATACCTTGGTTGTTCCAAATACATTCCAAAACATTGCATAACTAAATAAATTTGGTCTAACCCACTCTTATCAGAGATCAAAAAATCACAAAATTTGATGGAAGAAGGGAAGAATGAACCTTTCTTGTAGTTCCTAAAGTGCTCCTTATTGAAATCATTTAATTGCCTTATAACTTCTAAAAATTCCACCCTCTTTGGCATATATTTCCATAGTATGTGAGGTGGAGTCTAGCATCCATAGACCCTTATGCAAGTAGTATGCTCATGATAGAACCAATCACCCCAATTGTGATCAATTCCAAGGTGGGGAGTCTTGTCCAGAGGTCATAAGAAATCCAATACATCAAGATGCAACCTTTCACCATCTGGCTCCAAAAATCCAAGGATTCTCCTCACAAAATATTCTTCAAAGATGACATAATCTGCTATGACACAGTTCATATCTAGAATACATGTCCATACTTGCACTAGCAACTTGTTCCCTTGAGCATCTGAATCCTTTACATGCAGATTTTGGTGCCACTTTCTTGATAAAGCAAATAAGTACATATGGCACAACAAGGAGTACCATGTGAATTCAACTTGGACATCAGGTTTAAACAAATTATTTTTGATCTTTGTCATCTGATCATGCATATGGTCAGCTATGAAAGTAGCATAATCATATGGTTCCTTGACATCTAGGTTCTGAATATCAACAACCATCATCATCAAAGAAATAGGCATTCTATTTGAAGCATCTCTGCCTAATACTTGACACAGAGTGTAATAGGTTCTAACAAAATCTTCATTAAACATACTGCAATAGGCTCCTTCTCACCATCTGAAATATTTACCAATTTCCCACCAACACCCCTTGGCCTGTGCTTTGGTAAGTTATATTCCCTGTAATGTCATTTCACAATCTGGTAATTTTTCTTTAAACCCTTGAGGTCAATTTGTTTGCTGGCTGTAGGGTAAAAGTTGAATACAGTGGCAATGTATTCTTTGGTAAACTTGATCAATATTGAACCATTTCTAGCTATTACAATCCTAGTGGCTAGATTATACCATAATGTTGTTGATCTAAGTAAGTCAAGGTTGGGGAAAACATTGGAACTAATGAGATTGGCTAAATCATATCTCCGGGCATGACAAATAGGGGCCTTATAGTCCATCATCTTATGCCAATACTTAAAGAGGATCCAACCTGGGACAGGTAATTTGGTGTCCCAGCAATTATAGCAGTTGTCAAGAAATTTATCCCAGTGTCCGCCTAGGCCATGCAATTTCAAAATTGTTCTAGTGGAACCAGGGAGTTGGATCATAAGATCCTCATCTAAGCTTCATTTTGAAGTGGAAGGCTAGTCTGACTAATTCATTTTTCTTTTATGAAGGTAGCTTGGGGTTTTTATGGTTGTTAATGGCCCTAAAAGCTTTAGAATTAACCTAAATTGGAAAAACCAGGCACAAAAGAGGAACAGTAACTTACTGGCTTTCTATGCTTGTAGAAGCTTGAGATCACTTTTTCCTGCTCATTCTGATGATTTCTTCTGAATGTAGTTGTGCTCTTGAGAATACCTTAATCCTTGAATTCCTACACAATTCTTTGTATTAATGAACTTCATGCTACAAGAATTCCTACATAATTCTCTGTATTAATGAACTTTGTGCCGCAAGAACTTTGAAATATTTCTCTTTTGAAACTTTGAATTTGGGCCATTGATCTTTTCCTTACATTATGAAATCCATGGTCCTGATTGGATGACTCGATTTGACAATCTTCATCGCCATGCAGAATATGTATGGGTCAGATACATGGTAGTACCTCATAGCATAACAGCCTATGATGGCCCACCTCTTACCTACCTCACACCGGCATGCCTCACTTCTTAAACAAGAAAGAATGCCATGTGTCACCATGTCACGACCGCGTAGTGCAGATTCCATCCTCTGAGATTCTCCTTGTGACGATACGCAACCGTTGGATCAAGTCTTTTGCTAGCTTAGATTTTTTGACATGTGTCATTCTATCATAGCCACGCAGCAAATATTCTCTCATAATAGATTCCTCATGTGCCCTTGTGCGACCATTAGATTTCACCCTTCCTGACACCATTGGATCAAGTCTTTAGTGGGATAGGATGCCAGGTTAGTTTTTTTGACATGTGTCATTCTGTTGCAGCTGCGCAGCAAATATTCTCTCCTAACAGATTCCTAATGCACCCTTGCGTGACCATTAGATTTCACCCTTCCTGCAATCGTTGGATCAAGTCTTTAGTGGGATAGGATGCCAGCTTAGATTTTTTGACATGTGTCATTTTGTCGCAACTGTGTAGTGAATATTCTCTCCTGATAGATTCCTCATGCGTCCTTGTACGACCATTAGATTTCACCCTTCCTGCAACTAACGACAGTGGGTAACCTCTAGAATCCTAGATTAAGGGGCTGGTTAACTTACGAATATTAGGACATGAAGTCATGACTTAACTAACTAACAACCTGCTCGCATATTAACTTCTTAAGCCATCCGCTGTCTACTTAAATTCTTCAACATTGGATGGATAAGATTAAAACATCTTGCCAAGGAATTTCCCATGTGTCTTAATTAAATCTCTAATAGGCTAATAGCTCACCCTTTAAGTCTCTTAGGGCTTCTTTGAAATATTTGCTAATGCATTTAAAAAGTGAACCCTACTAGCCTACTAGGTTAAGACATTACCCACCAAGTGGTGATTGACAAGATTAGGGATAAGGGCCCAGGGACCAGTAAACAACAAGGTTTTGATGGCTCAGGTTTCAACTTAGACAACTAACAACTGGAGGTAGCAAGTCAACATAAGATTACACAGAGGGTTCCTCGTATGAAATGTCAACCATTGATATTTGAAATCTAATGGTTCAAGTGTTATTTCGGAGGCTTGAAGTCATCGGTCTAGTGTTTTAGACATTTTCTTTCGGAATGCAACTACAGCCGTCAAAACCTAATAATGCAAGTATTTCAAGCATCATGCATGTAGACGAACTACACTATCAATAGAAAGTGTAATTTTACTTATGCATATAAAATTTCATGATTAATTCTATCTAAAAACAGCCAAATTAAAATCAAATTAAATCCAAAGAGATTTAGAGTTCAAATATATTATAGCTCTCTTAGCTATCTCAAGAGTCAAAAAGCAAACAAATGCCAAGCAACATTAGAAACCTCTAACCATAACAAAGACCAAATCCATGTCAACATATATAAATTAAAGTAAACATATGAGAAGCAACATTAGAAACCTCTAACCATAATAGAGACCAAATTATATTAATACAAAAAGTAGAAATTATATTAATACAAAAAGATTTGCACTTGGGTAATTATATTAATACAAAAAGATTTACACTTGGGAAATTATATTAATACAAAAACCACTCCAGTGGCTAGTCCAGGCTCTAAAAATACATAGCACAAGAAAGGCTACCATAGTACCATAGAAATCCCTAGCCCCTTGACTGAGCGACTCCTCAAAAACTTGCCACCCTACCACCCCAGCATAGAAATTACCAAAAAAAAGTGGCCCTGCGAGCCTGACCACTCCTACGGCCACTATGAGTAGAACCCCCCTCGCATTTACAATGGCTACAAAGTATTCAAGCCATACCGGAGTCTTGTCTGTGTACATTCCAATTGCCCACCAAAGAAAGTGTCTCCCATGAGCCACCCACAACCTGTACCTTCCCAGTTGTTGCTCATTCATGTTTCACAGGAACGACTGCCTAGCTATGCCCTCCTATCCCTCCCACAACTTCTCCAGGTCTCTCAGCCATGGGATACTGACCCCCAATTCTGCATCAATCAACATGTCTATGTTCTCCAAAAGAATATCTGGAGTGAATACCCTCATACAATCATTAGTGCATCCACCTTTGCCCCTCCTAGGTCCAACAAAGAAGCCAAAAAGCATGAGGAAATATCTGAATTTACCCTATATCTATCCTCGGAGACCAAGAAATCTTTACCGAGGACCATCTTCACTGCCTCAAGGAAGAATAAGTTTTGCTAGTTACAAATGTTCATCAGTCTACCATCTCTGATACGACCCAAAAAGGTGACCTGGCACTTATTGTAGCAGAGCCTTATGGGAGTCTCCATGCTATATTTTGAGCAAGCCAGTCGAGTGTCATTTTGCTGGAGACCTCCAGGATTTAAAGAAAGATCATTAATGAACACACACTTCAACTGACATGCATTTATTTGTTGTCCAAATTTTTTGTAGCGTCAATCTTTAGCTTGTGTAAGGATCGACCAACAGCTATTTAATAACTTGTCAGAACTATTTAATAAATTAAAAATTAATGCCTGGGAAAAGTATTTTGTAAATGTGAAGCTTCTGGAAACACTGTGTCTTGCTTTTTTACGTCAATGTTTCGGATCATACTCAATGATCCATCATCAGGACGAAAAGAGTAGAATGCAATGTGGATGAGATTGTAGAGAAGGATATATAAAAAGGAGAGAGTTGGGGCAGGTAGGACAAGGAATGGCTTCCACATAATACCCAAAATTAATAAAAGGAGAAAATAGAAAAATGGGCATAATAAGATGGAGAAAAAACAAATAGAAAGAAAGAGGGTAGAATTATGTGGAAGCCATTCCTTGTCCTACGTGCCCCAACTCTCTCCTTTTTATATATCCTTGTCTGCAATCTCATCCAAATTGCATTCTACTCTTTTCGTCTTGATGATGGATCATTGAGTATGATCCGAAACGTTGACATAAAAAAGTAAGACACAGTGTTTCCAGAAGCTTCACATTTAATCATGGACTGTGGAAATATCATGTTTACCAAGTATTTTGTAGTCCACCAAATGAAATTGATAACAATATATAAATTTATAATAATATCATATTTTATATAATATAATTATAATTTATTAATATATTATTATTATCATATATAATATAATATAATTATTATATATATTATAATATGTAATATCATATATTAAATAATTATTATCATATATTATATTATTATCTGATAATAATATAATATATGATGTTAATCATATAATGTAATTATTATTATTATATAGTCAGACTTAGAATAAAATAAAGGGGCTTGGGGCCAATAACTTAGAGCAAAGGGGCCAGTAACTCAACGACAACCAAGGGGGTAAAAAGAACAACTTAAGTTGGGGAAACTAGCTACACAGGTCAACGATGAATTATAAGGATAAACCCTAAACACCTTAGACAAAAACAGCCGCAGTGTTATTTAATATTGAAAATTTTATTCTTTGATTTACATCTATGATCTATATACATTGCAATTTGTCATTGAACTCATGTCAATTTCAAATAGTAATTACTTTTATATTATTTAGTAAAATTTAACATCACCCTTCAAAAATATTGGGGAATTACATCGTATATGAACCTCTAACCAACCTCAAAGTTCCAAACAAAACTCCTATCCTTCAACCTTCAAACCTTGCTTTGATCCTCCAAAATCTTTTTGGTTCCTCTTTTCAATGATGCGTAATGAATATTTCACTGTAGTCCATAATTATCCTATTAACAAGCAATGGGTCCATTACAAATTTAGTTATGTCCTCATTCACAATGACAGTCAATGATTCACTATAGAACCTTTCTTTATATGTATAAGAAACCACTATGCATGGGTAACAATAAGGCCAGTAAAGGAGAATTAAATTAATTTTCTCGAGGTCACTAGCAATTGAGTTGCAATACCAATTCCATGCATCAATTCAAAATTCTAGTTTCTCATACATGCATGCATGTGTGGGAGATTCAACCCACCACCCAGAATAGAATGCATCATTTACAAATGTTAAAAGTGTCAATTCTTGACATGATTTATTCTACTTGACGAATGCTTGTATTTCTTCATTCCGAGACATGCAAAGCAATAACATCCTGTATAGCCACACACAAACAAAATTTTCCATCATCTTATTATTATTCTACATCTGTGAACTGAGAACTCTATCACACAGTTAAATTCAAAATCATGAATGATCGCAAAAAAAATACTTGGTAACTTATTTTCTTCACACAGCTACTGTAATGAAAGCCATTACTTTGAACTTTTATAGTCTATTGATTCTTGACCTATCTGAAAGTTAGTAATGCAATATAAGGTTGAAACAATAAAGACTATCATATATACATTACATGTACTTCTATGACAAATGGGTAATATATAACAAGCAACTCCATTTAATTGCCTTTGTTGTACCATGGAAATTTGTATTGGCTAATCTGTGCAATTTGTCACGACTCAGTACTCACTTGCCATTAATGAACTTAATTGATAATTGGCTAATCTGTGCAGTTAAGTGTGTTCAATCAAATCAATCGTACCACCACTGACCATTTGATGAACCCTAGAATGAAAGATGAATGGTTGTAGTTCAATTCCGGAAGGTAGATCTCCAATGGTACACATTGCTAACAAAATCCTCCAGAATCAACTAGCAGCCGTTAGATATTATTAGATCAATGGTTGACATATATATAAAATATATAATATATTTTATTGATTATTGTGCAAAACTCAAGGTGGTAGCGCGACAGACTACAGAGTATAAGTCCTCGACTATACAAGTACAAATTTGGGAAATTGGGTGTTTCAAATAGAACTTATGCCGTCGATTTGCAATCATCTGACAACCAAAATATATTAGAATATTTTCCATTTAATGACATCCACACTGGAAGTTACCTCTGTCCTTTCCTAATAAATAAGGAATGTCGTGAAAATCACAATTGCATGTTTTTGGAAGGCAATTTATGCAACTCAATTAAATAATTATCTATTAATTTTCATTAATCAGAATCATTGTTACTTGACACTTGTCTCTATTCCAGAGACTTTATGTAGAAAGATGGGTGTGTCAGAACTGCAGCTCATAATGGAACTTCAACTAAGTCTGATTGTATGATTTTTTACTGGCATAACAGTTTATTTCACCAATTAATTTTTTATTGGTTTGAAACTATATTTAAATTCGCCAATGATTTTTTTATTGCTTTAAAAATTGGTTTAATTCACCAATGTAAATATATTTTCTAGTTTGAAATTAGATTTTAATCGTCAGCAAAAATATTTTCTTATTTAGAAAACATGTATAATTCGCCCATAGAAATATTTACTGGTTTGAAAATAGGTTTTAATTCACCAACGAAAATATTTAATTGGTTTGAAAAATAGGTTTTAATTGCCAATGAAAATATTTTATGGGTTTTAAAAAAATTACAATTCTCTAGGATTTTCCATAGACCTCTAGCGATTACAAAAGATTCGCCAAATAAGATTTTTTTTTCCCCAGAAAAATGAAAAAATTCACCAATAAAATTAATATTTTTCTCGAGAAGTATACATGATTCACCAAGTTTATACACCTTCTCTGAGGGGGGGGATTCTTAAATTTATCCCTACCTATAACCTCTAACATGGTTGGTGTAAAGCTCACCTAGTGATTTGGTGGTCCTCACTAGACTATGTTGTCTTCACTTGACAAGGAACTCACCTAGTAATACAATGGTCCTTACTAGCCTATGATGTTTCCTTTGGTTTCTTGTCCATGTGCCACCTAGCATAATGCAACCTGCTAGTCTGTGCGCTTCATGTGACTTTACATTTATGGGACCACCTAGTAATTTGGAGGTCCTTACTAGCCCATGATCCATGAGAACATCTTTACATGACACCTAGCAACAGAGTAAGCTAGTGCCTATGTCATGTTCTTTTCTTGATTGTTTACCTTTCCTTTCTTATATGTATGATGAAATTGCTTAACTTGCATGCTCTTGTTTTCCCATGTATTCTCCTTGATTTCTCCATGCATGTCTTCGCATGTTTACTTCATGTATAATTTATGTCTACTTTGTGTATTGTGTGTATGCTTCGTGTTTTAAAGTATTCATTATTGTATGCGTTGTGAATGCTCCATGTATGTGTGAATTATGTTGGATATCTATTGTGTATGTAATCTCTTCTTGCTATGCTTTGTAGACCTTTAGAATTCTAAGCTTGGTAACTTTCATAGTTCTTAACTTAGCATTATTTAGAAATGGATTTGACACTCTAGCAAAGGAGTTTTTTTTCTTCGCACTTTAGTGTATGTATGAGTGTAAGATCATACCCACTATAAAGTAGAGGCTAAATGTAGTGTCATAAATTGTCAACACTGGCAATTCACATTGGGTTTAGCACCCTTGTGGACTTATGTGTAGACCTCTATTGAAAGAAGATTGAATTTTGAAGTGGATACTAGTTCCAAGTGTTATCCTCTAGCAACAGGCCTTGAAAGGAGCCTAAACACCTAGGCACTAACGTCCAAGCGCTAGTGACCTTGATAATTGCAAAAATAAAATTTTGTGTGGCCTTAGATGTTAGCCTTGTTACTCTGGGTGATGCACTTTGTCGGCTTTGCTTGAAAGGTTTTCTCAAAATGAATGGGAATGCATATACAAACAAGTCTACCTCTCACAATAAAAGGGTTAAGCAACATTAGGATTTCAAATGATATTGAAGTGATCAATCAAAGTTCTCTATTGTGAATGTTATGAAGATTTATGTGAATCTCTCTATTGTAGATTTATGACATTATTACAAGTTCTAGAGGAAGCTTCTTCCTCCATCATCATCCTTTTGGTGATCTTGCATTGTGACACCAAGTCTCCCTAGGGTTTCATGTTGTGGTAGAGATTATTTATTAGAGCATTCATTTATATTAGATTTTGCCTCTATTCTATAAGAACATGCACTCTTATTATCATAGTATTGCTTATTGTGGAGGTGGGAACACCATTCATGGGGTTTGACTAAGGAAAACCCCTAAAAATGGCCCAAACTATTTTCCCTCTTATGTTTCTGTAGATTGTACAAAAGATTAGAAACATGCATATATCAGATTGGGGAGTAGATTGATGAATACAGATCTTGCCTCTTGGAAACCACCTTCAGAGGCCCTAAACCCTAGGACACCTATGTCTGGGTGAAATTGTCCTACTAGATCTACCCTAATTTTTAGAAGCAGTCCCCAACAGTCCTCCACTACTCACTTCATGTCTTGCTTTATGGCTTTTTAGCTTTGTCTAGTATGTAACTTCTATTTTGGTATATTCCATCATTAGAAACCCTAGATCTAGCATATATATCTCAATCTCTCTTATTACAACAAAGGAATAGAACCCCTTGTATCTTGGCTCTCCTTTAGGACTATAGCCAATCTCAGTTTGTGTTGCAATGTTTGGTCTAAAAGACTGACTTAGTTAATTTATGATTTGACTAGGTCTCCCTTTTTCATCAAACACTAACAAATAAATAGTTAGTTGCATAGGTGAATTTGATAAATGAGTAGACTTTCAAAAAATAATTTGGTATTTTATTAATTTGCAATAGTTTTTAGATAAAATTCTATTCTCTATTAGAAGGGGAAGATCCTTTAATGAAAACTAAAACCATAAGCTAACTAAATTAACAATAGTTATATAAACTTACAAATTGTTTGTATTTGAAACAAGTAGGGTTTACAAATAAAAATACAAAATGGGAAGAAGATTAAATGACAGAAATGTGTATTAAGCTAAATAATTGTAGAGTTTATCTTAATAACACACAACTTGTCTGACTATCCTATTTTAGATTTTTGTACATCTCGTGTCTATCTACTTACTACTACCATGTTATGACTTTTTGCACATTCCTTCTCATCCCTTTCATCTTATCATATTATGGACATATTCAAATCCAACCATTCATTTAGTTCAATATCCAAGAGCATGCCTTATGTTCTTTTGAATGACAATATAAACACACCCACAATGTTGATAAGAAAACAAAGAAAGAATAAATTTACCCCAAACATAAAAATGACATAAATGAAAAGAACAAATTTGTGTCATAAAGATCAATGATTTAATTCTTATATATGTTTCCAAAAAATAGAGCTTGAAGTCTCTCTTCTCTTTCCTATACATTTTTTGTGTAAAATATAAAAATTCATATACAATGCTCAAACTATCCCTTAAAAAGGCATAATAGGTAACTCAAAAAATTAGTTACGACTCAATATTACATTATTTAATAGAAAGGCATTTTAAATTTTTTTAAATGAATAGGAATCTCATAATGCATCTTAAATCTGACTTGTTGATTTGCCCCTTAACATGTTTTTGAGGAAGATGACTTGCCTAATACATATTCTTCCATTTTAATTGATTATTTTTCCACATCTCTAACCCTTTGATGGTACCTCTTTAATTTGACAGGTGGCTCATCAATAGATACTTAATCTATCCCATCTAGAAATATTTCCATTGAGTTGTATATGGAATTTGATTATTAATTACCATTGAAGGTGTCCTATAATATTTGACTAGTTCTTTCTAAAATTCAATAAGAAGTTTCTACAATTTATCAAACTTGGCAATATAAGACACATAAAAGGTTGATGCCTTAGATGATTCACCTTTAACAAGCACAACCAATCATTCCTTCAAATGGACAACTAAATTGACTATGATATGATCAATGTAATAGATGTACAAGATTCTTTTGATGAACTCTTAAATAATTTTTATTGTGTCAAGGACTAATTCTTTAATTTTCCTAAATATCTCATTGCCTTCATTGAGAATCTCCATTATCCATGTGGAAACTTCATACCATTCAGCCTAAGTATCTAACTCTACTTTATTGAAAATACCCTCTAAGACCAAAGTTGAAGACTTAATCCCTACCATGAATTCAAAATGTGGTATTTTCATTCTAAAGAACATAGTTCATTGTATTTAGCCTCCAATTGGCTAACAAATTCAAATTCTACATAAATCTTTTATTACATATTAATTTCTTGATTAATCAAATTTGATCCTTATGTTAGAAAATTTTCTATTCATATTTTCATGGATTTTACAATTCTACCCACTTCTCCTACAAAAGGCAAGGAATCCTTATCTACAATTGTGATGGAAGGAGGAACTAGAATTGATGAAAATTAACTATCTTGACTAAATATTGTACATAGTTTGGTAATTGACCAATCATCTCTTTGAGTTATGCTTCAATTTATTTTTCTTTTTCCATCTTTTTGAGAATAAATGTCATGATCTTCTCCATGCTCTCTTTATCTCCTTCTCTTGTAGATTTTCCCAACAACACTCTAGAGATCTACTAATTAGAAACCTCCATATCTTTCTTTCCTTTATCTCCAATTGGGGTAGCCATTTCAACATACATTATTCCTTAAACATCTATGGAGATGGAGGATACCACATTTTCTTTCATGGATTATTTAACTTGAGTTAGGAAGGATGGCATGGAATGGATGTCATCTATGACTAGCTTGGTCACACTCTTCCTTTTCTTTACCATATCACTCAACTAAGTAGGTTCTCTAAAAATAGATGAATCAACCTATGAAAAAATTCCAATTTGATTTTGTTCTAGTGGGGAGGAGGAAGATTGAGACATTTCTTTCCAAGTAAGATCAAAATGGTTTATACCTTATGGAATTGATGGAGGAAAATCCCTAGGAGTTAGAGTAGATTATGGAGGGGATGAAGGATTTACAAGAGAAGGAGAAGGGGGAATTTTAGGAAATAGGAGAGGAAAAGGATATAGAATCATGATTGGAAAAATAGGGATTTTGGATATCTTGAGTATCCATAGGTTTTCATCCCACCTTCAAACTGTATTTGGTGGATTTTCTTGTGGTGAGTTTTTCCTTGCTTCTTTAGGGCTTAGGAGACTAAATTATAGAACTACCTTATGTTTAGATCATTGTATTTATACCTACTTAGTTGAAGAATATCCAACACCCTTGCACTGTTTGATTCCCTTCTTCAATCACGAAAAATATTTAGTAGTGACCACTGATGAGTCTAATTATTAGCTTGTTTTCTTATGGTTTTATTCAAGTTCATAGACATTCTCAGACATTATCTTATACATATTCCTACATTATGCTATCTCTTATGTTTATTATGCAAACCTGAACCTGATTATTAAGTATATGGAAATATGGTTATAATATGATGGATATTGCATAATTATATGTGGGAATGTATGAATTGTAAAGGATATCTATGCTTACCTATGGTTGTTAGTATTGTGTGCATGTTTTGTGAACTAACTCTTGCAGTAGGTGGAGATGGATTGTAGCCTACAGCAATTGCAAAGTGCAGCCCGCAGCCAAAGAGTTCCCAGATAGCAGAGTAGGGGAGGTTCCAGAAAAAACTGAGTACAACAACTACAACATGGAGGCACTTGATGAAGATGATTATACATCATGATGAAAATTAATAAAGATGATTGAAGGAGAAGAATTATGTTGCAGTCAGGAGTCTAACACGACTGATTCAACCATTCCACATTCCATTTCTTTTACAAGAGTCTCAATTTCATTTGGACTCTTCTTTCTTTCTTTTTTAGTTATTAATTGCTTGGCATTTATCACACTCTAGTATGTAGGGAGTGGTGATTTATGATTCTAGTTAAGAGACCTTGTTTTAATAAACTCCCCCATGCCTATATGAATGGCTCAATGGTTGAGGTAGTTTTAAGTTTTGAAGTTAGTTATTTGTTCAATTCACATATATAGTTACTAGATCTTTTTTCATTTAGTTACATAGATAGTGTTTATTATTTGATGATAAATTCATGAATAGAATCTTTTAGCAGAATCTCATGTGATATTGTAAAGTATGATTATGTCAATCAAAGAGAGTAGATTTGAGTCAAATCAATGGAGACAGTCACTTGAGCAAGGACCACTATAGGTAATTGTCCCTCACTTCATTTCCTATATTTTATCATTGTTGTAATAGTCATTTTATAAATGCATGATCAATTAGATTCTTTGAGTTATTCTACTTTGCTTAACTTGTTGAACTCCGGAGTGTAGGATAGATTATCAATATTAAGTTAAACCCTAGCATTCATTCCTTGATAGTAATTATCTATAGCCTTATATTGTATATACTCGTAGCAATAGTGCCAACATTAGTTTCTTTACCATTATGCAGTTTTGAGATTTTCCAACGAGTATAACACTATACTATAATGAGTTAGCTAGTTTTAATCTTTGAAAGCACATACAGTGCCAATGCCCTCATAAGCTTACTAGCCCTGGTCGATAATTCAATTAAGGTCTTTCTAAAGGTTCAAGTGGACTGTTCAGTTAGGTTTCTCCTCTGAATTGTGTGAAACTTCCTATTATTTCCAAGCTTTCCTAGTTTAATAATTTTGCTTTTGAAATTAGGATGTACCTTAGGTTTCATCCCTCCAAATACTAGAACATTTTACTAACATTGTGGAGTCGTTGCTATACAAAGTCATACCTATTGTATGTAGAGGTAGAGAGATGCTTTGGGAAGGTTTCTCCCTTCAAACCAACAAGATAGATCAGATACTAGTAACTACAGTGATTAGAGTGAGGGTAGTACTGAAGAATAATTTTCCGTTTCACTAACATCTACTAATAATACAAAGATGACCTTCCAAACAATGGTAGATGCAGTGGATGATCCACCAAAACATGTGACTTTTGAATTTCCAATTACCAATCAAGAGAGGACTATTACCCTGAAGAATATACCTCCTTCAGTATTTTCAGTCTTCTATGGTTTAGCAACTAAGGATCTAGATACATTCTTGTTTAAGTTTTATGTCCTATGTAGAAGCTATGACTACACAAGTGATACTCATAGGCTCAAGCTATTTCATGCAGCTTTAAAGGGTGCTACTATGAGATGGTTTATGGAACTGGGCAAAGATGCTATTCCAAATTGGGACACAATGAAAACAAAATTCTTGGAAAAATACCAAGATTATTGTAGAGGAGTTGATAGGAGAAGAGATGATATTTTCAGAATGACTCAAAAAGAGGATGAACCATTGCAAGATTATGTAGAAAGGTTCTAATTTTGCCTGAAGAAAAATCCATAGAATCAACTCTCAAAAGAATCCCTGAAGCTTGTATTTTTGAGAGGAGTCAATGATGATTGTATGGATGCACTTAATCTTATTGGGGTAGGGGATGTGTCTCAATTACCCGTTGATGATATCTGCAAAGTTTGTAGGAACTACTCAATGTCCCTTACCAAAAAGATAAGTGGGGAAAGAACATCTACCATTGGAAAGACATCTAATATGCTTTCAAGGGTGGAGTTAAGCAACCTGCTGACCAATATGAAATAATATATTATAAGTCACCTAGCTACTCAGTTGGACACTCTACATTTAAAGAAGAAGCAGGAGGAGGCTGAAGCAATACTCATTGAATATTGCCCCAATTGCAAACAAAGGAAAGCCAACTACAAGTGTAAAAGGGTGGCCAATATTACAGAAGACAAATTTAAGAGAAACCACATTTTCAACCATTTGAAAGTGAATATGGGCAGTTGTTCTATGTTTCACAGTGAAATCATGGAAACCAAGATAAGGTATGCCATAAGATCCTCTAAGTTTTAATGCATCATTTCTAGTTGGTCATCATAATTTCTCTTATTGGAACCCCTAGCCTTGGCCAAATACCCAAAACCAATGGAAAAACCCTCAACAATGGAAAAAACCTTAGAAAAACTGGAACCAGGAGGAACCAAATGTATGGACACAACATAATTTCCAAGGTTCCAACTACAATCCTCAATGGCCAGTACAACAAAATCTGTGGTAGCCACAATGGCAAAAGGGACAGCAGTGGAAGAACCAAAATATGAATTACCCACAACCTTTGCTTCCTTCTTAGCCACAACAACAGGCTATTATGCCCAATCCATCAAACCCAACATCTCAACCACCAAGAGCACCACAACTGTCTGCCCAACCTGCACCTAACCCAAATAATAAGCCTATCCAATAGGCATATACTAATGAGGCTATTCAATACCCCACTTATGGGGTAGAAGTGAGTGATGTCCACCTCAAGTTAGAGAAAACACTAGTTGGGTGATCATCCCCTTAAATGATTGAGATGGTAGATGAGGAACCCATAGCTGAAGCTTTAGACAATTCACCTCTAGAGCCTGAGTCAAATTAGGTAAATTAGACTATCTCAAGTCCAGAGCCTCCTTTCCCTAAGTGTTTAGCCATTGCAAAACATCATACCCAAGATGAGATAGATCTATTGGGTCAACTCAAGAATGTCAGTATCAAAATTCCCCTTATTCAAGCTATCAAGGATATCCTAATCTATACCAAGATAGTAAGAGACCTTTGTCTTAAAAAGAAAGGGAGAAAAATGAAGGACCCTCAGATAGTATATGTCTTAGGGAACCTTGCTGACATTATGCTAGGGAATATAACTGCCCCTAAATACATAGACCCTAGTAGTCCAGTAGTGGATGTTAAGATAAATGGGAACCCTTATCAAAAACACCTTGATTGACTTAGGGGTAGCCATTAATGTCATGACTAAGGAAACAATGCAATTACTTCAGGGAGTTAACCTTAGGCCTACACCAACTATTTTACAATTGGCAGATAACTCAATAGTAAAACCTAAAGGGATCATTGAGGACATCGTCATAGCATTAGATTCATGGGAGTATCCTGCAGATTTCATAGTCTTGTAGCCAAAGGTCAACTTTGCAGGATATCTTCTTATCTTAGGTAGACCATGGTCAGCAACATCTGATGCATTCATATGTTGTAGGCCTGGGAACATGATAATCTCAAATGGAACTATAACTAAGAAATTGGTCCTCTACGCACCAGCCCAACCTCATGAAAATCTAGAGAAAATTATATGACCTGCTTTGGATGAAGAAGACCACTATTCCCTACAAAATCTCATAACTATTAAATGCAACCCCCTATTGGCAAACCAAGATGAGGATGACTTAATTGACCACATCATATAGAATAACTGCGGTAGGGACTTGCAACAACAAGACTGTTTGTTATGTCTGCAAGATCCTCTATAGAATATTATACTTGCAAATTCCTCTGACGAAATATCCCAACTTTTCTACTCTTTATTGCCACAGGAATGTGTTCCCAAAATTAGTGGATATGACCTTTCATCTGTATAATCAACTTCCAAAATAGTGGAAATCATGCCAGGTAAAATGTTGAATGTTAACAATGCCTTAACTAAAGAACAATAGAATTCCCTAAACACTGTGTTGTAGGCACACACATCAACCTTTGCATGGGATTATAATGACATGAAGGGAATTTATCCAAACCTGTGTATGCATAGGATCTACATAAATTATGGTTTCAATCTAATTAGACAACCTCAAAGGAGAATGAAACCTTCCTTACGAGAAATAGTTAAAGTTGAACAACAAAAATTACTTGATGCAGGCTTCATTTACCCTATTTTCAACAGCCAATGGGTGTCACCTTTAGTTATTGTCCCTAAGAAAGGAGGCAAATGGAGGGTATGTGTGGACTTTAGAGAGCTAAACACAACCACTAGAAAGGATCACTTTCCACTTCCTTTCATTGACCAAGTACTTGATTCCCTAGTAGGAAAAAAGTACTTCTCCTTCTTAGATGGATTTAGTAGCTATAACTAGATAAAGATAGCTCCAAAGGACCACTTGATAAGACTACATTTACATGCCATTGGGGTACTTATGCTTATTTTGTTCTTCCCTTTGGATTATGTAATGCCCCAACCACTTTCTAGAGGGCAGTGCTAAGTATCTTCTCATATTATGCTCTTGATTCCATGGAGATCTATATGGATGACTTCACAACCTACGGAGAAACATATGAAACAACATTGAACAATCTAGAGAAAGTTCTAAAAAGATGTCAAGAAAATAATCTATCATTGAGTCATGAGAAATGTTTTACGATGATGACTCAAGGGATTGTTCTAGGACATTTTATATCAAATGAAGGAATTCAAGTGGATCCACATAAAATTGAGATCATCTCTACACTTCCTGTGCCTTAGAAATAAAAAGATGTTAGGAGCTTTATGGGCCATGCAAGATACTATAGGAGATTCATTCAGGACTTCAGTAAAATTATATCACCTTTGTTTAATCTTGTCACAAAAGACATAGAGTTTAACTAGACCACAGAATGTCAACACTCTTTTGAAACACTTAAGACAACTTTGACAAAAGCACCTATCTTGAGAGGACCAAATTGGACATTACCTTTCCACATGCACACTGTTGCTTCTAATTTTACTATAAAATTTATATTGGGACAAAAGGAAGGTAATAAGGAGTATGCTATCTATTACATCAGCAAGAACTTACAAGGAGCAGAACTTAACTACACTGTCATAGAGAAAGAGATGTTGGTAGTTGTCTATGCCATTAACAAGTTTAGGCATTACATCATTGGCTATCCAGTCTTTATCCACATAGATCATATTGCAATTAGGTACTTAATGAAAAAACCTATGGTTGGAGGTAGACTAGTAAGATGGTTTCTCTTACGACAACAATTTGATATAACAATAGTGGATAAGCCTATGAAAGCCAATGTTGTGGCAAATTTTCTATCTAGATTGCCGACACAACTTGAAGAAGGTGTTGTAAATGACTCTTTCCCATATGAGCATTTGTTTTCTCTCAATGTACACACTCCATGCTTTGCTGATATTGCAAATTACTTAGTAGTAGGATAGATACCATCACATTTCTCTGCTAGAGAAAAAAGACAGCTTGTGCATAAAAGCTTTTCATACTCTTGGGTTGCTAGTTACCTATTCTACACCGGTCTAGATAATATTATGAGGAGATGTATAAGAGAAGATGAATTCATTGACATCCTAAAGGCTTGCCATGATGAGCCCTGTGGGGTCACTTTGCAACCAAAAGGACAACATTTAAGATCTTAAAAACAAGCTACTATTGGCCAACTCTCCATAAGGATTCAATAAAGTATACAAGGAGCTATGATAGTTGTTAGATAATGGGTAGACCAACAAGGACATATGAGATGCCTTTGCAACAATAGCTAGCACTAGCACCATTTGACAAATGGTGTCTAGACTTCATTGGCCCAATTTCACTAGCATCCAATAACAAGGAATATATTTTAGTTTGCATAGATTATCTAACAAAATGGGTTTAAGTCAAAGCATTCCAGTTTGCAAGAGATGGGAATGTAACTAACTTCTTGTGTGAAGACATCTTTACTAGGCATGGAGCACCCAGAGAAATTGTAACTGATCAAGGTCCCTAGTTCACTTCTAAACTCATTTCTACATTAGTTAAAGAATATGAAATTAGACATAGAAAGCCTATTGGCAAGAGACACTATGTGGCTTCATGAGTGTTGTCATTGATGGAAACAAAGTCTATCCCACACATCCATAGTACATAGTATGCCTATACCAGAAGTCAGATTGAAAATTGTTTTGGTCCAGTGAATAAGAACAAAGTATGCAACAAGATCTCACAATCAAGTCCGGATCTCTCAGATGGTGTAACTCAGCAAGTTGTGGACTTAGATAAGTAAAGAGGAGTATCATGACTACTATATTCCAAAGATTTAGCCTCCGGTAGTAAAGCATGGAAAAGACACGAGCATCTAAGCATCAGGTTGCAGTCAAGTAGAGTAGACAGAGGAAGAACTAACCGGCAAAGCATCATACCTCATTCAGATGAGTAAAATGTGTTGATCAAGCTATTTAGGGGATCATACATTGTTGGCCAACATGATTAATGATTTCTCTATCTATGTTTTTGATACGCATCACAAATCAAGTTTGGATTTAGCCGACAAAGTAATTACTTGCAGTGTTCTTGATGCTGACTAGCAAGTTGATAGAAATTCTTTATGCGGATATATATACCAGAGGGATTCTAGTATGTAAGGGTGTGTGGTATTAAGAAGGATGAAATAAAGTGTGAAGAAAACAAGAATAAGTGTGGAAGCAGTAATTCAAGTCTGGTATGTGACAGAGCAACATCACTAAAATAGAGGAAGAATGAAGTGCATTAGATCAGTGTATTGTGCCTAACTGGAAATAAACTCTAGCATTTGTAGATGCCTCTCATCAGTTCAAACACCTGATTACCTTCTATAAGTTCTATAGACAGTAAGTCTCTTGTAGGCACTGTGCCTCTTGTGAGCAGTGTGCTCGGGCAGTGAGCCCTAATTGGCAAGTGCCATTTTGTACTCCTTTTTTCTTTTAATAGAGAATACAATCTTGGGTTAGTCACCCCATGGTTTTTCCCTTAATAGGGTTTTCCACATAAAAATCCTTGTGTTATGTGTGTTTATTTTATTTCTATTCTTATGATCACATATGCTTATATAATTTGAAGTTGCACTAATGTTTAAGTTAACAAAAGAAAAGAAAGTTAAAAAAAATTTGAGATAACTGATTCACCCCCCCCCCCCCCTCTTAGTTATCTGCCTTATTTCTAACAAAGTCAACACCTTATCACCTCCAAGCCAATGGGAAGGTGGAGGTTACAAACAGAGATATTAAAAATATTTTGACCAAAACAGTGCACATTCACAGAAAAGATTGGGCTGCTAGATTACCAGAAGTAGTATGGGCATATAGAACAACATGGAAAACAACCACAAGCTTTACATCTTATGAATTAGTGTATGGAAAAGCAGCTATTCTATTAATTGAATTTGATTATAAGACACTCAGAACAATAGTAGAACTTGACATGGACTTGACAACAACACAGAAAGAGAGGCTACATATCCTAAATGGGCTAGATGAAATAAGAATGGACACTCTACATCACACATAGATAATTCAAAAATAGAGGACTAAATGGCATGATCAACTTATAAAGACTAAAGTATTCCATGTGGGTGACTGGGCTTTATTGTATGATTCCAAATACAAAGATTATAAGGGAAAGCTACAATCTATATGGTTAGACCCCTATAAAATACAACAGGTATTTCCTAATGGAGTAGTCAAATTGTAGACCATAGATGTAGTCAGATTCTCACTGTTAGTTAATGGCCACAGATTGAAGCTATACACAAAGCCAACAAAAAGAGATGATTTTCTTCTTTCTCTAATGCATTGCTATAGTCCAAGCTCTAATTTTGATACCGACATATTACCACAAGATAATAACTTAGTAGCAGACACTACCAGTTCTCACAGTGACTTAGCAAATGAGCTACATAGCTCACCTCCTAAGAGCACTCAGGTATAATTCCTTATCCTTCTTCATGTGCACACACAACATCGGTGCCACAATCTTCTTGAAGACCACTTCACTATGCAGTAGGGACCTATAGCAAGAAAAATAAAGCTGCCACAATTCACTTTGGGACTTGTTGATGAAAGTACCTATAGTAGCTATCTGTCAATGCATTCAAAAATTGTGCCAAAATAATTACATTCCATCAGTAATTACTCCACTTTTCCAATGCATGCAACTACCATTTGTCCTATCACTGCATGTAAGCTTACTCAACTTGTTCACACGCACCAACCTACCATTTACTTCATCTCCAATAATAATGATTCCACATCTAATCACATTCATGTTGTAAACACTCTTCACAAAGCTTCACACGCACGGAGTTCCATTCACTTCACCTCAATAGGTATGCATACTAACCTTCCATAATTAACATAGCTCTCCAATACATTATATATGTGCTCATGTTAAATTCAACATAATTCTCATTATTAATCTTATTTCCATATTCTTTAATCATTCACTTCCATCTCGTACAAGTATTGAAGTGAGGTCGCTTCTAGATTTAGATCGGGGGAGATGGTATATGTTAAAAACAAAAAAAAAATTGCCAACAAAAGCCACCAAAACATAGATAGATACAACCTCCTTCCTTTGCCCTTTCTGCATCTATAACCTTTTGTCTTGTCAACTAACTAAATGTCAAGTCAGTTCAGGCTGGTTCAAGCTTACTGCATGAAGTTACAATTGAATGAAGTGCATGCAAGTATAATAGGGGGTTAATTAGAGAGTTGTTAAATTTGAAGTGCATGCAAGTATAACAGGGGGTTAAGCAAAGGGTTGTCAGCATGGGAGGTAATCTTATTAGAAGGGAACCAATAGTACATCAACCAATATTGGAGGACGACTTAGTCTTGCCAATTTTCACAAGAGCAGGATGACTTGTTTACTTTTTGAAGCTCACAGAATATAATGAAGGCATGACAAGGCAATTTGTAGCCACATTACACCATGATGCAGCCACTATCAAGGGTTTGAAAGTGGATGCTTAAAAGACTGCAATTACAGAACTATCTAGTCTACCTAGGAATGGAGAAGAATTCCCTATCAAGGCAAATGCAGTAGCTTCTAGGGATGAGTTCAGCAAGGCAGGGGAGAACCTTGACTCAACATCACAAGGTACCAAGAGATTATCACTTCCACGGGTATGGACTTCTTGTGCTATTCACATTATTAAGTACATTACTTGTGATGGTAGACAATCCCTTATATATACCATGCATCTTAAGCTATTAAGTCTCCTTTGTCATAATAGAATAGTCAATGTACCCAATTTTTTGTATAATTTGTTAAAAAGAATGAGGTATGAATACCAATAGAAGTTAAATAATTCAACTCTATCACATGATTATTTGATTACCTTGCTAGTAAAAAGGATCCTTCGGGTTCAGTACCCACAAGTACCCTAGAAAATATTTTGAATTGTGGAAACATTAATGATATTCTTAAGGAGCCAGTAGTACCAGGAAATATAGATTCACCTTCTATATCTTTAAGGGAAACTCCTCCTATTCCACCTACTACTTCACCCACCCGTAGCAAGTGGTGCAGGGGCACCCTCATGCACATGTTAATCAATTTTAGATTTTGTCTTGTTTTGATAATGATTGATATAAATAAGGTCATTTAAGACCATGTTATGTGTGTTGGAGTCCATATTAGATCGCTAGGTGTGTGGAAGTGTCTAGTTGCACAAGTTGTCAAAAGTTGCAAAAACATGGAATATGAAGAGTCATAAGTTGTAAATGAGGGACGTTGAATAGTTAGAACTTGAAAAATAGTTGTGAACCATTGGTAAATATTGTGAAAGGTTTAAAAATACCTTGGGAGGTCAAGGCAAGGGAGACGAATTGTAATTTTGAAGTTGAGCAATAAAGTTCCTTTGATTTCCTGTAAATCTAAACATTGCATCACTGTTTCTTGATGTAGTATGATATTGTACGGCCATATATTGACTCCAAATCAATTGTGTTTGGTAAATCTGTGAATCCAATTTCTTTTGGCATTAGTTTCATGTAATTTCATCAAGTTTCAAGCAAGTTGTGTTCATTTTACTAAAACAGGTCTGAAACCCTAGTAGGCCTAATTTGAGTGAGAACAGTCCAAATTTGAGCATCTCCATACAAAATAACCTACCCTAATTTTGAGATAAGTTAAATAAGGGCCAAATGGTTATTTGAATCAAGTTTCCTTTCTTAGAGATCAGTTCTGGTTTGAAAGTTATGACCAAAAAATACAAATTGCTATACCACCTTAAGTCTAGTCAAGAAGTAGGACAGTCCACTTTTGAAGGGTCTCGTACAAAGGGACCACCTATAAGATTTTGATATGTTGTTAAATGTCCAAATGGGTATCCGTAACTGTGTTCATAATTTGTGTATCATATTTTCCCTGAGAATTGTGTTGGAAAAATCTCTTTTGAAGTACTACTAGGGGAATAGGAAGATTGTGAGAGAAACCCTCCAAGTTAGGGTTCTAGGTTTGTAAAGTTTGGTTTGTTGAATTAGTTTTGAGTTGATTTGAGATCATCCACCCCTACTCTGCATCAAATTGGTATCAGAGCTAGAATATTTTGGGAAGTGATTTGACTAATTTGGATAACGTGGTTCAATAGATTTGATGTTTAAGGATGGCTCTTAATAAGAAGAAAGATGGGAAAAGGGCATCATCATTTTTGAATACATTGTTCAATTTGGCTAAGAAGCTAGAGGAGGAAGAAATGGTGGAGGAAGGAATGGCAGCCAAGAAAGAAAACAAGATGGCAAAAGAAAGATTATTCAGGACTACCTACAAATCCAAAGGCAAATGTTGTAAAGTTGTGATTTCAGATATCTGCATGGATAATATTGTTTCTGAGTATATGGTAGATAAATTGGGTTTGAAAAGAATACAACACCCCACACCCTATTCAGTGACTTGGCTTCAAATAGGTACCCAGGTAACCGTAAGTGAACAATGCAAAGTTGAGTTTCAAATAGGCCCTTATAAGGATGAAATAGTTTTTAATATTACGCATTTGGATGTATGTCATATTGTGTTTGGAAGGTTGTGGCATTATAACAGGGCAAAGAAGAATAAAAAAGAAAAACAACACATATGAGTTAGACAAAGATGGGATGAAAATTGCATTAACCGCCTTGAAGGATGAGTGCATAGAAATTGAAAGCTTATTGTTAAGTGAGAAGACATCAGTACAACAATATGAAGCTAAGACAAATGAGGTAATGGTTGAGATAACAAATTTTGAAAACACCATGTTGTTTAAAAAATTAGTTGAATGAGAAATAGAAGAGTTTTCTTTTGAGTTTACTCAAACTTATGAAAGTAATAGTGACATTGATGTTGAAGTGGGTGATGTTCAAGAAGAAGAAGAAGAGACAATAAAAGAAGTTGTAAAGGACTCAAGGATAGTCCAAAGAGAGAAGATAGTAATGGAGGATAAGGAGATAGCATGGTTCTTAGGAGAAGAACTGAGAGTTGAGAATGTTGATGTTAAGGAGAATGGAAGAATGGATGAGCAATTCAAAAATGAAAATGAGTGGCTGAGTATGGTTGAGGTGCAGCCAAATAATTTGGAGAATAATGAAGAGAAAAGAATGTGTGGCAAACAAAATGAGGTGGATGAAGAAGATAAGTGTGAAGAAGAAAAATATGATTTCTTTAATATGTTTGTTTCATGTGCAGGTAAAGAAGACAAAGTGGATGAAAGCGAAAATAAATTTACAATTGCAGTCCAAGGTCAAGTTAGAACAAGAAAACAAATAGAATCACATGGCTACATTGTACCAAGTTGGCCTTGGCTCAAGAAGCATGTTGTTGGATCAAAAAGCACAAGTGCATAAGTAGATACAAATGTACTTGAGATCTAGTAAAATGAAAACAATGCACGCATGTAAAGGAACTGGAAGATAAGAAAGAAGATCCATATTTGAGGTGGAACTCAAATTTCTTTTTTCCTAGGGAGTATGGTCTAGGGGCACCCTCATGCACATGTTAATCAATTTTGATTTTTGTCTTGTTTTGATAATGATTGATGTAAGTAAGGTCATTTAAGACCATGTTATGTGTGTTGGAGTCCATATTAGGTCGCTAGGCATGTGGAAGTGTCTAGTTGCACAAGTTGTCAAAAGTTCCAAAAACATGGAATATGAAGAGTCATAAGTTGTAAATGAGGGAAGTTGAATAGTTAGAACATGAAAAGTCAGTTGTGAACTATTGAGAAAGATTATGAAAGGTTTAAAAATGCCTTGCGAGGTCGAGGCAAGGGAGAGGAATTGTAATTTTAAAGTTTGAGCAATAAAGTTCCTTTGATTTCCTGCAAATCTAAACATTGCATCACTGTTTCTTGATGTAGTACAGTATTGTATGGCCATATCTTGACTCCAAATCAATTGTGTTTGGTAAAGCTATGAATCTAGTTTATTTTGGCATTGGTTTGATGTAATTTCATCAAGTTTCAAGTAATTTGTGTTCATTTTACTAAAACAGGTCTGAAACCCTAGTAGGCCTAATTTGAGTGACAATAGTCCAAATTTGAGCATCTACATACAAAATAACCTACCCTGATTTTGACATAAGTTAAATAAGGGCCAAATGGCTATTTGAATCAAGTTTTCTTTCTTGGAGTTTAGTTCTGGTTTGAAAGTTATGACCAAAAAACATGAATGGTTGCACCACCTTAAGTCTAGTAAAGAAGTAGGACAGTCCACTTTTGAAGGGTTCCATAGAAAGGGAACACCTGTGATATTTTGATATGTTGTTAAATGTCCAAATGGGTATCTATAACTATGTTCATAATTTGTGTATCATTTTTTCCCTGAGAGTTGTGTTGGAAAAACCCCTTTTGTAGTACTACTAAGGGAATAGGAAGATTATGAGAGAAACCCTCCAAGTTAGGGTTCTAGGTTTGTAAAGTTTGGCTTTTTGAATGAGTTTTGAGTTTATTTGAGATCATCCACCCCTACTTTGCATCAGTAAGGGAGAAATAGGGGAGCAAGATGTGGAAAATTTACCACATGCATCATTTGATCAACCTGTAGTAGAAGAGGTACATCAAACCCCATCTTCTAGTAAAATGCCCAAAACCAGAACACCAAAAACCAAAAAGAAGAGAGGTGGTTCTTCTTCTGTACATTCAAAAATTAGAAAAAGAAACCCACACAACAAAGGCATTTACACCGCTTGAAAATGAAAGGTGCTCTGAGGGGTAGCTTAAAGAAACTAGGAAAAGAAAAAGAGGATGTTGTGACAGTGGATACTAACCCTCAATAAGAGGCCAATGTGACTAAATATGTGCAAGTTCCCATAAAAAGGAAATGGTATATATCCACCACCTTTGAGTCAAAATCACAGGATATTTTTGTTGCTAAGAAAAATCTAGTTAACCTTGACAGTAAGGGTTATGAATCCACGGGGGATGGTGTTAAACAGTCTTTGAGAGATGAAGAGTTATTGCTAGAAGAAAGAAACATCAAAAAAGATTTGCAAGAAGCTTTTGAAAGGATCAAGCAGATGGAGGACCTGGTCAAAATATATGAGAAAAGGGACAAGGAAAGAGAAACAAAGATTCAGGAAATGGAGGAAAAATTAAATACTTATGGGCAAGTGTAAAAATTAGATTTACTTGTAGAACTAGCAATAGTTGTAGCATGGAACAAGGAACTAGTAACTAAGGAAAGGAGACCCCCTATCACAAAAACTCCAGCGTGTCATACAATCATGTCCCTATGTTACCAATTATGGAAACATAATCAAGATTTTTCTAAACGAGAGGAGGAATGGAAGAAAGAAAAACAAGTAATGATTGTAGAGCATAATCAGGTGTTGGAGAGAAAAGATATTGAATTGAGAAGTTTAGCAGTCAAGATGGAAGAGATAGAAGATAAGGCCGGCCAAATTGTTAAATGTAGACCTCCAGTAAAAACCTATGCTTTATTTTTACAGGAAAAGTTTTTAAGTTTTCAATTCAGTAAGTTGCTATGAGTGGAAAAATGGCTTTTCTAAAAAAAATTTGCTAATGCCACACCAAAAGAATAGGATCAGTTATGTGAGTACTATTTGTATAACTATGTGGTTCTTGAAGACATAGAATGGAACCCATTAAGTTTTGTGGGAGATTTACAATTAAGGGCACTAGCATCTTATTTCAAGAATGAGAAGTTGAGGGGTGAAATTATGCAAGCATATATGGAGAGAGAGAAATCAATTACTCTTCCAATAAGGAGGAATCTAAAACCCCTGAATTAATCATTGAAGAATGGAAACAAATTTTGGATCATAAAGGTGTAGGCAGCAAAAATCATGAACTTAAGACTACAACATTATGAAAGAATTCAGCATTTAACTGTTGGACTCATCAACCATTATTAGTTTGTGTAAGAAAGATGGAATAGTTTAACCCCTGAATTACAGAGAAAAGAACCCCACTCTATTTATAACTTTATGGCCATGTTTGAAAGAGTATGAAAATATATGGATATTGCCATAGGACAGGGACTTGAATGGGCACCACTTACCTTCTGACCACCAATGCTTTTGTACCTGGTAACACACTGGATAGGAAAGAAGAATGAGGAGTGTGAGAAGCTAGAGGTTCCTAGAATGAACAGACTGGCAGGTCATAAAGATTTTTATTTGAAACATGATGGAGTGGATACTATCATAGATTTTAGGGAAATTACTTTGCACTATAATCTCCAATCCTAGTTAATTTGCTTGAGGGCAAGCAAATGGGTAGTTGGGGGAAAATGATGAGTCTAATTATTAGCTAGTTTTCTTATGGTTTTATGCAAGTTCATAGACATTCTTAGACATTATCTTATACATATTACTACATTATGTTATCTCTTATTTTCGTTATGCAAACCTAAACCTGATTATTAAGTATATAGAAATATGGTTATAATATGATGGATATTACATGATTATGTGTGGGAATGTGTGAATTGTAAAGGATATATGTGTTTAGCTATGATGGTTAGTATTGTGTGCATGTTTTGTGAACTAACTCTTGCAGCTGGAGGTGATGGACTATAGCCCAAAGAAACTATAAGGTGCAGCCCATAGCCAAAGAGTTCCCAAATAGCAGAGAAGGGGAGGTTCCAAAATAAACTGAGCGTAGCAACAACAACTTGTAGGTACTTGATGAAGATGATTATGCATCATGATGAAAATTAATAAAGATGATTAAAGGAGAAGAATTCTGTTATAGTTAGGAGTCTAACGTGACTGATTCAACAAGTCCACGTTCCAGTTTTGTTATAGCAAGAGTCTCAATTTCATTTGGACTCTCCTTTCTTTCTTTTTTAGTTATTAATTGCTTGGTATTTATCACACTCTAGACTCCCCCATGTCTATATGAATGGATCAATGGTTGAGGTAGTTTAAGTTTTGAAGTTAGTTTTTGGTTCAATTCACAAATATAGTTACTAGATCTTTTTTGAGTTAGTTACATAGACAATGTTTATTATTTGATGATGAATTCATGAATAGAATCTTTCAGCATAATCTCATGTGATATTTTGAAGATTATGCAATGAATGATTTGGAATTAGTATGGTTTTGTCAATCTAAGAGACTAGATTTGAGTTAGATCAGTGGAGACAGACTTGAGCAAGGGCCACTCAAGGTAACTATCCCTCACTTCATTTTCTATATGTTATCATTTCTATAATAGTCATTTCATAAATTCATGATAAATTAGATTCTTTGAGTTACTCTAGTTTTCTTAGCTTGTTGAACTCTAGAGTGTAGGTTAGATTATCAATATTAAATTAAACCCTAGCATTCATTCCTTGATAGTAATTATCTATAGTCTTATATTGCATGTGTTGCAAGTATGGGCCTAACTGGTGTTGTCATTGATGTCAACATACTCCTATTGCATTAATGATAAGGATTGAATGAGCTGTGTGCTGAGGATATTGAGAAAATTAGTCTCAATCAAGAACAGTGAAGAACAATGATGACAATAAAGTAAAAGTCCAAGATAGGATGAGGATCAGAGGATACGGTTTAAAGGGTTTGTAGATATGTGTCCTAAGGTGGTCCAGTAGATATTTTAGAGGTTTGTATGAAGATAAGAAGAAGTTGTGGCCACTCAAGTAAAACCGGTTCTGGCAGATGTTCAGTGGTGACAGAGTGATACAGATAGGTCCGGTGAGATCCGAAAATGCAGTATCATGTTCTATGAATTTGAGGGAATGTTGAGGAAGTCTTTGTGAATTATCAACTCTATTGGTTCATGGTTTGAAGGTCCGCAAGCATCTATTCCTTTATGACAGTAATGATAGACTATGTTCTTGAGGTTCTGGATGAAGGGGAGAAGGAATTTAGTAAGCAGATGAAGTTTGGATGTTCTTGGTTATTCAAGCAAGCTTGTGGAGGTCTTTGGATTGTGTCCAGTTCATGCTAGTGGTCTGCATTGAAGTTGGAGCTTGTAATTGAGGAATAACTTCCAGATGATGGTGTTCTTCTTGTGATTGGCCAACCGGATGAGTTACACATCCTGCAGATGTTCTTGTTGATGTTTTCTGACTTAGATGATCATTCCTAAGTTGATGTCTTGTATAAGTAAGGGATTGTGAAGTCATTTCAAGGGTATCCTCATGGAGATGAGTATGTGGTAGCGAGGGGGAGAGCAAAAGGCAGAGCAGAAGTATTGGGCTTAAATGGAATTGATTCAAGCATGGTAAAGATGCTATTCTCCAGTTCAAGTATGTGATACTTATTTCTTTGTAGACAGTGGGTCTCTTGTAGGCAGTGGGCCTCTTGTGAGTAGTGTGCTCAGGTAGTGAGCCCTAATTGGCATGTGCCAATTGTTCTTTCTATTCTTCTAACAGAGAATACAATCTTGGGTTAATCACCCTGTGGTTTCTCCCTTAACCAGGATTTCTACATCAAAATCTTGGTGTCTCATGTGTTAATGTGTTTCTACTCTTGATTCATTGCATTATGTTTCCATGATTGATTTATTATTATGCTGCTAAATTACAAAGTGAAGTTAAGTGTTTAATTGGAAGAAAGTTTTGTACAACTGATTCACCCCCCCTCTCAATTGTCTGCTCTAAATCTAACAATTGGTATCAGAGCCAAGTTCCTCTGAAAAGAGCTTAACTACTTGAGGAGATCCAGGATGATGTCTTACAAGAAGGATAGTCTAAAGTTTTATGGAACCAATTTTAATCTTTGGAAAGGTCGCATGAAATGTCACTTGCAATGTATGGGAATGGTGTACTAGACCATGGTCACAACAAAGTATACACCTCCAGAGGGTCGTATGAAAACCCCAAATGAAATCACAGATGCTGAAAACAATCTATGAACTATAGAAGCTCTTCTAAGCAAATTATCTAATTCAGAGCTTTCAAATGTTATTGACCTACCTACTTCTTTTGAGATTTGGGAAAAAATGGAACTTATGCATGAAGGAGACAAATATGTTAAATGTGCAAGGTTACAAAGTCTGAAAGGAAAATTTGAAAATCTGAAGATGAGAGAAGATGAAAATATCACTACTTTTATGCCAAGAGTAAATGAGTTTGTTTGTGGAATTAGAAATGCTGGAGGAGTCTTGGATGAAAATGAGATTATTGGTAAAATTCTCAGATCCCTTCCTGCTTCTTATAAAATCAAGGTTGCTGCCATTGAAGAATTTAGAGCCCATACAATTGTCACAAGAGATCAATTAGTTGGAAAATTGGCTACATTTGAAATGACCAAGTTTGTAGATGACCCCCCAAGACTGAATCTGCTTTCAAAGCCAGTGCCTCTGTAAAAGGTAAACAAAGGTTTGATCCAAGAGAGAACTTGTCAAAGAAATTGTCATGGTATGAAAAAGCAAGAAAAGACCTGGAAGAAGAAGAAGCTGAAACTACTCAACTTGAAGCCCTTATTGCAAAAAGACTACCAAGAGGATCTGGTAAGTATGAAGGAAAATTGCCTTTTAAGTGTTTTAACTGTAATAAGATTGGTCATTTTGCCTCAAAGTGTCTAGAAATATTTTCAAGGCCAAATCCTAACAGATCAAGGTTTCAAAAGAACTGTTACTATGTACATGAGGAAGATGATAATGAAGGAGTAACAGATGATGAATCAGAGATAGGAAACAAATCCGGAAGTGATTGGGTGTTTATTGCCATCAAGGAAGAAGAACCATTGTCCTCTGAATCTGTCAATCATGAAGTTGTAGAAAGGGCTCTGGCTTCCCAAGTTGAAGAAAAGGATGATTGGGTCATTGATAGTGGATGCTCTCACCATATGACATGTGACAAAAATATGTTCATAGATTTGGAAAGGTATGAAGGAGGAGTGGTAAAGTTTGGTGATAATTCTGCTGGTAGAATCAGAGGAAGAGGAACTATTTCTTTTGATGGAAGGAACAAAACTGGTAATGTACAATATGTTGAAGGATTGAAGCACAATATTCTTAGTGTTGGACAGTTGGTGGACAAAGGCTATGATCTCTGATTCAAGAATGGAAAATGCAAGATCTTTGAAAGTTCTGAAACAAAGATTGCATCTGGTACGCAAACTAAAGATAATATCTTCCACTTAGTTAGTACTGGTAAAAGTTGCTTATTTGCTCATGTTGATCAGAGTTGGTTATGGCATAGGAAGATGTGTCATGTGAATTTTGATAATATCATCAAGATAAGTAGTACTCAGGCTGTAAGAGATCTTCCAAAATTGGTGAAACCTACTAATAGCTTGTGCAAAGAATGTCAGTTGGGTAAGCTGAGCAGAATCACATTCAAAAGTAAGGAACTGTCTTCTACCAGATTATTGGACTTAGTTCATACTGATCTTTGTGGTCTGGCAAGAATCAGGAGTGTGCAAGGTGATAGATACTTCATGTTACTAATTGATGACTATTCCCGAATGATATGGGTAACTTTTCTGAAAGAGAAATCAGAAGCTCTTGAGAAATTCAAAATATTCAAGGCTATGGTAGAGAATGAAACTAGATTAAAATTAAAATGTCTGAGGTCTGATAGAGGTGGAGAATTCACATCTGCTGAGTTCATAGATTTCTATGAGAAACATGGAATAAAGAGATAGTTGTCTGCTCCTAGGATTCCACAGCATAATGGAGTAGTTGAGAGAAAGAACTGGACCATTCAGGAAGTATCTAGGACCATGATGATGGAAGCAAATGTTCCTTAGATCTATTGGAGAGAAGCTGTTAGCACTATAGTCTCTACTCTTAGTCGAGTTCAAATCAGAATCAATACTGGTAAGACTCCCTATGAACTTTGGTTTGGCATCACTCCTACTATGAGGTATTTCAAAGTTTTTGGTAGCAAATGTTACATTAAAAGAGATGAAGATTAAGGAAAGTTTGATGCTAGAAGTAATGAAGGAATATTCTTGGGTTACTCTACTCAAAGTAAAGCATACCGGTATTATAACAAGAGACTGAGAAAGATGATAGAAAGTACAAATGTGAAGGTTGATGAGGGAATTGAGAAACCCTCAAGGTTTTATGAATATGATGAAGATGATCATAATGGTGTTCTAATTCAAGGAGACCAAGCCTCCTCTGTAAGTCAGATCCAAACTAATCTGGTAAATCAGGAAGAAGAGATGAGTTTCAATGAGCCTGATCAAGAATCAAAAGTGCAAGAATTTCCCAAAGTTCCCAGGTATGTAAAACTAAACCACTCTGAAGATCAAATCATAGGTGATAAAAGCAAAGGAGTACAAACAAGAAGGAGAATTGCTCAAGATTCAAAAGAGTATTGTCTGATTTCAAAGATCAAACCTAAGACAGTGAATGAAGCTTGCAATGATGAAAACTAGACTAAAGCAATGGAGGAAGAGCTGATGCAAATTGAGAAAAATCACACTTGGGATCTTGTTCCCAGACTTAGAAACAAGACTATGATTGGAACAAAATGGGTCTTCCGGAACAAACTAAATGAAGTTGGTGAAATAATCAGAAATAAAGCCAGATTGGTCTGCAAGGGTTACTCTCAAATAGAAGGAGTTGATTTTGAAGAAACTTTTGCTTCGGTGGCAAGAATTGAAGCAGTCAGATTATTTCTTGCCTTTGTTGCCTTCAAGGATTTCAATGTATATCAGATGGATGTCAAGTCTGCCTTCCTAAATGGTGACTTGGAAGAAGAAGTGTTCATAGAGCAACCGGATGGATTTCAATTGTCTGATCATGGTGATATGGTCTGCAAGTTGAAGAAATCACTATGTGGACTGAAGCAAGCCCCAAAAGCCTGGTATGAAAGATTAGATAAGCATCTTTTGAAGATTGGTTTCAACAAAGGTACTGTTGACAATAATTTATATTTCAAAATTGATCATGAAAACATCTTGATTGTTGAAGTGTTTGTTGATGATATCATTTTTGGAGGAAGAGATAGTATGTGTAAAACTTTTGCAAATCAAATGAAAAGTGAGTTTGAGATGTCCATGCTTGGTGAAATGAATTTTTTCTTGGGTCTACAAATCACTCAAACAAAGAAATGAATCTTCATTTCTCAGACCAAATATGTGAAAGAATTGTTGAAGAAATTTGGGATAGAAGACTCAAAACCAATGAATACTCCCATGGAAACCGGATGTAAATTGAGCAAAGATGATGATTCTCCTAAGGCTTATTAGACAAAGTATAGGTCAATGATTGGAGGATTATTGTATCTCACTCAAACTAGACCAGACATTATGCAGGTTGTTGGTCTTGTTGCTAGATTCCAAGATGATCCTAGAGAATCTCATGTCATGGCAATCAAGAGGATTTTTAGATATCTAAAAGGGATAGTTGAGTATGGTCTGTGGTATCCTAGAGATCATGATTTCTCTCTTCATGCATATACAGATGCGGATTGGGCAAGATATGTGGATGACTGGAAGAGTACCAATGGTGGAGCATTCTTTTTGGGGAAGAGATTGGTTTCTTGGCTAAGAAAGAAACAAGAGGCAATATCTCTGTCTACAACTAAAGCAGAATATATTGCAGTAGCAGGTAGTTGCACTCAAGTTTTGTGGATGAAGCAGATGCTAAGAGATATCAAAGTGGAGTATGAGGAACCTATCACAATCTTCTGTGATAATTCAAGTGCAATAAATATATCTAAGAATCCAATGTTGCATTCAAAGAATAAACACATATCCATCAAGTTTCACTTTTTGAGAGAGCAAGTGAACAATAATGAAGTCGGATTGGAGTTTGTGTCTTCCAAGGATCAGATTGCAGACATCTTTACTAAACATCTACCTAAGGACTCTTTTGAGTATCTCAAGGAGAAGTTAGGGGTTATTGCCCCTCCGGTGATGAACTAAGGTGCACTGATTGCATCAATCCAGTGGATATCACAGTCACATCTTGTGGTCTGGATTGATGATGGGGAGCTGCTACTCAGGGGTAGCAACAGGTATGATTCTAAAGTGGTGGAATTGCAAGTATGTGCCCTTTTCCATTAATGTTAAAGGGGGAGAGAAGACATGTGAAAAACAAGTGGTTGCTGATCAAAGGGGGAGCAGTAAAGGGAGAGAAGATATGTGAATGGTTGTTGCTGATAGGGGGAGTTGTGACAGTGAGGAGAAGTTCTTGTCTTGATGGTTAAAACAGTTTTTCACATCATATGTTGCCATCAATGACAAAGGGGGAGATTGTTGCAAGTATGGGCCTAATCGGTGTTATCATTGACGTCAACATACTCCTGTTGTATTAATGATAAGGATTGGATGAGCTATGTGCTGAGGATATTGAGAAAAATAGTCTCAATCAGGAACAGTGATGATAGTAAGGTAAAAGTCTAAGATAGGATGAGGATCAGATGATGCGGTTTAAAGGGTTTGTAGATATGTGTCTTGAGGTGGTCCAGTAGAGATTTTAGAGGTCTGCATGAAGATCGGAAGAAGTTGTGGCCACTCAAGTAAAACCAGTTCTGGCAGATGTTCAGTGGTGATAGAGTGATACAGATAGGTCTAGTGAGATCCAGAAATGCAGTATCCTATTCTGCAGATTTGAGGGAATGTTGAGGAATTCTTTGTGAAGTATCAACTTGATTGGTTCATGGTTTGAAGGTCTGCAAGAATCTATTCCTTTATGATAGTAATGACAGACTATGTTCTTGAGGTTCCAGATGAAGGGGAGAAGGTATTCAGTAAGCAGATGAAGTTTGGATGTTCTTGGTGATTCAGGCAAGCTTGTGGAGGTCTTTGGATCGTGTCCAGTTTGTGCTGGTGGTCCGCATTGAAGTTGGAGCTCACAATTGAGGAATAACTTCCAGATGATGGTGTTCTTCTTATGATTGGCTGACCGGATGAGTTACACATCCTACGGATGTTCTTGTTGATGTTTGTTGACTTAGATGATCATTCCTACGTTGATGTCTTGTATAAGTAAGGGATTGCAAAGTCATTTCAAGGGTATCCTCATGGAGATGAGTGTGTGGTAGCGAGGGGGAGAGCGAAAGGCAGAGCAGAAGTATTGGGCTTAAATGGAACTGATTCAAGCATGGTGAAGATGCTATTCTCTAGTTCAAGTATGTGATACTTATTTCTTTGTAGACAGTGTGTCTCTTGTAGGCAGTGGGCCTCTTGTGAGCAGTGTGCTTAGGCAGTGAGCCATAATTGGCATGTGCCATTTGTTCTTTCTATTCTTCTAACAGAAAATACAATATTGGGTTAATCACCCCGTGGTTTCTCCATTAACTGGGTTTTCCACATCAAAATCTTGGTGTCTCATGTGTTAATGTGTTTCTTCTCTTGATTCATTGCATTATGTTTCCATGATTGATTTATTATTATGCTACTGAATTACAAAGTGAAGTTAAGTGTTTAATTGGAAAAAAGTTTTGTACAACTGATTCACCCCCCATCTCAGTTGTCTGCTCTAAATCTAACAGCATGTACCCATAGTAATAGTGCCAACATTACTTTCTTTACCGTTATACAGTTTTGAGATTTTCTAGCAAGTATAACACTATACTAGAATGAGGTAGGTAGTCTTAATCTTTGCAAGCACATACAGTGCCAGTGCCATCACAAGCTTACAAGCCCTAGTCGATAATTCAATGAAGGTCTTTCCAATGGTTCAAGTGGATTGTGAAGTTAGGTTTCTCGTCGAATTATGTGATTGTCACCAAGTTTACTAGACATAGTAAGGACACTACAACCACTTTAGTTATTTTCTCCAAGGAAGTAACCTCCCATACTAACTACTCTATCTTTAGAGTAGGATTCAATAAAAAAGATTTGTCATTATATTCTATATCACCTATGTTAGCACAATCATTAGTTAATTCTTTTGGAATATTCAATATGATCTTGGCATAGTCTTTATGGTTGACAACATCCTCAACATCATAATCAAACTAGTAGTTCTATAGAGTGGAGAATTTTTTTTAGGAACTCCCTATTCTTTTCTCCATTAATTACATGGAATTGAAAACAAGTCTCCTCTTAAAATAATGAATGGTTATCCTTGCAATTTTTGCATTTATAGATCCTTGGCATTATCTATCTAGATGAGAAAGTGAGTTCTCCAATTGAGATAAGTAAATGAATCCTTGGCTTATGTTTACATAACAAAAATTTGTGAACTTTATCCAACTATCTACAAGGTTCAATGAGAACCTATTTGAAATACTTTAGAAGCTTGTATGGGGCTCCAATGAACCCACACACTAAAATATAGGTGAAATTTAGGAATTAGATAAATTAATTTCCCCATTGTGCGATTTATTTTGTATCTTCTATTGAGAGGCATTTATTGAGATAATTTTTTAACATCTTGATGATGTAGAAAAGGAAGGATTCATTAACAAACCTAAAATTCTTCATGCTTACATTTAATTAAAGCTAAGGATAGAATTAATAGACCTTGGTAGGGGCCCATGACATCAATATTCTCTCCATGAGGGGAAAGATTGATCTTTTGGCAAGGGAGTAGAGAAGGTAGGAATTCATGTAGAGAATTTCGATGATCTTATCTATAACATCTTTGATTTGGGAGGTGATTATCGATCAATGTTCCCCAAACTTGTATGATGCTTCTTCTTAATTATGGCGAAAATAAACCTATACATCCACAGTATTGGTATTATAAAGCTGTCAAGTTTTCCAATATTCTACTCAACAAGGTGATCATGTCACCAACTTCTTCTACAAAACCACTTTTCAATAGCATTTTGGCATTGCCTTTACAATTATCTATTGGAAAAAGACACTGTGTGGCTTTATGAGTGTTGTCATTGATGGCAACAAAGTCCATCCCACACATCCGTAGGACATGGTATTTCTATACCAGAAGTTAGATTAAAAAGTATTTTGGTCCGATGAGCAAGAACAGAGCATACAGCAAGGTCCGACAATCAGGTCCGGATCTCTCAGAGGAAGTATCTCAGTAAAGTACAGACTTGGGGAAGTCAAGAGGAGTACCATGACTGATACATTCCAGAGATTGAGCCTTTGGTGATGAAAGAGTGAAAATATATGAGCACCTAAGTGTTAGGTTCCTATTTGGCAGAGTAGACTGAGAAAGAACTAACCAGCAGAGCATTAGACCTTAATCCGGATGAGAAATTGATGGCAATCAAGTTTCTTAAGGGATCATTCATGGTTGGCCGACATGATTGATGACTCCTATAACTATCCTTTTGATACGCATCACTTAGTAAGCATGGATTCAGTCGACAGACCAGAGTTTGGAAATATCTTGAGTTTTCTGGATGTCGACTAGAAAGATGTTGAAATCCTTGATGTGGATATATATACTAGATTGATTTTAGTATGAAGGTGTGTGTGGCATATTGTGTTGTGCGAAGAAAAGCAGAGAGCAGTGTGGAAGCAACTATACAAATTTGATATGTGATAGAACAATAGAACTAAGAAGAGGAAGAATGAAGTGTAGCAGATCAGTATATTGAGCCTAATCGGAACTAAACCTCAGCATATGTGGATGCCCCTGATCAATTCAATCACATGGTTTCTTTCTTTATACCTTGTAGACAATGAGTCTCTCGTAGGCAGTGAGCCTCTTGTGAGTAGTGTTCTCAGGTAGTGAGCCCTAATTGGCAAGTGCCATTTTGTACTTCTTTTCTTTTAACAGAGAATACAATCTTGGGTTAGTCACCCTGTGGTTTTTTCCCTTAACAGGGTTTTCCACATCAAAATCATTGTGTTATGTGTGTTGAGTTTATTTCTACTCTTATGTTCATGTATGCTTATATGTTTTGATACTACACTAATCATTAAAGAAGAAAAGAAAGTCAAATAATTAAGATAACTGATTCACCCCCCCTCTCAGTTATCAACAATTGGTATCAAAGCTAAGTTCCTCTAGACAAAGCCTAACAACTTGAGGAAGATCTGGGAATCTCAATGGATATGTACGGTATGAGGGATCAACTTTAGTCTGCCCTAAATGATCTTGAGCAATCTCACTCCGAAGTCAATAACCTGAGGGAGAGACTCAAACAAGCTGATGATTTCATAAATGAACTCAAAGAAAAACTAAGTATCTCAATGAAGAAAAGAAAGGAACTACTTCAACAATTAGCAAGTCAAAGTGAAGCCAATGATACTAATGAAGATCTGAATGAGAAAACCAAGTTATGTGAAAAGTTATCAAAAGAGGTCATTATGGTAAGACATGAAATGGAATCAAGAGTTATGAAATTTACCCAAGAAATTGAAGAGAAAATAAAATGTGAAGATAACCTAAAACAATCTCTCAAGGAGAAGTCAGAAGACTGCCACAAAATGGATAGAATAATCAAGCATCTAGAATCTAATCTTGAAGATGCTAGAGACAATGAAGAACAACTTGAGAATCATATAGACACTCTTAAAAGAGATCTTAAAACAACAAATGAATACAAAGAGAAATTCAAGATAAGATCTGCTCAACTTGAAGTTCTTCTAGAAATCCAAAAGAGGGTAGATGACAAACAAGGCTTGGGATATGAGAAAGGGGAAAGCTCTAGATCCGGTCAGAAGAACTCCGGATCAGAAAATCCAAGGAACATGCCTAGAAGACCTCCAGTAAGGCAACCAAATGCTCAAAGATATCCATCCTTCAATGGATATTGCCACAATTGCAATAACTTTGGTCATAAAGCAAAAAAGTGCAGAAGAAGAGTAAATCAGACTAATTCATCCTTCTCAAGACAGTGTTTTAACTACACAAGGTATGGTCACAAATCTCATGAATGTAGAAATATTCAAATAAATAATTCATTCAATGGTAGATGCTTTGCATGCAATAGAATGGGACATATGGCTAATCAATGCAGATCTAGAGGATATCAGTCAACTATGCAAAGAAATATTGTTTGCTACAATTGCAATAGATCCGGTCATATTGCCAAATTCTACAAAAGTAAAAATCAGGATTAAAAGGGTCTGATGCATCATAATCAAAATCAATACAAAGGGAAAGGAAAAATGAATGCGGATGAAATTCAAAGGAAGATGAACAAGATTTGGGTGAAAAGAAGTACAGAAAATTTTGGGGATGGATCCATACCAGAATCTGGTGCTGATATTTCTTTCAGAAACTAAATAGATAAGCTCTGGCTCAAGGGGAGTCACAAAAGAAAATAATTTCGCCCAGCCAGTCAATTGGTGCCTGAAATTGGCACATGGAATGTTGTGGATTGAAGAATTCTAAAGAGATATCTAAATAACCCCTGGTAAAAGATCCGCAAGAAGTTTTGAAGAGGTTAATCATCCAAGATTGATCTAATTTAACAATCATCTGGTAAGAGCAAGATTTTCATAGTTAGATCCGGTATGATTCAAACTTGAGGTATCTTGATCTGCGGATAAATGGAATGATTGGAGAAAGGAAGATAGATTGTCAACAATCACTGAGAATAACTCTAAGTACATTTCAGTGATCTGGAAAGATCTCTTAGGACAAAGAGAACAAGGAAACTAGAATAACTTAAGTTGTGCATTTATTGCAAAATACAATTAGGGTTTGTGTAGAAATAAAAGGGTTCTTTTGTTCATCATTTGTACATTGGTATTTGAAGAAGAAGAAAGAAGGAGCTCTACAACAAGATTACCTCAAACCTCTCGAAGATCAACCGCAGAAGTCAATTCAACCAGCAATCTTATCCGGCTCATTTCGTGAACCCTAGAAGTGTAAAAGGTATTTTCTGCTCTTGAATATCTCTCTTTGAATCCTTTGAAAGATGGCTACTCCAAATGTTGTCAAAATCACTGATAGGTCACACCCTTACAAATCTCTAGAAGTTGATCTTTTAGGCGCCTTCTCTAGCATTCTGCATGGGGTTTTGTATGTAGAAGATGTTAGAGCATACATTCATGTGAATATTAAGGAATTTGGGGAATCCAAGCTGATGGATATCTATCACAACCAGTTAATAGATGAATCATTTGAACTCAAACCTCAGTACAAGGCTATCCAGGACAAGCATTTTGGACATTGCGTCCATTTCCCCTGTTTTGCTGAAGATGAATGGGTCTGGTATGTTCTGAGCTGAGTGCATGATAATTTCATGTGGTTGATGAGGCCATTTAAGATCACAAAAGATGCTATTAGGGTGGTGACTGGATTGCACTCATCAGGTGAGTTACCTACTCTCAAATCGGTCAAAAACCAAACTGTAAGTGAGGCTACCAGATCAAAATTTGACAAGAGAGCAATGACAATAGAGGATATCACTGATTAGGATATCAAGTTTGCCTCCATGATAATTGGATATAAGATATATCACTCCAATAGGGAGAATTCTGTATCTGGAACTACAATTTATATTGCTTATTAGATGCTAAGGGAGAATGTAGATTATGATCTTTGCGAGCTTCTTCTGAGCTAACTATTGGAAAACTTACAAAAGATCAAAAAGGACAAGAAGAACTCATTCAAATATGGTGGCCTAATATTGTGTCTCTTCTTTTACTACATGAATGAGCTCCCTGGATCTAGTGGTTGGATATGGCAAAATGATAGACTGGTTGCCATACAAATCAGAGATTACATGTATGGGCTTGGTGATGCCAAGGCTCAAAGTATAGCACTCTGGGGATACTTCAAGAACTTTCAAAGTATGATGCAAACTAGAGAAAGTATCCCCTAATCATTGGTTGAAAAATACAAGGATACAGTGTGCTTCATGGTAGACACCAATCAATGCCTAATGGAGGCAGTGGAACCAAGAATAGTGTGGATTATGCCAATGGGCTATGAGGTGGATGAGAAAATTTTGGAACTGCATATCCAACACCTACTTGTTGTGATGTTCACAACACGCCCCATTATGCTCCTTAGCAAAATGGGGACCCCTGCTGATGTTTTGCTTTTTGCTTCTGCTTGTGTTTGTCTGCTTTCTGGCGGTTTGGTAAAAATGAGTCAGGTGCATCATCATCATGAAGGTCAGGATGAGGTTGGTCATCATCATGAGGTCAGTTTGTCAAAGTTCATATTTTGTTTCTGTGACCTCATATTTAGAAAGATCTTGAAATTCCATGCAGGTTTGCCTTTTACTTCACTTGAAAATTCGTCCATATGTGGAAGTTATGCACGGTCAAAGTTTTGGTCAAACCTGATAATCGCAAGTGATCATCATATTTTTTCATGTTGTCAAGGTCATCATGATCTTGGTCTATCACCCGATAAAAATCATGCAGTCGCAATATCCGGACGTCAATCTTAGGTGGTAGTGCCCTTTACTCGTCAAAAGGCCTTATGCGCATCGTGAGCATCATGATTTTTAGGAGGGTCATATTTTATAAACTCGGTTTTGCTGTATGAAGAACATCATCATCATATTTGAACCCCCCACGATAATATCCTGAGGTTCAAATATCCGGATATCATGATGACGTCAACTTTAAGTCACGGTAAGTTTCCCCCGTCGAGCGGTCTTTCGCATCGCGAGCATCATGATATTTTTGCATCACCTAATATTATAATATCATACTGATAATATAAGATCACCCTAACTTAGAAAATCCACCATCGGCATATTTGCATGCGCATGTTAAAATCCTATCGGAGGGTCATCATCCTGATATTTGCTGAAGTTCGCTAAGATGATGATGACATCTTCATATCCTCCTGATCTCCTTTTTTGCAATATCATGATGATCACCCTATCTATTAAGAAGAAGGTGATATTCCATTCCTCAACAGCATGATCATATTTTGAATATCACCCTAGCGCTAACCTGATGATGACCTCAATTCATCCTCATGCTTCGAAGACGAAATATGATGATGACATCATCATGATAATTCGATGAGGAGGATCATCATATTTTTTATCCTGTCATATTGTCAAGATCATCATGATCTTGTTTGTTCACCCGACATTTCGTGAAGTCCTCTTGCCGAGAAATACAACCTTTTGCAAATATCCTGATGATCATCATCATCACATTTCCCTTCGGCAGGATATTTTCTAAAACATGATCCGGTTAGCGAAATATCCTGATGACGTCATGTTCTAAGTTTAACAAAGGCCCCGAATATCATGATGACATCATCCCGATCTGATAAACGAATAAGCTAATAGCCTGATGATCATCATCATCACATTTCCCTTCGGCAGGATATTTTCTAAAACATGATCCGGTTAGCGAAATATCCTGATGACGTCATGTTCTAAGTTTAACAAAGGCCCCGGATATCATGATGACGTCATCCCGATCTGATAAACGAAGAAGCTAATAGCCTAATGATCATCATCATCACATTTCCCTTCAGCAGGATATTTTCCAAAGCACGATCCGGTTCACGAATATGATGATGACGTCTTATTCTAAGTTTGACAAAAGCTCCAAATATCCTGATGATCATCATCATCTTGATCTTTCGAGAGGGTTGCCTTGGCCGCAAAGGGGTCGTATTACATTCATCATCCTGATCATGCTCCTTAGGTGACCCGATATCATAATTATCCCCTGATCTTAACTGAACATGATGATGACGTCATCTTTTGCATTTTAATGAAGCCCAAATATAACGATGACATCACCATCATTTTCCTTTCCTCAGCAGCAGGATCATATTCCATATCCTCCTATTCTCCTTCAAACATGATGATGATGATGATGATGTTGTTCTTTTCCCCAATATACAGAAGCGAAACATCCTGATGACGTCATCTGGACCTTCAGAAGGGAGAGCATCATATTTCCAAAATATCATGCGGATGAAGTGAATATCGGCCAACATGTTTTTTTGACACGCCGATAGCGATAGTCATGCCGATGGGCGGGAAATGAAGCGGTGGAGTTTTAAACCATTTTTTTGGCACCCGTGGCATTTTTTCGGTCAGCGATGGTTGACCCGATGGGTTTTGAGCGGTCTGAATGCGTTTTGAACATGTTTTGAGAGTATTCTGGATCCGATTTCCACAATCTTGCGCAGTCACCTGGGTTTAAATGATTATTTTAATTTCCTGCTGTTTATGAGATAAATGAAATACTTATTGCTTGTCTTGTCTTGCAGGCTTGCAGTTGAGGAAGCAGCTGGAAAGTCAACACAGTGACCTCATGGAGGAAGGAAATCTGATCTCAGGAGCAGGAAGATAAGGATGAAGTGCGAAAAAGTCAAGGCCATTCAAGTGAAGAACAAGGTTGCAGCTGAGAGTATTACTACAACAAACAAACAGAAGTTATTACCCAGCTGCCGAAACTTCTCAGAAGGGGCAATATTTCGCCCAGATTTGACACTGCTCAGAGATATTTTGAAGAGCTGGTTCACCTGTATTTATTGCTGTAACCAGGGGTTTGAACCAGGGGTTCAGTTAGGTTTTTGCTGTAGTGAGGACAATCAGAATGTCTTTATATTGTGCCTCTCTACACTGTAATACTTTACAACAGGGATTTTAGGAAAACAACAAGGGTTACAACAGGATTTTTCTTTTAGAAGCATACAGCAAGTTAGCATAGTTTAGAAGTAGAAGAAGGAGGTCGCCTGTTTGTCTGCAGTAAGGTGCGCATGGAATGTCTGGCTGTCTTACTGTATCTGTAAAGCTTGTAAGTTCTCTGTAGTATGATCAATGAAACTAAGAGTCATTCCTACATTGTAAATCGTGTATGACTATTCGTTTCTAATACAATAGAATCTGGAGTTCTGCATCTATCTTCTGAGTGTTCTCCTGCTCTTCTTTGTGTTTTGAAATATTTTCTTTGAGAGCTTGCAATTTTAAATGTATGTTTGTGAAAATGCTCAGAACTTACATTTAAGGTTTTTACTGTGGATTTGATCAAATTGCTGTGGTATTTACATAGTGCACAACAGAAACAATTAGATCCTTCGGTAGATTAAATGAGGTATAGATTAGATCTTTCTAACTTTTCCCAACCCATCTAAAATATTTAGCTGAAAACGTAGAAATCTAAAGGAAATTGTCTCAAATTTGAAGAAGCATGCATAACAGAGCTATAAGTAGACAGTTTTCATAAATAGATAAAGAAGAAAGCTGCAAAAAATTCAAGAAAACCATCTAAAACTTGCAGCACAGTAACACTTTTATGCAAAGGAATGTAAAGTATTGACATATCTCATGACCTTTTTGCATATTCTTAGTCCAGTAAACCACCAAATAAACCTAAACTACGTAAGGCCCCTTGAACATTACAGCTTCACATTGACCAACTGAACTTGACCAACCGAACCATTGTAGACTTGGGATTAGTTGAATCTCAAATGATTCCTCCTTATCTTTCAAGTATAGTTTCAATTCATTATATGTGAATTTTAACTTATTGTTATGATTGCATCAAAACGATCATCAACAGTTTTCTGGTGCTAGAAGGAGGGCCTTCCTGAGTTAGGTTTCATTTCAAACTGGCTAACGACAGTAATAGAGTGACTAGGTCTAGATCCAGTTCAGGAGATATATTTGTGCAACTACCTGATACAAGGCGAAGTAAAAGCACTTTAATTTGGAATCCAAAGATATCGCAAGCGGGAAGTTCATCTGGAACACCTCCTGGGTCACCTTTTAACATCCGTAGTATTGTAAGTCCTGATAGATCACTGTTCAGATCTTTAAATCTTGGTTCAGGCACTCCTGGAGGTCTCAATCCTCCTCTAAATCCTAATCCACCAATCAATCCAGGTATTCCTGCAAGTTCAAGTCAAGCTCAACCACCTAAAATGGCTTATTTCGATGTCAATTCTCCCATACTCTTCAATGATTATCATGAGATGCCAAAAAATCTGGAAAAGATATGTCCCAAATACCAGTTGCATCAGGACCCAGAAGATCATATTAGAATATTTAAGGAAGCATGTTTTAGGGCTATGTTAGAGCACGAGGATGTTGTGTGTAGATTGTTTCCTTACACCTTTAATGAGTAGGCCTCTAGCTGGTACGTAAACTTACCCAATGGTTACATTTCTTCCTGGGCACTTATGGAAGAAGCATTTCTGTCAAGATTTAGAGGACCCATTGACCCTTGCGCTTTGTATCATAAATTGGCTGCTATAAAACGAGGTGAGGGAGAGCTAATTGATAATTTCAATGACAGATTTCAAAAGGCCTATTCTAGGCTGGTAGCCCCTTATACCATAGATGATGCTCCCTTGTTGGCTATGTACTATGCTGCCTTAGATCCTTTAACTGCCATGTTTGTCAAAAGAAAACCTGACATAGATTCAATATCCAAAGCCTATAAAGAGGCAGCCTCAGTGAACCAAGAAATGAGACATACAACTTATAGTCCATTTGTCAATGGAGGAAATTTTGGGGTGCAGAATCAGGCACAGCCATGGAATGGAGTCCCTGTGCAGCATGCTCCACTAGTAAATCCGGTTCCTTCTTACACACCTGTGTATAATCCTACTCCAATCCAAGCTATAACTCCTTACACGGCTAGTACTTCCAATAACAGTCAAAATAATGGTCAGCCTTTCTTCCAACTTCCTAGGGATGTAACTGTGGCAAAAGCACAAGAGGACAGGGAAGAAATCAAAGAGATTACTGCACATTTGAAAAGATTAACAACCGAAGTGACACAGCTAAGAAATGAGAACCTCTATGGAAGAAGCAACCAAAACTACAATCCACATCAAAATCACAACCAAGGCCAAAATCAGAATTATAGTCTCAACCAAAATCAGCAGTACAATCAGAACCAAAGCTACAATCAGCATCAAGGCCCCAGTTAGGGGCAACCAATGCAAAATAGGGGGCCAGTGATAGATAATAGGACCTGGGGCAATAATAACAAAAATCAGAATCAACCTAGGCCACCCAAGACATGGAACACTGGGCCCAACAATGGTACTCTGGCTTCTCCTTTGGAGAATACAGATAATCATGGTGCAAAACAAACAACTAGCATACAAATGGCCAGTACAGCACCCAAAAATTGGTGCAGATTTCACAATACCAATGCCCATGCTGAGCACGACTGTCCACAGTTCCACTTGGCAGCTAGTATTTTCAACATAGATGTACAGCCTCCTACCTCTGAATTTCTCATTCCTAAGGGTAATGAGGTAGTACCCTCAGAATATGACATAGCATTAGTCTTAGAAATGTTTACCTTTGCAACTGCAGAAGAGAAAGAGGATGAATTGCTAGAGGATGAACCATACTGTTGTGAAAGTCTTTATCCTGAATCAGCCTTTGTGTTAAATGCTTTTCAGTTTCCTTTTGAATCAAAAAATGAGATATTAAATGAAACAGAGGAGGTACAGGCCTTTCAACAGACAAATAAAAGCCACACCTACAATTTGAGGAACAACCCTAGGCCGGGAGGACCTTTCACCACTTCCACTCCCCCGAATAACATCAATACACCCCCAGATCAGAATGCTAGCAACAATCCTGCCATACTTAAAGCTAGTCAGCACACAAATAATGGAACAACAGTGCAAAAGGATCAAACAAGTAAGACAGAAGCAATAGAGACAACAAGATTAATGAATTACTTATCAGAGGAAATAAAGAAAATTAAGGTCAGTATACCTCTAAATGAATTATTGAAGACCCCAGGGATCAGAAATGCTTTTTTAAAATCCCTGGATACATCCATAACAAACAAGGTGTCTGCTGATATAACTGTTCCTAATAGTGATTCACCACCTAAGGAGAAGGGTAAGAAAGTTGAGCAGCCTTCCAATACAAATGTGGTGATACATGCGGATAAGAGGGATACTCAACCTTTCTTGTTAACTGTTAGGTTGTGTGGGAAGAATATACACAATTGCATGGTAGATTCTGGTGCTTCAGCCAATGTAATGCCCTTAGGAATATGTAAAACTCTCGGGCTGACTCCCACCAAATCTGCCAAGGTTGTCACGCAATTAGATAAGACCGAGGTTAGCGTGATAGGAGAACTCATGAACATTCAAGTGCAATTAGCTTCAGACCCTAGGGTAAGCCAAATCATTGACATTCAAGTAGTGGATATACCTGTAAATTATGGAATGTTGCTAAGTAGGGATTGGTCCAAGACATTAAATGGATATATGGCTACTGACTTTTCACACATGTGGTTGCCGTGGAGAGGCATCCCAAACCAGATCAGAATAGAGGCAGAACCCAGAATGAAACATATGATAATAGAGTATAATCGAACTAATGAAATATTATATGCTGCTGTTGAACCAGGTGTCTATAGAATTACCAACAATGGGATGCAGATTGAAGAGATTATGATGTTAAACATTAGAAAGAAGTGTGTCAGCAATAGAACGGCACTATTCATTGAGTCTGACGAAAATTCTTCAGATGAAGAAAACAATGCAATAGACAAATTTGGTCATGCCATTAGACGAGAGGTGGAAGAGTGCGTTACACACAATCTCCCAGTCCAATGTAAGTTATATAAAAATAGGTGTAGAGTCCATGATAGGCAACATTCTGAGGAGAATTGTGAAATATGCAAAGACATCATTGAATATGAATACAAAAAGTGCATAGGGAGGGTAGAGTCACAAGAGAAAAATGAGAATCCTAATCCGACACAGAGATATGTTCAGGATAATATAGATGCCTTGATTCCAGATTTAGGAAAAGAAATAGAGGACGAGGGTAGTTATCTTTCTAAGTTGCAAACTACAAACACACATATGCAAGATAACCAAATGGAAAAACCCATGAATAAACAAGATAACACCCCACAGGCAATAAAAGGGACAAAGTATGCCAAGGTAAAAGATCAGAAAAGTAAAGATGGCATGTGGGCGTTAAAGTGTGATGGGTCCAAATCAAAACAGGGCGCAGGTGCGGGTATTGAACTCATAAATCCTCAAGGTAAATCACATTTGGTAGCATATAGATTACAATTTTCCTGCACTAACAATATTGCTGAATATGAGGCCCTAATTTTAGGACTTGTCATGGCCATCAAGAAAGGGGTAAAAACCATCAGAGTATTTTCAGACTCTGAATTAGTAGTCAGACAAGTGAGGAAACTATATGCCTGCAATTATAAGAAAATGATTAGTTACAGACATAGAGTATGGAGTTTAATGGATTCGTTTGATGCTTTTAACATAGAGCATATTCCTAGAGAGCTGAACCACAGGCCAGATGCGTTAGCAGTTGCTGCTAGTACATTAGAACCATTGACACTATCAGGATTAAGACGATTTGCTGTTGAGCTAGTTAACGTGCCCAGTATACCAGACAACGTTACACACTTTCAGGTATTTGGAGAGGATCAGCAAATTATTAATTTTCTGACTTGTAATGAGGCATTTGAGGCCCAAATCATTGATGAACAAGAAAGGCCTGAAGTAACATGGGACGAAGAAGATATGATCAACTTAAAGAGCAACTTCTTACCAAAAGGAGTAATTGAATTAGAACACATCTTTGACTTCGACGGAATAATAAGATAGAAAGACTTACCCAAAACAAAAGGGGGTAGGTGTGATTTACATAACTTAGGGACTGAGCTAAATCTGCAAAATGTACTAATTGGGAAAGCTTGCTCTGAGAAAATTAGAAAAGAGGTTCTGGACGTTCTGAAAGAATATAAACATGTCATAGCATGGACTTATGAAGACTTGAAAACATTTGATGAGTCCATCATAACTCATGTAATACCTTTAAGAAAAGAAGTCAAACCATTTAGGCAGAAACAAAGGCCTATAAATGCCATTCTAGAGCCTTTAATCTTTGAGGAAGTTAAAAAATTACTGTCCGCTCGAATAATTTTCCCAGTCAGACATTCTGTCTGGGTAGCTAACTTGGTACCAGTGAGGAAGAAAAACGGAGACATCAGGTTGTGCGTAGATTTTAGAAATTTGAACAAGGCTTCTGAAAAGGATAATTATCCTTTGCCCCCAATAGACGAAGTACTGCAAGCAGTAAATGGCGCAAAGATGATGTCTTTTTTAGATGGTTTTTCAGGTTATAACTAGGTCTTAATTGACAGAGAAGATAGACTAAAAACCACCTTCACTTGCAAATGGGGAAATTATGCGTATAGAAGAATGCCTTTTGGTCTAATTAATGCAGGTGCCACTTTTCAGAGGGCCATGGACGTTGCATTCCGTGGATTATCAGGTAAATGCATTGTTTTGTATATGGATGATTTAACTGTGTATTCCAAGGATGCATCCACCCACGCTGAGGACCTCAGAAAAGTACTCCAGCGATGTGAAAGGTATGGGATTTCCCTTAATCCTAAGAAATGTATATTTGGCGTAACTGAAGGTAAATTATTAGGCCATGTCATTTCTGAAAATGGAATTTCAATTGATCCAGATAGAATAGAATCCATAAAAAATTTGCAAATACCAAACAGTAGGAAAGATTTGAAATCATTTTTTGGTAAAATTAACTTTGTTCGGAAGTTTATAACAGGTTTTGCAGAGATCGTGCAGCCGTTGAATGCCATGTTAAAGAAAGATGCACAGATGGAATGGACGCCAGTGGCCAAAGCCGCATTTGAAGATATCAAGGAGGCAATTTCTAATGCCCCTGTATTGGCAAGTCCAGACTACACAAGCCCGTTTTACATCTACTCCTTTGCATCTTCTCATTCTGTCGCGGCTGCCTTGACACAGAAAGGTGAAAATAATGAAGAGAGGCCCATAGCATTTATGAGTGCGCCTCTGAAGGATGCACAGCTGAGATATCTAGATATCGAAAGACAGGCATTCGCATTAGTGAAGGCTGTGAAAAAATTTAGACACTATATTCTGCGCAGCCAGATTAAAGCCATAGTACCAGACGCAGCAGTAAAAATGTTGCTGATGCAAAACGAGCCTGGAGAAAAAAGAGCCAAATGGATCACCACACTGCAAGAATTTGACATGGAAATCATTCCCGCAAAGCTGGTCAGAGGGCAGGCGTTGGTGCAGACAATAGCAAACATGGATCCAAATCTGATAAAACAACAATATGTATTGAATTCCCAAGACGCATCAGGCTGGTACGATGATTTAAGCACCTTCCTAATAGCTGGGAAGTACCCAAGCAAGATGAAAGCTTCTCAGAGGAGAGCTTTGAAGATTAAGGCACAGAATTATATGGTGCAAGGAGGTCTTCTATTCAGGAAGAACCATGATGGAATTTATCTGAGATGCATAAACAGAACTGAAGCTGATAGAGTGTTGACAGAACTACATGACAAGTACGGAACCGGTCATGGTTCCCATTTAGCTACAACACACAAAATACTGAGAGCGGGCTATTACTGGCCCACTATGTTCAAAGATACTAAGAGTCACATCAGAAGTTGCCACACCTGTCAGACTGCAGCAGACAGAGGGAGAAATCTGGCCAATCCACTACAACCTGTGATCGAGTCCAGACCGTTTGCACAATGGGGCTTGGATTTTATCGGAGTTATCAATCCCCCATCTTCTGCAGGACACAAATTTATATTGACGGTCACGGACTATTGTACAAGGTGGACTGAGGCCACCTGCTGCAAGTTTTCCACAACTGAGGTAGTTATCAAGTTCCTTGAAGAAAACATTATCACCAGGTTTGGAACGCCCTATTCATTGGTATGTGATAACGGCCCTGCTTTCTCTTCTTTAAAATTTTCTAAATGGGCATTTGAATATGGGATTATTCTAAGGTTTTCTTCGAATTATTACCCTCAAGGTAATGGACTGGCTGAATCAACAAACAAAATTTTATTAGACATAATCAAGAGGTTAATTGCCAAAAGTCCTAGAGAGTGGAATACTCTGTTAAGATATGCATTATGGGTAGACAGGACCAAGTTTAAAACAGCTTTAGGTAGCACACCTTATCACTTAGTTTATGGGACTGATCCCATACTTCTGGTTAATCTGAGAATACCAACCTGGAAGTTTACCAATGAATATCTAGGCTTTGATAACCATAGGGAAGCCAGAATAGTGCAAATGTTACAACTAGAGGAGAAAAGAGGTCAGGCCCTCGAGAAGTTTGCCAAACACCAAGCGGTTGTTAAGAGGCGGTTTGACAAAAGGGCAAGAGTCAAGACATTTAGGATATCAGACTTAGTGTTGTGCTGGGACAAAGCACATGAAAAGAAAGGAAGCCATGGAAAATTCGATAAATTATGGCTGGGTCCATTACAAATCTCAGAAATAATAGGAGATAACACCTTTAGACTTAAGACCTTGACTGGAGAAGATGTGCCATTACCAGTTAATGGCCAGCATTTGAAACACTACTTCCAGGCTTGAGGTAAAAGGGGGCCAGTCCCTTTTTCTTGATGTAAAGTGCTATAGATAATGTACAGTTCTTCTTTTGCTGTTTTCTTTTGGGTTGGCTGTTTGTATAGCTTGTCTTCTGTTTGTTTTTTACTTTTTTCTTTCTGTTTGTATAGTTTTTTCTTTAGTTTTTTCTTTTGTTGTGTTGTTTGTATAGCCTGTTTGTTTGGTTTGTTTGTTGTCTCCTCAGCAGGGATCTTTATTTTACTTTAGAGTATTAAGGAGCAAAACTAGCAACCATTCAAAACAGTATAAAATTTAGGATATTCAGGTTAACCATTTGCAATTTACACATAATTTGTCACTGTCATGAATGTAGAGAGTTGTTCATCTTCTGAAGTTTTGTATTCAATAAATGTGATTGAGAATTCGCAGCAGGTTTCTCACGATGACACACCTAAAATCCTTGGGTTTGTTGAACTTACCAGTGTAGATATTAGGTGAAAAATCAGAGGTCACCCTTGCTACCATTACAATTCTCAGCTTAATTTCAGCAAGTGTCCACTCCTTGCATCATGAAGTTACAAATTGCTATATCTTATGAAATCTTTCAAAATTAGAAAACAAAAAAATAAATAAATAAATAAATAAAGCGGATTATACTGAAAATCCAGATTAAGCCATCTAAGTAACTCTACCGGGGCTATGGACGCTCGCTGGCAGTGGGGCTCTACTTAGGAGAATTGTAACGATAACCTTGCCGGGGCTATAGACGCTCGCTGGCAGCAAGGCTCTATCCGGTCGGCTATGAGGGAATATCCTCACCTACATAGGCTAATGTCAGTCACTGGTTTGTTCAACCAATCTTCAAGATGAGGATAATTAATCACGTGCACACAACTAAACTGAAAATGGAAATTCATGCATCTTTATTGAATACTTTGAGTCTCAAGCTGAATAGTAATTTGCAAGAAAGATAGTTGCAAGTTATGAGTTCATTTCAACTAGTTTCCTTGAACACTCTGAATTTAATTGTTTTGTTTTGGTTGCTAGTTGTTGTGATGTTCACAACACGCCCCATTATGCTCCTTAGCAAAATGGGGACCCCTGCTGATGTTTTGCTTTTTGCTTCTGCTTGTGTTTGTCTGCTTTCTGGCGGTTTGGTAAAAATGAGTCAAGTGCATCATCATCATGAAGGTCAGGATGAGGTTGGTCATCATCATGAGGTCAGTTTGTCAAAGTTCATATTTTGTTTCTGTGACCTCATATTTAGAAAGAGCTTGAAATTCCATGCAGGTTTGCCTTTTACTTCACTTGAAAATTCATCCATATGTGGAAGTTATGCAAGGTCAAAGTTTTGGTCAAACCTGATAATCGCAAGTGATCATCATATTTTTTCATGTTGTCAAGGTCATCATGATCTTGGTCTATCACCCGATAAAAATCATGCAGTCACAATATCCGGACGTCAATCTTAGGTGGTAGTGCCCTTTACCCGTCAAAAGGCCTTATGCGCATCGTGAGCATCATGATTTTTAGGAGGGTCATATTTTACAAACTCGGTTTTGCTGTATGAAGAACATCATCATCATATTTGAACCCCCCCCCCCCCCCCGATAATATCCTGAGGTTCAAATATCCGGATATCATGATGACGTCAACTTTAAGTCACGGTAAGTTTCCCCCGTCGAGCGGTCTTTCGCATCGCGAGCATCATGATATTTTTGCATCGCCTAATATTATAATATCATACTGATAATATAAGATCACCCTGACTTAGAAAATCCACCATCGGCATATTTGCATGCGCATGTTAAAATCCTATCGGAGGGTCATCATCCTGATATTTGCTGAAGTTCGCTAAGATGATGATGACATCTTCATATCCTCCTGATCTCCTCTTTTGCAATATCATGATGATCACCCTATCTATTAAGAAGAAGGTGATATTCCATTCCTCAACAGCATGATCATATTTTGAATATCACCCTAGCGCTAACCTGATGATGACCTCAATTCATCCTCATGCTTCGAAGACGAAATATGATGATGACATCATCATGATAATTCGATGAGGAGGATCATCATATTTTTTATCCTGTCATATTGTCAAGATCATCATGATCTTGTTTGTTCACCCGACATTTCGTGAAGTCCTCTTGCCGAGAAATACAACCTTTTGCAAATATCCTGATGATCATCATCATCACATTTCCCTTCGGCAGGATATTTTCTAAAACATGATCTGGTTAGCGAAATATCCTGATGACGTCATGTTCTAAGTTTAACAAAGGCCCCGGATATCATGATGACGTCATCCCGATCTGATAAACGAAGAAGCTAATAGCCTGATGATCATCATCATCACATTTCCCTTCGGCAGGATATTTTCTAAAACATGATCCGGTTAGCGAAATATCCTGATGACGTCATGTTCTAAGTTTAACAAAGGCCCCAGATATCATGATGATGTCATCCCAATCTGATAAACGAAGAAGCTAATAGCCTGATGATCATCATCATCACATTTCCCTTCGGCAGGATATTTTCTAAAACATGATCCGGTTAGCGAAATATCCTGATGACATCATGTTCTAAGTTTAACAAAGGCCCCGGATATCATGATGGCGTCATCCCAATCTGATAAACGAAGAAGCTAATAGCTTGATGATCATCATCATCACATTTCCCTTCGGCAGGATATTTTCCAAAGCACGATCCGGTTCACAAATATGATGATGACGTCTTATTCTAAGTTCGACAAAAGCTCCAAATATCCTGATGATCATCATCATCCTGATCTTTCGAGAGGGTTGCCTTGGCCGCAAAGGGGTCGTATTACATTCATCATCCTGATCATGCTCCTTAGGTGACCCGATATCATAATTATCCCCTGATCTTAACTAAACATGATGATGACGTCATCTTTTGCATTTTAATGAAGCCCGAATATGACGATGACATCACCATCATTTTCCTTTCCTCAGCAGCAGGATCATATTCCATATCCTCCTATTCTCCTTCAAACATGATGATGATGATGATGATGTTGTTCTTTTCCCCAATATACAGAAGCGAAACATCCTGATGATGTCATCTGGACCTTCAGAAGGGAGAGCATCATATTTCCAAAATATCATGCGGATGAAGTGAATATCGGCCAACATGTTTTTTTGACATGCCGATAGCGATAGTCATGCCGATGGGTGGGAAATGAAGCAGTGGAGTTTTAAACCATTTTTTTGGCGCCCGTGGCATTTTTTCGGTCAGCGATGGTTGACCCGATGGGTTTTGAGCGGTCTGAATGCGTTTTGAACACGTTTTGACAGTATTCTGGATCCAATTTCCACAATCTTGCGCAGTCACTTGGGTTTAAACGATTATTTTAATTTCCTGCTATTTATGAGATAAATGAAATACTTATTGCTTGTCTTGTCTTGCAGGCTTGCAGTTGAGGAAGCAGCTGCAAAGTCAACACAGTGACCTCATGGAGGAAGGAAATCTGATCTCAGGAGCAGGAAGATAAGGATGAAGTGCGAAAAAGTCAAGGCCATTCAAGTGAAGAACAAGGTTGCAGCTGAGAGTATTACTACAACAGACAAACAGAAGTTATTACCCAGCTGCCGGAACTTCTCAGAAGGGGCAATATTTCACCCAGATTTGACACTGCTCAGAGATATTTTGAAGAGCTGGTTCACCTGTATTTATTGCTGTAACCAGGGGTTTGAACCAGGGGTTCAGTTAGGTTTTTGTTGTAGTGAGGACAATCAGAATGTCTTTATATTGTGCCTCTCTACACTGTAATACTTTACAACAGGGATTTTAGGAAAACAACAAGGGTTACAACAGGATTTTTCTTTTAGAAGCATACAGCAAGTTAGCATAGTTTAGAAGTAGAAGAAGGAGGTCGCCTGTTTGTCTGCAGTAAGGTACGCGTGGAATGTCTGGCTGTCTTACTGTATCTGTAAAGCTTGTAAGTTCTCTGTAGTATGATCAATGAAACTAAGAGTCATTCCTACATTGTAAATCGTGTATGACTATTCGTTTCTAATACAATAGAATCTGGAGTTCTGCATCTATCTTCTGAGTGTTCTCCTGCTCTTCTTTGTGTTTTGAAATATTTTCTTTGAGAGCTTGCAATTTTAAATGTATGTTTGTGAAAATGCTCAGAACTTACATTTAAGGTTTTTACTGTGGATTTGATCAAATTGCTGTGGTATTTACATAGTGCATAACAGAAACAATTAGATCCTTCGGTAGATTAAATGAGGTATAGATTAGATCTTTCTAACTTTTCCCAACCCATCTAAAATATTTAGCTGAAAACGTAGAAATCTAAAGGAAATTGTCTCAAATTTGAAGAAGCATGCATAACAGAGCTATAAGTAGACAGTTTTCATAAATAGATAAAGAAGAAAGCTGCAAAAAATTCAAGAAAACCATCTAAAACTTGCAACACAGTAACACTTTTATGCAAAGGAATGTAAAGTATTGACATATCTCATGACCTTTTTGCATATTCTTAGTCCAGTAAACCACCAAATAAACCTAAACTATGTAAGGCCCCTTGAACATTACAACTTCAGATTGACCAACTGAACTTGACCAACCGAACCATTGTAGACTTGGGATTAGTTGAATCTCAAATGATTCCTCCTTATCTTTCAAGTATAGTTTCAGTTCATTATATGTGAATTTTAACTTATTGTTATGATTGCATCAAAACGATCATCAACACTACTAAGTTAGCCTAAGGACCCTAAGGTAGAAAGGTTTTGGAACCTTTCAAGAGTTGAGTGTGAAAATTCATGTTGAACTAAGGCAACCTGAAATAAAAAGAAAAGTCAGGAAGGAAGTAGACGAAATTGCCAAGAAATATGGCATATCTAAGGAAGAAGTTGATGCCAACAGAGAGAAGGTAGAAAGAGCAGAAAAAGAAAGACAAGAAGCTACAAAAGAAAGTGTTCTAGTGCAAGCCCCCTCCCGGACTAGATCCTCAAAGAGCTCTGCACCTACCACCTCTAAGAGCTAAAAAGCCTCAAAACTGGAACCCAACACATCTGATAAGGGAGAGAAGAGAACAAAAACCAAGGCCACAAGGTCCTATACAAGTCAAAAAGATGATGAAGAGATAGAATCAGATGAGGAGGTCAAGAAAATGAAAAAGAAGAAGAAAATGTTTGGTGAATCCTCTATCGGTCAAGGCAAGGAAGAAAAGGCAAGTGAATTTGTTGAAAAGCCTACTCTCTGCATTGATGATATCATCAAATTAGTCACTGTGGATGGGAACCTGAAACCAATGACTAAATTTTATGATGAATATAATGAAGCTGACCAGAAGATTTTGCAAGATGCTACAGTTAGGTATCTTAACATCTATAATAAAGCATTCATTGAGATCATATCTCTAATTCCCAAAAGCCTAGAAAAGGAACTTGAAATAAGAAAGAACAATGCTAAGGCAAAGGACCTAGAGATCCGGGAATAGATAGCTATTCAGCTCTATCCTTCCATCACTCCTAAACAACTGAACTTTATCTTCAAGGATTGCAAGGATGAGTTCTAGAGCAAAGCCAGAATGAACAAGCTTATGCTCGGAGAGACTGATCAAGTGGAAAAAGAGACTGAAGACATCCTCCAGAATGCATATAAAAGATTCAATATTCCTATTAAAGAGGACCTAAGTGATGAACCTTGTAATGTCTAAGGATTAAATGCATCAAAGGAAGACTCTATTGAGAAAATTGTAGAAGAGCCAAAGGAGATAGGTGAGGAGAAGACTAAGGACCTGGATTCCTCTGCTCCAGAAGAGGAAGTCCATGAAGAAGTAAACATCTCTCTTCTAGATTCCCCAGCAGACTCCAGATCTAAAGGAGAAGAAAGAATAGAGGAGAAAATCAGACAAGAAGAAAAGGTAAAAGGAAGAGAAGAAGATCAAATAGAGAAGACCCTAGGAGACAGTTCTTAGCCTGCGGAAGGAAAGAAGACTCTGTCTGTGGCAAGCGACACTGCAGAAACAGTTAAAGATTTCTTGACCAAAGAAATGATGGAGATTGATGAATCAAAACTATTTCAAGGACCATTCAATTTTGATTCTCTCTCCCCAGTTCAGACAATGAAGATAGCATCCTTTGCCCAAGCAAAGGCAAAAGAAAAGCTTCTAAAGTCTCACATGGAAGACTATGAGCTAATAGAGATTACATCCGGTGCATTGGAAAAGATCATACCATCCTTCTAGAAGGATCTTTCAGCGTCTTCATCCGGTAACTTGAAATCTCTTGTTAATTCAATTAGCACACATTTTGATTCTTTGGAGAAGTCAGTAGAAGATAAAGTCTAGAAAGAGTTTTTAGGTAAGAGATTCTCTGAAGTACAGGGGGTAATAGCAAATGATAGGAGAAATATGAATATTGGAATAAAGAGCCTAGAAAATGCTCTTAAAGATGGCGGAGAATTATACAAATTTTATCTATCTTGGTCCACCGTGACAGTAGATATCACCAAGAAGGTGGAAGAACAAGAAAGCAAACTATCAAGTTTATCTCAAAATTTTGATCCTCTCACCTCTTCCAAAATAAATCAAGAATGTCAGACTATTGCAGCTATAAATGAAATAAAGAAGTTTGAGAAGAAGAAGAAAAATAGAATAAGTAGGCTAAGTGAGGTAAGAGGGACAATTATTCCCAAGTTAGAGGCTATGCATGAGGCCCTAACTGATGCCTAGACCACAACCCAGACCAGTGATCCAGCAAACCTAAAGAGGGTAGAATCTTTTGCATTTTTGCTAAGTGGTCATATTTCAATTTTGGATAGGATAAAGAAGATTTGGGAAACAAAAGTGGTACATTTGAAGACCACCTTTGCAGATATACTTTAGTATATGTAAGTATAACATGTATGTATATTTATGCGGCCAAGTATAGATTATTTTTAGGTAATTTTGGTGTACGAATCCTACCCTTTGCCATTGATGTCAAAGGACGAGTGAGGAACAGTGAAAAATGTGGAATCTACCTAAGAAGGAGTTCTAGAAAAGTGTACATAAGAACAGAGAATCAACCAAGGGGGAGTGTGCTATAACACTTAGTCATTTTTCACTAAGTGTTGCCATCAATGCCAAAGGGAGAGATTGTTGGAAAAAGACACTGTGTGGCTTTATGAGTGTTGTCATTGATGGAAACAAAGTCCATCCCACACATCCACAGGACATGGTATGTCTATACTGGAAGTCAGATTGAAGAGTATTTTGGTCTGGTGAGCAAGAATAGAGCATGCAACAAGGTCTGACAATTAGGTTCGGATCTCTCAGAGGAAGTATCTCAGTAAAGTACAGACTTGGGGAAGTCAAGAGGAGTACCATGAATGATATGTTCTAGAGATTGAGCCTTTGGTGATGAAAGAATGAAAAGATATGAGCACCTAAGTGTTGGGTTCCTATTCGGCAAAGTAGACTGAGAAAGAATTGACCGATAGAGCATTAGATCTTAATCCGGATGAGAAATTGATGGTGATCAAGTTTCTTAAGGGATCATTCATGGTTGGCCAACATGATTGATGACTCCTAAAACTATCCTTTTGATACACATCACTTAGTAAGCATGGATTCAGCTGACAGATCAGAGTTTGGAAATATCTTGAGTTTTCTAGATGCCGACTAGAAAGGTGTTGAAATCCTTGATGCAGATATATATACCAGATTAATTTCGGTATGAAGGTGTGTGTGGCATATTGTGTTGTACGAAGAAAAGAAGAGAATAGTGTGGAAGCAAATATACAAATCTGGTATGTGACAGAACAACAGCACTAAGAAGAGGAAGAATGAAGTGTAGCAGATCAATATATTGAGCCAAACTGAAACTAAACCTTAGCATATGTGGATGCCCCTGATCAGTTCAATCACATGGTTTCTTTCTTTATACCTTGTAGACAGTGAGGTTCTTGTAGGCAATGAGCCTCTTGTGAGCAGTGTGCTCGGGTAGTGAGCCCTAACTGGCAAGTGCCATTTTGTACTTCTATTCTTTTAACAAAGAATACAATCTTGGGTTAGTCACCCCGTGGTTTTTTCCCTTAACAAGGTTTTCCACATCAAAATCATTGTGTTATGTGTGTTGAGTTTATTTCTGCTCTCATGTTCATGTATACTTATATGTTTTGATACTGCACTAATCATTAAAGAAGAAAAGAAAGTCAAATAATTAAGATAACTGATTCACCCCCCCTCTCAGTTATCAACATTATCATCACAGGCTTTAGCCAATATTTGTTTATTTACATCAAGCACTTATTTGAATGATCTTCCTAATACTACCTTGTAATATTTTATATTATCTCTAGATATTGCTCATGATAAAGAATCTCTAGTATGTCTTCATATACTCTAGCACCAACAACAGCGTTGCCTCATTTGAAGAATTTAATATTTATCTCTTATTGAGGTCATAGTGTTGTGCTTATGTCACCACCAATTTAGAGAATTGAATTAAGGTGGGAAAAGTAGCTTCTTGAATAATTGCACTCATAAGAAAACATGTACCAAGTGGTGTTGTGTCATCTCTTTTAATTCTCACAATAAAATCCTTCATGTCATCATGCCCCAAGTCTATGCTTTTAAGATATGGAAAGCTTGGAATCTATCTTGGAATTGGGTGTGAATCCTTTTAATTTATACTTCATCTTTGTTTTTGACTTAGATATAGATATGTAACAAATTCAATGAGTCACATAAGCTCTTATCTAGTTTGTAGACCAAAAGTAAGAGGTGACAAGATTTTGGTGTACTTGAGTAGTGAAAAATATTTCCACAAAACCTTGGAGTGTGTGAATAGTCATAATCTTTACTTCGTTATGCATCAATAGGAATATAGAAATTTTTTGAATTGTGCAAAACCTATAATGGGGCATGAGAGTTCAAAATCCCCATCATGCAAAGTTGACCTGATGTTCAAATGTTTCAAGTAGCTATGTAGAAAGTACAAAAGGCAAAGACTCTCCAATTCCCTATACAATAGCATTAACCAAGGAGGTTTGGAGTAGGCTTGTGTTAGGATAAGGTGTGTGATTCACCCTAAAATCCTAAGTCTTGATTTTTGTATTTAATTATGTACACAATAAATAATGTATGATCTCTAAACATGTTATAGTGGGCTAAATGGGATACCCATGTGTGGGTGGGGACATTATTTATTTGTTATTTAATCTTTGGGATACTTGGAATATTTTTATAGTAAATACTATGATTATAAGGATGGATAATGACAAGTTGACTAAATAGGAATTTAAATACTATTTAGAGCAAATGAAGTCTTTTATCAGGTAGGTGACTACTCCTCTTTTCAAAAAAGATGGTACTTCAACTAGTACTATTGTGTTGATGTCCAAAGTAGAGGTGGAATCCATTAATGAAATGAAGACAATGGGAAGTTCCCTAGAGAATTGACTTAAAAGATTCTTGGAGTATGCTAGTAAGATGTTGGACCAAGATTGTGTCTTGTATGCTACAAAAAGTCATAGAGAGAGGTCTATTGAATCATTTGTAAAGGAATTAAACAATAAGGATAGTGCACATATAAAAAAACCTCCCTGGGTTGGAAACTATTGATAACATGAGTTTTGAGGAGTTGAAAAAGAATGGGATAATTGAGGATGAAGGACCAAAATTCCTAAGGAGATGTAAAAAGTTAATTACTTTTAAGTTTGAAATCATTATTGAGTACAAAGTCAAATTGTTGAAAGCATAAAAGGAGGCACTCACTTTGCAATATGATATTATGGATTTAACAGTCAAAGAAGCTAGTGATAGGCATTTGAGTGAAGATATAGGTATTGAAATTGTGGACAATATTAAAGGAAAGTTAAAAAAATGGGTCAATGATGCTCTAAACTAGGTGACACAAGTTACTTTGGACCATTTCATGGAATTGTTGTCACCTAGATTTGCACCCTTTGCTGCAGTTATGAAACCTTAGCAACCTGGGGTAACATGGGAATGATCTCAAAGTGTGGGACCTTGCGATTTGAGATTAGACCTCCAGAGAAGGCTGGTTCCTTTCTCTAAGCCTATTACTTAAAGCAGCGATACTAAACTTAGTGCTAAACAACTTGCAGAGGAAAGAGTTAGAAGGGAACTGAAAGGGAAAAGGGGGGTGATACACCAGATTTAGTGAGTGATGGTGGTCGTGGTGTGGACACAACAATGATTCTTTCGACGCTGAGGGAGATTCACATAGACTTAAGACTAGTTGAGGCTTTGGTATAAAAATTAAACCTGTAGAGGAGTCGTTTTACCACATAACAGATTACAACTTTAATTAAAACACACAAACCCAGACATAAGAGAGGCGAGAAGTCAGTATCTATCAATCATGAAGGTCCAAAAAACTATTACAACATAGAAATATTTTATAGCAAGGGTATACCAACATAGCTAATTACATTCATTGGTGGATAAAAGGAAGACAGCAGATCCAGATTTAGGCACAGTGAGTCACATTCCCATACCCTTGCAATTACACTAAGAGGCTTGACTAAAAAAAATTAGTAGCATAACAACCCCAAAATCAACCATCCTCTTCCTACAAAAGAGTTTACATTTTCCTTTATAGGCCAGATTCCTGCTAGAAAAACATGGAGACACTAATTCACGGAATCGAGGCCATAATGCCAGAAGCAGGAAAGTATGGGTAGAGGCAGGGTGAAGGGACATGGGCCATGCCTTGACAGGATGAAAGATAGCAAAGAATGGCTGCTAAGACATGAGATAGGATAGGGCACAGATAAAAATTCCCAAGATCATCATCCAATCGCACAGAAATCCGTCTTGCAAGGCAAAAACCCATACGCCATGACTGCGCCTGCAGAAACCATCAACCGGAGCCACTGTGGAGAAGAAAAGTCCCCAACACTTCAAGATAGCCGCTGAAACATCCAATCAGCCAAAAATATGCAAAGCCAAATCCGGAAAATGAAGACCAGAAAAAACCTCCCAAAAACCTTGTCAAATGAAAGAGGAGGCAAAAATATGCACTTTTGCCTCTTGCAGCATGTCAAAATTCGCCAGGATGGAGGAGATACGAGTGGTCAAAGTTTTGGTCAATCACCTGTATATATCACTTTGCATCTGTGTCTATATCGCTTGCATTTGCTGCCTAAATCAGCATCCAAAACCTTCTCTGCAACTCCTCTATATATGCGTGGCACCTTGTCTATCGGACTTGAATTTGCCCTTTGAATTTTGAAATTGTATATGCATACAATTTCCCTTTGTATATGTCGGTGCCACCATTTGTATGTTAACTTGCATGTATGTCTACCGCCACGTGGCACCGCCTGATTCGTTGCTGAGCTGGTTCAAGGAGCATCACTGAAAATTGTATCTGCCCTTTGCATATTGCAATATACAAGCACAATTGTACATGCAAGCCGCAGACCTCAAATTTTATGAAATAGCCTGAAAAGATGTTGAAATATGGCTTGTATACTTCCTTTGTCTGTTTGCTTGTATATCGCAATATACAAGCGCCAAATATACAAGCCACGAACCCCAAAAATTTATCAACTGCTTTGACTATTGGGTCGGATCCGGCTTATATCACTTTCTTTGTATATTTCCCTGCATGTTCAAATATATAAAACACTTATACATATACAAGGCGGACCCGAGACCTGAAATGTTGAATTTGATCTTTGATTCAAGTCCTCCTTGTATATAACCCTTGCATCTCTGACTTTGTATGTACAAACATACAAGCGAAATATACATTCTATTGTTCATGCTCACTTGTATCTTCTAACATACAATCGGCCTTGTATGTGCATAGGCCCCACCTTTTGTACATTCGGCCTTGTATGTTTCTCTGTATGTTTCACTTGTATGTGCAAAACATACAAGTGAAATATACAAAGAAACATACAAAGCCGAATGTACATTCCACTATAGCGGATGCACTTGTATGTCAAACCTTGTATCTTTTCATTGCATGTGCAAACATACAACATAATATGCATTTGAAACCCGATATGCATTGAGGGAATATTCTTGTAATGTATCTCCTGCTTTGTATGATTTTCCTTGTATGTTTCTCCTTGCAACCAGATATACAAACTAGGAATGTCCCAGGAATCTGCGAAAGATTCCTCCTTGTACATGCACCTTCCTAAGCCCGATATACATTCAGAAATGCATAAAAATCACCTTTTTCATCATTTTCTTAAGGCCGATAGAGATTTGCAAGCCCGCTAATGAACATTTGAACCATATGTTGACCAAAACTTTAACCATAAATAATTTCTTTATTTGGCCGAATTTTAGGGTGATGTAAAAAGAAAACCTACCTATTTTTTCAAGCTCTTTCCAACGGTAAGTTTTTTTTAGGAAATTTGGCACTTTAAGCTTTATAGGAACATTTTCCAAAGGATTTTCAAGGAAAAGTACTAGGTGAACTGTTTAGCTTTGGACAGGGGAAAATGGGTCAACAGGAATTGAAGGTACAATTGAAATCATTGGAGAAAGGCCTCCCAATGAAGAAAAGTAAGGTGGTTTTACTATATGATGAATATGAGGAGTGCAAATTTAGGCTAGATTAGTTGAATGGTCCTAATGAAGATGAAATGGATAGGTGCCTTTTAAAATTAATGGAATATGGATATAGGTGGAAGGATAAGAATAAATATTAAGAATAAATGAAGATCTAGGTTGATGTTATTTCCTCTTTTCCCAATTTCTTAGCCAACAATTTAATTAATTCGTTTAATGAACAATGTATTATAATTTTGAAAATTTGAAATTTTGCCATTTCATGGGTCCAATTTGGGTAGTGGAGACATGTAAATTAAAAATTGTAACCAGGTTACTTATTTTATAAGGGTGGTCCTAAATAAAAATTGCCACTAAAGATGTAGCATCTGGGAAGGTTTTATTAATTAGGGGCTCATAGATCTTTAGATCTAGGTCGACTAGTCAAAATCTTATAATGAAAAATCACCTCTATAATAGGAGCAATGCCATTCATAGATTAGGGGCATTTTTGGAAAAATACCAAGGGAGACAAAGAACATTTTTAGTGTATCCATATTTGTTGAAAGTTGTAATGAACATGGTAATTTTGAAATTAATACAAGTTACTCAATTTTGAAGACCTCCAACTAGATTGGTGATATGGTTTGCTCTCTTTTCTTAATTTTAGAATGCATGATGGGGTTCTTCTAAGTGTTTAATGATATATCTTTTGCAATGATATTGGAAGTTAATATGTGATTTCTATGTGTAATAAAATGTCTTTATACACTTACTTCAAATTCCCACATTCCTTAGAATCTTGCATCTATAATGTTGGTGGTAGGGTTTCTAAACTAATCATTTCATTGTGGCTTAATTGAATTACATCAAACTTTCCAAGGTGATGTATTTCAAAACTAATCATAGAGAAAGATATTAATTTTCACATTTAGATGTAATTTGGTGGATATTGATGATTTTGTGATGTGTTCTATGTCACAAGTTGTTTGCTGACGGTAGGAAACTCTATGTTGCCAAATTGAACACACTTTGTCTTGCAAACTTGTCTATTGATTGTTTATTTCACTTTCTCTTAAAAACTATCTTTTTCTTGTTAAAAAAATCTAGTTATAGTGGGGATATAGTAGAACCAAGCTTCCTTAAGGGTTTAAAGAGTATTATATATACAAGAGAGATGTCAAAAAATTGGTTTAGATTTGCCATACTTTAGTCAACTAATTCAAAATTATCAACATAGGCCCATTGAACAAACAATATTTCACATAGATCACGTAGCTACTCCAACATTTCCATGACCTGGCCACTAAGACATTGGAGGTGATTGATCCACAAATTAGTTATTTTTTATATATAAGTAGAGTGTTCTTCATTCTACTTGAGTTATATGTGTCAAAATGACCATCAATAGAACTAGTGCTAGAAGGAGGGTTGTTTTGAATTGACTAAGTTGGACCAACTAAGTACTTTTATAGCTAGACAAAAAATAAGGTTGACTAGATCTACCTCAGTTGGAAGAGAAAGGATTTTATAACTTAATTGATACAAAAAATGAGTGATAGAGGAAAAATTAAATTAAATACCACTATATCTTCTAGTCCTCCTAGATCTCAGATCCCAATTACTCCCATCAATATAGTATAGAACTCACTAATGACTTACTTTATTGTAAAGCATTCTCTTCTTTCTTTTTCTGGAGATCTCCATGAAATGTATTGAAACCCTAAAAAAAATTGTGCAAAGTTTATCTATGGAGAAGGAAGGAGTATTGAGGAGCATATTCAAGAATTTAAATATGTGGTTATTAGGGTTGTTGTTCCACATCAATAAGTAGTATGTAGTGTTAGTGTGAACATAGTATATTACCTAGTTGGTTCCACATTAGCTCTTGTTCACACTTGTCTAGTTAATTTTACTTAGGGCATTTAATATTTGTCTCATATCATAGGATTGAGACACTTGTCATGATTACATGTCGTCCTAAGTCTCAACCTTGCCCATATAAGTAATGACTAATTATACATTATGATATATACACTGTAGATCTTGTGAAACTTATGTATCTTGTATCTTGTATGAATCATTATAATTCTTTAAAAATTTAGCATTTATGTTGTTTCTCTCTTGTTGTGGAAGGTTGTTTTCATTACAAGTGATCATAGGAATCCTTGAGTCTATTAGGTGACTCTTAAATGGTATTAGATTCTTAAATCTACAAATCCTTCCCTTCTTTACAAATTTTATACCAAGGGGTTTCATTTAGTCCATCCTAGTGTAAAATAGTCCTCACTATTGAGTCTAAAAGGCTTGAGAAATTAATTTTGATATAAAACACTTCATATTTTAAAGCCAATTTTTTCTCCATTTTTTAAGGTTTGCAAAATTTCATCATCAAACAATTTGTATGATCAATATGGAATATATATAGTCGTACATTCCATACTATAAATTTTATGTACTTTTCATAAAATTAATGTGTACCATGTAATTAATAGAAAATCCATAAATTTGAGGGAATATTCTATCAACATCATCCTATGTTGGTAGAGATTCATTCAACATTTGATTGGTTGGGTGACATCATTAGGGTACAATGGAAGGGTATAGTTTGTTTATGTTAGTAATAATCAATAGATGTCTACATCCATTATGACATTAGTACATACAATGTTAAGAAAATTCCTTCACATAGTTGTTAAAGACACAGTTACAAGGGCTTATAGCTTGCAATTCTTCCTATTTTTAAGGGGCTTATCCCCTATGGGTGACACAAGAACTATCGCTTAGAAAAAGAACCACCACCACCCAATTTTGCATCCACTACCTATTTTAAACCCACACATAACTAATTATCACCACCAAAGCTCAACCTAGTGAGTGGTACCACCATCCAGCCACCCAGGTAGGGCTTTTAGCCCATTTTGCATGCCCTAATTGGGTAGTTTTTTTTCAGAGCCATAACTTTTCACCAAAATATCAGTATTTTGAAAATGAATAGGCATAAAAAATATGGTTCTAAGAACTTTGTAGTAGTACAAATATTTTTTCTAGATTTTGCTATAGGTTCTTAATTTTTATGTTTGAACCCTGTGTTTGCATATTTTCTTGACCAAGCTATATCTTTTGCCCACAATATCCAATTTTAGATTCCTTATAGGTATTGGAAAGGTAGTTGTGATAAATACATATCCATCCATGTCTTTTTTATAGATTCTACCATAGATATAAAAATTATAGTTTGAATTCATTGTGTATACTTTAGCTCATTCCTTGGAAAATTTGTTAAAATTAGTGGTTGTTTTTCACTTGGCAGGCTTCAATTATAGTACTGGTATATTGGGGAGCTTATAATTTCAATTGAGGGTTTCATCTCTATGTAATTTGGAGATCTATTCTAGTTCATTATGGGTTTTTCATTTCAACCTTTGTAATCATCTTGCAAAATGGGAACTATAAGCAATGGAGAGATGGTATTTTGAAACACTTGCATCAAGACTTCAACTTTTGCCACATCTATATGGGATTGTTCCTTAAATATGTACATTTTGGAGAAATTTATTTGGAATTCAAAAATGATAATGTCAAAAGAGTGATTGGTTACCATGTTGATAATAACACTAAGAGTTCCCTTTCACACATTGAGTACATCCTTGTGCTATGTGGACAAAGATTTGGGACTTATATGGAGATCATGATATTCATCCATTCCCAAATGATCTTATTTTATATTGTCTTATACCTCTTGATGATTTAGTTAATATATCATATGGCTATGATACAAATAAGGAGTTTGCTTCTTTGGAAGACCTTGCATGTTTGGATGATGAGGCTTCCTCTCCTTGTCCTACTATAGAGATAGTTATTGATCCTTCACCTTCATTTATTTCTAGTGTGGATTCATGCATTGTGACTCCCCTAATTCCCTCTTATTTATATTTTATTGATTTATCCTAGAAAGAATCATCTTGTCTTTTAAATTTAACTTTGTGGGATGAGTACTTGACAGGTATTGTAGATTTGTTTTGTTAGTCCCATATTACAGATTTGGAGGACACACTTGAGGATATCCATTTCCTCTTTGATGATAGTTATGTAACTATTGGTAATATGTGTTGTCATTGATCTCAACCCTATATGTGTCAATTCATAACATGTATCAATCTGAGGCCAGACTTGTATATAGTTTGAGAAGCTAATAGATAGTGGGAGATTTGAGAGAGATGGTTTGGCATAGTTGGTGAAGCTAATGAACAATGGAAGATTTGAGAGAGATTGTTTGACTAAGTTGACATTGGATTGGCATGCTTAAGGGAGGTTAGTCCAGAAGACCTAGCAGATAGAGAAAGACTATCCAAGTATAAGAATGGTAATCTACCTAATGTATAAATGTGTTGTAGAGGTGTGTAAACCTATTATAACATGTTTTATATATATCTACAATGATATCCTATCATCTTGGAGTAGTGCACTTAGAGAAAAGGTGCAGAAGTTTGATTAAGACCTTCAAAATGTATATTCTAAGGTAGAGTTACAACATCTTGGTCCACATTCCTCCACAGTGCAAGATTTAGTCTTGCAGTTCAGAGGATAAGTTTATCTAGATATCAAAATGCTATATCCAATATTTTAGCTTATTACACCTTCAACAAAGAATGTTATCAATAACAGTGTTCTCGACTATGACCTGACAATGTAAAGCAATGGTAAAGACATGTTGGAATGGTCTGCATTCCTCTGGAAGAGAAGTGATACCCATGTAGTTTTGGGAATGTTTTCAGAGATGTGTAATGCATGCTTCCTCACAGTATCAGGTGTTCTTATGATCCGCAAGGTCAAATTTCAAGTGACAGAAGTAACACAGATTGTTCTGGATGATGAAATACTCTATAAAACACAAGTTTGAGCACTTGCAGAAGATGGAAAGTATACAAATCAGCTATAGGAGCTTGTGTGGAGATTTTACATGCCTTAATGTATCTCATATTTGAACTGCATGCAAATCCTTCTTATCTCTTGTACTGCATAAGTCATTTAAGTCAGTTAGTGAAGAATTGCATATGACTATCCTTTGGATTATAGTATACTTGAGTCAGGTCTTTGATTTTCTCTAGAATTAATAAATAAGGATGTACAGATCTAGGAATATATGTATAATGGTGTATGACTTCCTTCCTAAGAATTTTCAAATGGTTTGATTATTCGTAATGCATTATTCTAAGTTGTGATGTGTTGCAATATGTCAGAATGCCCTATTTTCATCAGTTCAGTATGTTCCTTGTTTTGTGGATACATAGGATGATCAGATACTTTAAGTGAATGATGTATGGGTGTTTTCAAGAAGATACATTGTTGAAACACTCATCCAGATGATTTTTTCGTCTTCTCATTAGTTGTGTGAAGATGAACCGTTAGCAGTGTTTGTGTAGTTTGAGATGACAGTTTCATTTCTGTTATGTGTGGTGGATCCTAATCAATTATTTTGACATTAAAAGATGTGTAATGATGTTCCTTGAATTTTACTATGAGATATTATGGTCTGCAACTTATTTTCTTCACATATTGTTTGAGTTGAAGCCAACACTTGAAGAATTACACGTTTCATCTGAAGGTTCTTATGATGCCAACCTAATCAATGTTTTGAAGTGTTGTGGAGGGTATTTATAAGAGATCAAAGTCATTTGTGAAATATATGAGTGCAACACATTGGTATGTGAAATATGAAGTGTGCAAAGTTAGTTTGATGGCATAATTTGAGCAGAAAAGAAGACTGCAATATCAACATGACTCAAATGTTTCTTTCATAGCAGTTCATAGTTTTGTTTATCATTGTAATTATTTATAGTAGTGAGCTTTCTTCAAGGAGTTGTAGCTTCCTTAGGTTGTAGCCTGAAAACAAAGTCAGTAGGGAGTTGTAGATTGGGTTGTAGCCCTAAAACAATGTTGTAAACTTTTATATAGCAATAAGCATTATATTGTGAGTTAACAGTCGCCATGGTTTTTCTCATTTTTTGGTTTTCCACATAAAAATCTTGGTATCATTATGTTGATGAATGTGTTGCATGTTTTACTTTCTGTTCTCTAAGTAAATGGATCTAATTTGCAAATGAAGTAGTTAATTTTTAGTATATGTTGATCCACCCCCTCTCTTAGCATTTCTATGTATTCAAAAATTGGTATAAGAGCTAAGTACCTTTGAGAAGCCTAATAGTTGAGGTAGATCCTGCACTTGAAACCATGGAATCTAAAGCTATGGATAATGATGTATCTATTTTGGAACTAGATCTAGAAGTAATGGAACCTGAAGGTTGGGACCTCGACCTAGATGATATTGACCTTAAAGGAGAACTCTAGTCTACCCTATTAGATCTAGATGAAGCAAGAGAACTAAATCACAAATATGAGGACATGCTTGAAAAATCAAAGGAGATAATTCTAAAATTGAAGACAAAGGCCAAAGAATCAAAAGAAGAAATTGGCAAACTGAAATCTCAAATAGAAGGAGATAGAGGAGGTGACATTAAACTCAAGGAGACAAAAGATATGATCTCTAATTTGAAAGTCATGGTTGAAGAAGGAAAGAGGATTGAAGATTGTTTAAACATCAAGCTCAATGAGTAAGTTGCCAAATGTTCAAAACTTGAGGAAGAAGTTGTCACTCTGAGAAAAGAATTGGAAAAGGAAAAAGAAAAGATTGACAAGGGATTAAAACTAAAAGGAGGGTCTAAAATTCTTGATGAGATAATTAACTCTCAAAATCTAGCCTTGGTTTTGAAAAGTGGAAAAATCCTATAATTAGTGCATCTACAAACTTATATGATAGCTTCAAATCAAAAGGAAAGACTAAAACAAAGAAGGAAGAATCCTACAAGTTGAAGATCTTAAGAAGAATGCCTCTGGAGATGAAAAAGAAGATGAATTCACTCCTATCTAGAGACAAAGGAAGAATAAGAAGAAGAACTTTAGAAAGCCTGCACCTAAACAAACTGCTCCTATTAGGTATCCTCAAGCTTTCAATGATAATTGCTATGCTTGTAATAAGTTTGGTCACAAGATAGTTGAATGTAGAAGAAAGAAAAATTAGAATTTATTCAAGCCTCCAAGGTACAATGCTATAAATTCTCATTCATCTCATAGTTAGTGTTGTGATTGTAACAAATTTGGTTATAGAGCTAATGATTACAGAAGCAAAGTAATAAGGAATGGTTTCATGAGAAAGAACAATGTTAGAACTTCTCAATTCTTTTATGACTACTACTACACATGCAACAAGTATGGTCATAAGGCTACTAATTGTAGATCTAGTGTGATAAGAAGTGATTATGCTCTGCAAACCAATATCACCTACTACAATTACAATAAAATAGGACATATTACAAGGTTCTACAGGAGAAAGAATGTGAGGTCTTCTTCTTCTCAAAAGAAGGTTGATATTTCTCCACAATAGAAGGAAATGAATAGGATATGGAGGAATAAGGAAGATAATGAAGTAAAGGAAGGATATGCACCTTTTCTTGGTGGAAATGGATCCTCCAGGAACTAAAAGGGATGAAGTATTGGTTCAGTGAGAGTTACAACTACAAACATTTTCAAAACCCCTGAATGCATAAGATGCTGAAATCTTTAGCATAATGGCTAAAAATGATATGGATATGTTTGTTTAGTAATATCATGATGATTGATCAAAATTCTAGAGAAATTGGACTCTTTGTGAAGGATTGATTAATGATCATACTTCTTTGCATAATAAAAGAGACAATTAGGTCAAGAATAGAGAATGTAATTAATGCAGAGTAGTCATGGTTGGTAAAAAGACTATTTAGTCTATTTATGATCAAATTTGATCTTATTTGAATGAACACAAGTGTGTGAAAGAGCAAAGGAGAGAAGAATATCATCAGCAGAGCATTGGTGCAAGCCCTATCTACCGCATTATTAGGTATTTCTCATTTTTGTTGGTTAAACCCTAGTTTCTAAAGGTATTATTATGGAAACACATGTAGTAATCGATGTTGTTGAGAGACCAAGGCCAAAATTCAAAAAGCACCCATACAAATCCATAGAAACAAACAAAGACAGTGCATTTTCTCAGGTTCCTGCAAACGTACTTCATACAAAGGATGTTCGAATTTACATTCATTCTTAGATAGATGAATACAATTACCCAAATCTAGAATAGTTTAGAAATTACAATCTATTAGGAGATGATTTTCAATTAAAACTAGAGTTTACTAATCTTGCTGCAAAATAAATTGACATTTGGAAGGGTTTCCCAAATTTCTAGTATGAGGAACAATGGGTCAAGATTGCCCTAAGTCCAATCCATGGAGACTTTTTCTACCTTGATCAACCATTTTTTATCACTAAGGAAGCCATCAAGGCTATTGCCGAATTATGCTCCTTCATATCTATGCCTATATTGAAACCAATGAAGAATGAGGAAGTGATGAGACTAACTAGAGCAAAGATTGATAAAAGAACCCTAACAGTAAATGACATTGAAGATTTGGGGGTCTAGTACACTACAATGTGCATAGAATACAAGATATACTATACCAACAAAGAAAACTCTACTATTGCCACTGCAATATGCATAGCTCATCAAATGGTAAAAGAAGGGAAGAATTATGACCTATGTGAGCTCCTACGAAAACAATTAATGGATAACCTACTATGAATGGTATGATCCGGGAGGTAGATACTTTGATTGCCCATTGAATTAAGGATTATATGAGAAGTTTTTTTGGTCACAAACATTATAATACACTTTTTTAGGGATTTTTCAAAACATTTCAAAATGACATGCAAGCAAGAGAAAGACTATCAGGAAAAATTGTTGAGAAATATAAGAATGATATTACATTCATGGTGAACAATGATAATTGCTACATGGAGGCTATAGACCCAAGAACCTTTTGGATAACCACTCTCCCATATGAAGTGTATGAATTTGATTTGATTATATATGCCCATATGTTGTTCAGAAAGCTAAAGGATCTTTCTATTGAAATATTTGGAACCTATGAAGAAATAATCAATAAGACAATCAAGAAGGTGGTAGAAGAAAAGGTAGAAAACATGAAATCTAAAGCAGAGAAGATGATGTCTGATTTGGATGAGATGCTTAACACTCTTGAGGGTTCAGCAGGACAAGTCCCAACCACCTTTGCCTCACAAACTCCTAGAAGTACAAGTAGGTTTGTCCCTACTACTGCTACCTCTTCAAAATCCTTTAGACCTAATCCTACACTTCCCAATAGGAAAAGAACTACTACTGAAGTGCTGGTACAAACCAAGACTGCAGAGATAAATAAGCATAGACCTAAGGTTCAAGCAAAGAGAGTGAAGTTTAATCTAGTGAATATAGAGGATGATGAAGAGGATGAAGAAGAAGAAGAAGAAGAATATGTTATGCTTGAGAGAAGATAGAAGAGAACAAGATAAGAAGAAGAAAAGGAGGAAGAATGAACTTCCAAGGAAAATGGTAAAAAGAAAACAAAAGTTGCCTCTCAAGAAAAATATGATTATGTGCCTCTACAGCTGGAGGCCACTGTAAATGCTATAATAGAACATGGTTCTCTGAAACTAGTTATAGATCTCTATGACAAGATGCATGTTGATGACAAGGTTACTAGTAAGGAAGCAATAATTAGATATATGATGGCCTTCAATGTGGCCTTAATTGAGTTCATTGATCAGCTTTCGATGAGCCTTGTAGACCTACTCACCAACAGATGAAATAAAGTTATGGAAGATGAGGTTGAGATGAGGAAATAATCAATTGAAAAGGTGGGATCTTCTATCATAGATGAAGAAAAGATCAGAATATCTCAAGAATAAGCAGAGTTCTAAACAAAAAGGAGAATAAATATTTTGATGGGAAGAGACAAGGAAGAAATAGATAGGTTGTAGAAAGAAACCTTAGAGAAAACTACAAATATTCTTGAAGAATTGAAAAATGCTAAGGTGACAGTTGGGGAACAAGTTTCTCTAGAAATTCTAGATGAACCCATTCAGGATATAGATTTTTTAGCATTTGAAAATATTGTGGAAAGTGGTGATATGGGTGAGAAAGATGATAAACAAAATAAGGAGACTAATCCTCCAGAAAACATTACAAAGGGTCAAGATAAAGTGAATACTCCTCCTCTAGATAACACAGAAGCACATAATTTAGGAGATCAAGCTAAAGAGAATGTGTCTCCTCTGGAGGACACTGATACTAGTGCAAGACATGATCCTTCCCCTCTAGAAACTACTGCGACACAAAATATAGAGGATTAGGATAAAGGTAGTACATCTCCTGCGAAGAACACAAACCCTAGTATAGGACATGACAATTCTCCTCTGAAGAATACAAGGAATGATGAGGAAAGGAAAAAAGATAATTTTGAGGAGAAACAGAAAGAGAAAGAAAAGAGTGAAGAGAAACAAGATGAGAAGACTCAAAATGAACTGAGAAGGATAAGGAGAAACAAGAAGATGAGAAAGACAAAGGTGAAACAAAGAAAAAGGAAGATGAAGAAGTCAAACATTTAGGTCAGAGTTCCTTAGAGACTGACTCATTCAAAGACCTATTGGACTTGTAGATACAATTTCAACCAGCGATTACTCTTCAACTTGTGCAGATTCCTCCACATGAAGGGAAAATTGATTTGTCAAACATCTCACCCCTTCACAAACTACAACTTGGTGATATATTACATGCTTCAGCAAGAACATAATTTCTACAAGAAAACTTGAAGAAGACTAGTGTAGTTGAGGATGATGTGAAGGTGAGCCAAGAAGGGTACTAGAGATAACCATTGATTCCTCTCTACCTCCAGAGTAAAAAATTAAGTTATTAATGGATTATTTCAAGGACCATTCTTCCTATGTTGAGTAGAAAGAAGAGAAAGAGGCAGTAAGAAAGGTAAATTATAAAAGGTTGGTTGAGATGACTAACAAATGTGCTAATGCACACAATAAACTGAAAGAAAATTTGAATTTTAAGGATTGCATTAATGAAGACAAAACATTGTATCTATTTTGCCTAAATGGCAAAGTTCCACAAAGAACATTAAATCTTAGATTGACTCCATTGAGTCAGAGATCTCCAAGTTGGCTAAAATTTATGACTTGTCAAAGGAAAAGGATGAAGAAAATAGGGCACAAGTTGAAATTCTTCATGCACAAATGTCATAGCTATAGGACCAAAGAGAACAAATAAAGAGGCAGTTTGGTCAGCTAAGAGAAGTAGTAAATCTGAGACATGCTTCATTATTAGGGTTGCTTGGTGAATCTAAGAAGATTGAACACAAGATGAAGACACCTAGTAGTATTGATGAGGCTGAAGACTTATATGTGTAGTTTGAATGTAAAAATCACATCCTCACCTCAGAAAAAGAAATTTGGGCATCTACTCTGTCACAACTTGAGGTAATATACAAAGTCATTCTACCTTCTAAATGAGTTGCAGAATATTGTAGAGAAGAAAATTTTGAATGTATATAGACTTGCGAAGAACAATAGTGTACATAGTATCAATTTTTGAGTTATTTTCATCTAAGGGGGAGAATTGTTAGTAAAAATTATATAGTAAGGGGGAGTTTATACAGTTTTGGGATAATATAAGATGATAGGCCCTTTTTCCTTGATCTCAAAGGGGGAGATAAAGGAATATACATCTAAGGGGGAGTGGTTGTACACATTTTGTTTTGGGTGTTGCCATCAATGATAAAGGGGGAGATTGTTGGCAATATGTGTCGACATAACATGTACCAATATGAGGTCAGACTTGTATAGAGTTTGAGAAGCTCATAGACAGTAGGAGATTTGAGAGAGATGGTTTGGCATAGTTGGTGAAGATGATGAATAATGGAAGATTTGAGAGAGACAGTTTGACTAAGTTGAAGACATTGGATTGGAATGATTAGGGAGGTTAGTTTGGAAGACCTAGCAGATGGAGAAAGACTGTTCAAGTATAAGAATGGTAATTTACCTGATGTCTAAATGTGTTTTGGAGGTGTTTAAACTTGTTCTAACATGTTTTCTATATATCTACAATGATATCCTATTAGTTAGGAGTACCACACTTAGAGAAAAGGTAGAGAAGTTTGATTAAGCCCTTCATAGTGTATATTCTAAGGTAGAGTTACAACATTTTGGTCCACATTCCTTTGCAGTGCAAGATTTACTCTTGCAGTTCAAAAGATAAGTTTATCTAGATATCAAAATGCTATATCCAAGATTTCAACTCATTACACCTTCAGCAAAGAATGTTATCATTAACAATGTTCCAGACTCTGACTTGATATTGTAAACTAATGGTCATGGAGACCTTTTGGAATGCTCTGCATTCCTGTAAAAGTGAAGTGATGCCCATTCAATTTTAGGAATATGTTCAGAGATGTATAATGCAAGCTTCCTCAAATTATCAGGTGCTCTTATGGTCTGCAAGGTCAAATTTCAACTGACAAAATTAACATAGACTATTTTGGATGATGAAATACTTTATAAAACATAGGTTTAACAACTTACAGAAGATGGAAAGTATAAAAATCAGCTATAGGAACTTGTATGGAGATTATACATGCCTTAATGTATCTTAGGTTTGAACCGCATGTAAATCCTTCTTATCTCTGGTACCACATAAGGTATTTAAGTTAGTTAGTGAAGAATTGCATATGTCTATCCTTCAAACTACAGTATACTTGAGTCAAGTCATTGATTTTCTTCGAAAGTAATAAATAAGGATGTGTGGATCTGGGAATATATGCATAATGTTGTATGAGTTCCTTCCTAAGAAGTTTCAAATGATTTGATGGTCCGTAATGCAATATTCTAAGTTGTGATGTGTTACAATATGTCAGAATGCCATGTTTTCATCAGTTTAGTATGTTCCTTGTTTTGAGGATGCATAGAATGATCAGATACTTCAGGTGAATAATTTATGGATGTTGTCAAGAAGATACATTTTTGAAACAATGGTTGCATGATGTTTTTGGCTTCTCCTTGATGGTGTGAAGATGAACAGTTAGTAGTGTTTGTGTAGTTTGATCTGACAATCTGGTTTCTGTTATGTGCAGTGGATCCTAATCAATTGTTTTGACATTAAAAGATGTGTAATGATGTTCCCTAAATTCTATTATGAGATTTTGTGGTCCCTAACTTGTTTTCTTGACATATTATATGAGTTGAAGTCGACACTTGAAGAATTACATGTTTCATCTAAAGTTTTTTATGATGCCAACCTAATCAATGTTTTGAAGTGTTGTAAAGGATTTAAAGGAGATCAAAGTCATTTTTTAAATGTATGAGTGTGATGCATTGGTATGTGAAGTATGAAGTGTGTGAATTCAATTTGATGGCATAATATGAGAAGAAAAGAAAACTGCAATATCAACATCAGTCAAATGTTTCTTTCATAGCAGTTCATAGTTTTGTTTATCATTGTAATTCTTGGTAGTAGTGAGGTTTCTTCAAGGAGTTGTAGTTTCCTTGGGTTGTATCCATAAAATGAAGTCAGTAGGGAGTTGTAGCCCTGAAACAACATTGTAAACTTTTATATAGCAGTGACCATTACCTACCGTGGTTTTAACAAGTTTTGGGTTTTCCACATAAAAATCTTGGTGTCATTGTGTTGATGAATGTGGTGCATGTTTTAATTTCTATTCTCTAAGTAAATGGATCTCATCTACAAATGAAGTAGTTAAGTTTTAGTATATGCTAATTCACCCCCTCTCAACATCTCTATGTGTTCAACAATAACAACTATTATCACACTATATTTCTCTTTGGATATCGTTGATCATCACTCTTTTATTAGGATATGTGCTCCTACTTTTGTTGTATTTGTTGATTGTCACGTGTGAACACTTGAAAAGTTTTCAAAGGCATCATATTTCATGATAATTCTACACTTATCTCTCTTCTTCGATTTGGATTTTGTTCTACACACACTAATGGATTTGTTTCTTCACAAGGGGAGAAATTTTGTTTACAAGTAGTGGATAGTTTTCTATCTTTGAGCATTCACCATTGGCATAGCAGCTACTTATTTATCAGAGGGATTCATAGTCTCACTCTTTCCCTCTTATGGGGGCTATTAATTGTATATTCATGATGGATATATTGCTTGGGGGGTCTTTTTTTTTATTCCTTCCATCACTTGTACATGTTTGCATTCTTTCACTTTTAGAGAGGTTTTTCCTCTAGGTTTCTCTCCTTTACTCTATTTTTGAGAGATCTTTTGTACATGGGTACCTACATGTCCTTGTAGCTAGGACCTATATTTGCATGTTTTCATTTGTTCACTTATCCCTAAGTTGCACTTAGGGGGTGTTGTTGTGTACAATGTATATTACTTAACTAATTCCACACTAGGTCCTATTCACACTTGTCTAGTTAAGCTTACTTAAGTCATTTAATATTTGTGTCTCATGTAATAGGATTAAGACACTTGTCATGATCACATGTTGTCCTAGGTCTCAATGTTGCCTATATAAGAAAGGGATCTCATTATACATTATGCATAAAATTATAGATCGTGTGAATCTTATGTATCTTGTATCTTGTATGCATCATTATCATTCTCTACAAATATAGAATTTGTGTTGCTTCTCTCTTGTTGTGGAAGGTTTTTCCATTGTAGGTGATCTTAGGGATCCTTGAGTCTATTATGTGACTTACATGTATATTTTTTCCTTATTCATTGGGTGACCTTGCTTACACCTAGTATCTTAGTTTACTAGCCAAATCTAGTACACAATGGATAGATTTAGAAATAAATTTTGTTAATCAATTTAGGGTTTACACAAATCCAATAATTTTACACCATCAATTTTCTACTTTTAGGAGAGAACCAATTGAGCCTTTAACTATGTTCAATACAAGATTTCATAAACTCTACAAGAATCTTATAGATCCATATGTTGTGTCAGAAAATGTTTCAATTAAAGTCTTTTATAGGGCTATTGATCCTTCAACTACAATATTGTTGAAGAGGACTTAAGAAAACTTGACCACTTTCACTATTACATACTTTGAGGATATCAAAGTACAATACGAAATGAACCGTATGGTAGGTGGAACTATGGTAACCTTAGCTTGTTTAGTGTATCTAAAGACACTAAATTAGATTCCAACTATTAAAAATTCTCTAATGAATAATACACCTTTATTAAATTTTGTACCAGACAATGCATCTCAAGGACAAAGTCTATTTATATGTAAATCATCTTTGAACTAGGTTTTTCATACACCCATGCTTCCTTAACTGGGGTAGGTTTAGAATAATCTCAATGTTGTTCCTAATAGATCTCAGCCTCCTTGTAATTCATTCTTTGAGCAGAAATTGGTAAATCAAGTTCCCTATAACTAATGTACAATCAACAAATCAAGTAGGTTCATCATCAAGTAGTGTATAATCAACTCAAGATCAAACTTCCCATTTAACATCAGAAATAGAAGCACTGAAGAAGAAACTTGCATAGGTAATAAATGAGATTACATGGATTAAGATCAACCCTCCTCATACATAGAACTAGAATAAATTTCATAATCAAAGTAATTATTAGAATCAAAATTCCTAAAATAGAGGGTTCAATCATCAAAGACCTAATAGATAATAGAACATCGGGTCTAACATAGGAGGTGTTCCTAGGCCATTAGATAATTCAAATCAGGCATCAGGGGGTCAATCCAACTCTATGAACCTTATTGAACTAAACCCATTATACAATTGGTATAGACTCAATGAAAAACCTACTCATTGAGAATTGAATTGTCCAAAAATGGAGAAATTTTCTAGGATAGCACAAGTAGATCAACAAGCTTTGAATGATGACAATAAAGGGAGTGGAAAATATGGAGACATGTGTATTGTGATGGTTCTAGATACATATGTGTTTCCTTTTGAAGAAGATAATTAATTAGTGGAAGAGTATGATGAGATCTAAGATTTTTAGTAAGTTAGAAGAAATTACTTTTTGAGGAATAAGAATAAAGAACATCTTACATATTCAATTCCTCTAAGTAATGCACCCACTCCACAAGATCTAAATGCAAGAAACAATAGAGTTTCTCCCAAGGGTCCTCAAGTGGAATCATTTAGATAGAATTCTCCTATAGCTACTAAGACTTATGTCCCAATCAATCACAATTGTGATGTTATAGAATATTTTAAGAAAACTAAGGCTAACATGTCTTTCTTTTATGTCCTACATAATTTTCCAGCATAGAGAGAAGAATTAATTCATTCCTTGGGCAAAAATGAAAAGGCTACAGTACCATAAAAGAACAAGGGATTCAAATCAATAGTTGTTGCAATTATATTTATAGCTATGTACAAGGGTAGTTTGGATTCACCACACTTCTAAGTATTACAATCTTCAGTAAGAATTTACATAACTATTTGGTTGGTTCCAGTGTATCTAAAAATGTCATGCCATATTATATTTGTTAAAATATAATGCTAGTAACTAGCAATACTAATAGGAAGTTAATACAAATTGGCAAGTTAGAAGTCAATGTCATGGGTGAATTGAAATATATTCACATCCAGTTAGTGTTATATCCTCGAATCCAATAGAGCATAGATATTCATGTGGTGAAGATCCTAGAGGTTTATGGCATGTTGTTAAGTAGGGATTGGACATAGATAGATTGAATGGATACTTTACCACTAAATTTTCCCATCTATTGCTACCATGGAGGAGAAATTAAAATCATATTAGGATTAAAAGTGATCCCAAACTGAAGCATATGATCATTGAAAATAATCATCCAAATGAGGATACATATGTTGAAATTGAACTTGGGGTATATAAGAGGATAGATAAGATCCTTTATACTTTTTTCACTTTAGATAAGAGAAATACTAGTGGAACAAGGAATGATGAGGAACCCCTTCACAAGGTACAAGATGCTCTAGACTTAAATATTTATGAATTCATGCAAAAGTTAACTAATGAAAACAAAGTTATAGGCACTAAGGTATGTACATCATACATGTTACGTTTTAATTAGTGTTGAGTCCATGGTGGATATCATTCAGAATTTTCTTGTTCATCATTTTTATATGCAATAAAAATGTTGATGTTGCTTTAGAACAAAACCCAAGTATTATCATTGAGGATACTACAAAATTAGAGGATTCCCCTATATCAAAATCCTAGGCACTAAAAGTGGATACTATTGAAATCTTGAGGTATCCTCAAAACATTCCAATACTAGGAAAACAACCCAACAAGGAGCCTAAAATCTTAGATGATGACCATATGTAGACTCTAAAGTTTTATGGATCAAAGTCCAATCAAGGATGTGGTGTAGGATTGGAGTTGATTAACCATAGATGAAAGGCTTTCTTGGCATCTTATAGGTTACAATTTACTTGCACTAATAATGTGGTAGAATACAAAGCACTAATAAGAGGATTTCTCTTTCCACATTAGAAAAGGGTTAAATAATTATAAGTGAACGGGGATTCAAAATTGGTGATCAAGTAGGCCAAAAGTCACTATGCATTCCATAATAAAAGACTTTCTACCTATAGAAACAAGGTTTGGGACTTGATCAAGGACTTTGATCATTTCAACATCAAATTCATCCCAAGGAAGAAGAATTAAATTATAGATGTACTAGCAATGACTGCTAGCACTTTGGAACCAATGGCTGATTCAAAAATTAATTTTTTTAGTCTAGTTGGTGCACATACTTGTAGTCATAAGTAAGGATATTTGATATAGATTAGATGGAAAGACAAATGGTATCTCCCAATTTATAAGGAGGTAAGTATGTTGCACATAATTTGGGGGATAAGTAGCAAATAAAGAATGTATTTATAGGGAAAGCGTGTACTCAGGAAGAGAAGGATGGTATATAATCAATGCATTGAAAGACTATTGAGAGGTAATTGCCTGGGCATATGTTGATCTTAAAACATTCGATACCTCAATTATTACTAACACCATTCCATTAAATCTAGATACAAAACCATTTATATAACGATAATGACATATAAATGCCCTATTGGAACCTTTGATTTTGAAATAAGTGTAGAAACTATTGTTGGCAAGAATCATATTTCTTGTTAGGAACTTGACATGGGTTGATAATATTGTTCTAGTCTATAGGAAAAATATAGAGACAAGATTATGTTTTGCCTTTCAAAACCTCAATAAGGCATCTAAAAAAAGATAATTACTCACTACCCTCTCTTTATGAGGTATTATAGATTGTAAATTGGCCCCAAATGATGTCCTTTCTTAATGGTTAGTCTAGATGTAACCATGTTATGGTTAAGTATAATGACATATTAAAGAATACCTTGACCATAAGGTGGGGCACATTTTCTTACTAGAGAATGCCTTATGGCCTAATTAATGTTTGTGCTAACTTTCAAAGGGCCATGGACATCACCTTCAAGGATCCTTTTGGTAAGTGTATTATCATTTACATGGATGATTTGATAGTATTATCTAAACATATAAATTATCATGTACCTAATTTGAGGAAAATTCTTCAAAAATGTGAGTACAAAATTTCTCTATATCTCAAGAAATGTGTCTTTGGAGTTGCTAAGGGTAAATTATTTGTGCAGGTATTTTATAAAAAAAAATGGACTTTCATTGACCTTGAAAGAGTTGAAGCTATTTATAAGTTGTCATTGCCTTGGAGTAACAAAGTACATGAGTCATTTTTTGGGAAAATTAACTTTGTGATGTAGTCCATTACTAGTTTTGAAGTAATAGTTAGGCCTCTAAATGATATTCTCAAGAAGTATGTAAAGGTAGAATGGAGTGTTGAAGCCAAGAACTTGCTTTCTCTTAGATTAAGGAATCAATTTCTAATACTGCTATTTTGATTAGCCCAAATCATAAGAATACTTTCTACATCTCCTTCACATCAAAACATTCATGTGTTGTTGTAATAACTCAAGAAAAAAGGAGAAGGTGATGAGAGACCCAAAAATTATAGAAGATAGATACACCTGTGGAAAAGTAGGCCTTTGCTTTGGTATGGGTTGTGAAAATGTTAATACAAATGTCATGTTTTGAGAAGTAAGATGTTTTGTTGTATTTCTTGATTAGGTAGTTAAATCCATGTTATTATAAAATGAATTGGGATAAAGTCATGGAAAATGGATGGTAGTTTAGTAGGAATTTGCTTTGAAAATCTAGCTAATAAATCTAGTCAAAGGTCAAGGACTCTATAAATCCCTAGTTATGTTGGATACATAATTGGTTTGTTAGAAATATATTGTGGATGCAATTATTGATGATGAATGGTATATGGACATTTCTTACTACTTGTTGAACAATATGTGTCTCAAGAATTTAAATTCATCTAAAATAAGAACATCAAAGATGAAAAGTGGTAATTATATGACTAAGGTAGGTGTTCTTTTATATAAGGAAGTATGAAGGCATATACTAGAGATGCCTCAACAAGATAGAAGTAGGTTAGGTCCTAACATAATTTCATGAAAAGTTTTGAACAAGACATGGTTCAAATGATCCAACATCTCACTCAATTCTCAGGTTAGGTTACTATTGGCCTCACCTATTTAAGTATGCTCATCAACATGTTGGAAAGTACCAATTTTTCTAGACATTTTCTTATAAAGAAAGAAATCTTACTGTGCCACTATAGCCAATCTATGAGGTACATCCTCTTTCACAATGGGGATTAGATTTTATAGGAATGATTAACCACAATTCTTCTACAAGGCACAAATTTATCCTAATAGTTATAGTTTACTTTACAAGATGGATCAAGATTTAGGCATGTAAAAACTTCACCACTAAGGTAGTGATCAAATTACTGGAAGAACACATCATCACAAGGTTTTGAATTCCATTTTCTCTAGTATGTGATAATGCCCCACTTTTTCATCAACTAAATTATTGCAATGGAGTTTTGAACATAAGGTAATCTTGAAATTTTATTTTAATTATTATAAACAAGGGAATGATGTTGTTGAGTAAAATAATAACAACCTACTAGATGTCATTAAGAAACTATTAGAAAAGAATACTAGAGATTGGCACACACAATTAATTTATGCTCTATGGGTAGACAAAACTAGGGTTAAGGCTTCCTTAGGTACATCACCTTACCAAGTTATTTAGACACAATTCTATATTTCTAGTCAATCTATAGATTACAACCTTACAATTTATGAAAGACTATTTCAGAATTAATGACAAGGTTGAGTCACAAATTCAAAATTTATTAAACTTATAAGAAAAGAGTGATGCTACATTAGAACATTTTACGAAACATCAGGCAATGATCAAGAGATGTCTTGACAAGAGAGTAAAATTGAAGGCCTTTAGGATAGTTGATCTTGTTCTTCTCTAGGATAAATAAAAAGAAAAGAAGTAAGATCATCCCAAGTTTGAGAATTTATGGCTTGGACCTTTTCAATATTAGATATCTTGAGAGAGAATACCTTTAGGATCAGTTCTTTAACTAGAGATCATATCTCATTATTAGTTAATGGGTAGTTTCTCAAACACTATTTTAGTGCCTAGGCTTGAAGGACCCTTTGTACATAGTTAAATTAGGTTTGTGTTTTGTTTTTCCTTACCTTTCTTGGTTTGGGTTTATTTTGGTTGTCTTGTTCTCTTTTGGTTTTTGTTTCACTTTTTTATTTTATTTTAGCATTGTAATGTTCCTCTTGACAATGCTACCTCTAGGTGTTATGTTGATATTGCCTTTAGAGCTAGTTTTCCTTTCCTTGTTTGTTTTAGGTATATTCCCTTGAGGATGGTCCTCCTCTTTCAATAGGGTTTGGGTTTGTTTCAAGGTGGTGCTAGAGGGTGATTTGAATGGGATTCTTCTATTGGTATTTTCTGATATCTAGGTCAATCATTAACTTAGTGCCTTTAGTTATGTATTTATTCATCAAAAAACTTAGGAATGCTAGATTCTATTAATAACTAGGGTATTATCATGTACAAGGAAGGAATGTTTGAGATCTTAAACTCTATACACACCTTAAATATTCATGTGTTGGCTAGGATCAAGTGTCATGAGTTCATTTCATGTGAAAAGTCTAAAGGTTGCCTTCTTCTATGATGACCATTGTAATTCTCAATGTGGAAACATGATTCATTTCCTATGAGTCGAGATAGCTGAATAAAAATGGGCTTATAAAGAATATTTAAAAAAGAAAAAGAAAATGAGAGATGAAAATTAAAAAAAATAAAAAGAAAAAAAGGAAAGGAAAGGAAAGAGAAGTACCAAAATAAATTAACTATTTAGGTGATTCAAGAAACCTCTATTAGGTCTATGGATGCTCGACTGAAAGTAGAGCTCTACTTTGAGTGGAGTTAGAGGTAACTCTATCAAGGCTATGGATTCCTAGATTGTAGCAAAGAAATGTTCATGCTATCCATAATAATGTCTACTTAATTACATGATGTAATCTAATGACCCCTAATTAGTTGAATTTGTAGATAAAAGCATGTACCTTATTGTGGATTTAATTGCATTCTAATATGAACTACACTCTTAAGGGAATGAATCATTTGCATGCACCATGGGATCTCACCATTCATTGATAGGTGCCTTATGATGTCTCCTATTTGTGATGGTTCTTGTATTATCTTGTTTGTTTTGGTGAATTGCAACTAGAAATACTAGACTCTTGTAGGGTTCACATATTGTAAAATGCTTAGGATCATGTTTTCAATAGAGTCTCCATTTGTTATGCCTTGCATAGATGCCCCATCTTTTCTTTGCAATGTGGAGACCTCACTTTTTTATTTTTTCTTGTGTTTCTCTCTAGGTCCTTTTTCTTTCAATTTCGTTCCTTGGACTTATATTTTTGTGATGTTTTTGTTTTAAAATCCTTAAAAATCCCTAAAAATTGTGTTTGAATATGTTTAGTATGATGAATTTTGTGTTTTTCGTAGTTTGCAAATTTTTGGGGTTCCCAAGGGCTTAGGGACATGTCCCAAGTTTGTTTTTCTTCCTACTGCTCACTTTGGCTTCTTTTAAATTTTTTTCCTTTGTCTTTTGGGGTGTGTAGAGCATCAAAGGTCCTTTCGACTTATGAACATAGTCTAATATCCTTGTATCCTTCCACCTGCAAAATCCCCATGTTTTAAGTCATAGTTAGCTTGTTTGTTTCAAGTTGTGGAGCATTAAAGGTTCTACGAACTTTTGGACTTGGTCCCAAGTCCATATATCCCTCTACCTCCTTCTCACATCTAGTTTGTTTGATAGTTGACTTGATAGGCTTACAAAACCTTAGTGTTCTAAGGAACTTTTGGACCTAATCCAAAGTCCCTATGTCCTTCCATCCCTTGCATCCTCACAAAACCCTAATCTACCACTAATGCATTTGTGTGAGGTGGCTTGGGAATTTATATCCAAATTTTTCTTTCATTGGGTCACTTGGCATTTATGTTGTCACTATCTAGATCTCAAGAAGTACATCCTTTTGTGCTTTGGAGATCTTCCTTGCTTGTTTGTGGCACATTGTCATTGAGTGTTACAAAGATTTTATATGTTATACTTGTTGGTTCATGAGACTTTCATTTCCCTACACATTTTCTTTGTCATTTTAATTGATTTATGGGTTGGTTTTCCATATTTATTTCGATTTTATGTTTGGAGTCCAATCTAGAGTGTGTTGGCAAGAGACACTACTAGGCATGTCAAGTGTTGTCATTGATGGCATCACATCTGCATTGTATCAGTCAATCACACCGGAAGTCTAATTGTAGAATAGTCTAAGTTTAGATTGATAGGAATAGAGCATATGATAGGGTTCAACATCTTGGTTCACAATTATCCACAGGTAATCATATTGAGATGCGGATCTGAGGGAATATCAAGGGACATCAAGGCTACCTAAATCCAAGATTCTAGCCTCCAGTGAAGAAGGGATTGGAAGTTACAAGCATTCGAGTATCGGGTTCTAGTTTTAAACAGTTTAGTCTAGTGAAGAACAGGGTAACTTGGTGTTTGATCATTATGCAGGTTAGAAAATGTTATTGGTTGAGTAATTTTTGAGATCTAATGGTATTGATTGACATGTAAGATGACTTGGATACATAATTTTTGGTCCACATTAGTGTTTGTACATGGATTCAGCCGATAGGAGAGTGTTCTTAAAAAGTCTAAGTTTTTCTTAAGGCCGACTACAGTTGATGTAATTTCATGTAGCAGATATATATGATTGATGGATTTGAGCATTTCGGTGTGTGGGTGAGTGAAGATGAAGGAATAAAGTGCAAAGTGTAGAAGAATCAAGGGCGAAGTGAAGAGATCTAAGCTCTAGATCATGGTAGAGCTGTGAAGCAAGGCAGAGAAAGATGAAGTGTGTAAAGTCAATATGCTGAGCTCAACCGAAATTGTAATCTTGCATTGTTAGATGCTATTTCTCAGTTCAAACATTCCAATAAACTTTTATAATTGATTTTATAGGCAGTGAGCCTCCTTGAGCAGTGAGCTCTAGGCAGTGTGCCTTCCCCATTTGTAATACTTTTAATAGAGTATAAATTCTTATGGGTTAACCCCCACCATGGTTTTTCCCTTAACCGGGTTTCCACGTAAAAATCTTGGTGTTCATGTGTTATGATCTTGTTGTTTCTGTTCATGCTTCTTTCTTTTGGATGTATGTGGTAAATTATTAAAGGAACATAATATTAAGTTTTGTAGAACACTGATTCACCCCCCCTCTCAGTGTTCCTTAATTTCAACAATTGGTATCAAAGGAAAGTTCCTTCGAAGAAGTTTAACAACTTGAGGAAGATCTCGGAAGGTGTTTTCAATGGGTTCATTCAAGCATTATGATGGTATCAATCAACAACTTCAATTAGCCTTAGATGATCTTGACCTGTCCAGAGCAGAAATCAGAGATCTGCAAGAGAACCATAAAGATGTTGAAGATTTCATTGAGACCTTAAAAGGACAACTAAGCAAATCTAATGAAAAGAGGAAGGAGCTACTTCTTCAGCTATCAAATTAGAATGAAGATAATGACATGGATGAGGCCCTGAAGGAGAAGACAAAGAAATGTGAAAAGCTAACAAAAGAAATTGTTGTCCTAAAACATGAGATGGAATCCGAAGTGATGAGACTAACCAAGGAAATTGAGGAAAGGAAGAAAACTGAGGAAAAACTGAATCAATCTCTGAAAGAAAGAATAGAATAATGCTGCAGATTGGATAGAATAATTGGTCATCTAGAATCTAATCTACAAGAAACTAGGGATAATGAGGGTCAACTTGAATGACAAATTCTCATTCTCAAACATGACCTAGAAGTTGCAAATGAATATAAAGATAAATTCAAGATAAGCTCAGCTAAACTTGAGGTGTTGCTTGATAGTCAGAAGAAGGCAGATGATAAGCATGGTTTGGGATTTGAGAAAGGTGAAATCTCTGGATGGTCAAAGAAATCCTGAAGCAAGAAGGAATCCTAGAAGACCTCCAGTAAGACAACCTAATGCTCAAAGGTATCCATCTTTCAATGGAAATTATTTCAAATGCAATAAGTATGGTCATAGAGATAATCAATGTAGAAGTAAAGTGAATCAAAATACATCATCTTTCTCTGGTAAATGCTTTAATTGCAAAAAGATAGGTCATAAGGCTGAGGAATGCAGAAGTGGATCAAGGAATCCTCCTAAGAACAAACAAATGTTCAATGGAAGATGTTTTACTTGCAATAAATTTGGGCATATTGTAATGCAATGCAGATCTAAACCTACTCCAACATGTAATTGTCAGAAAAATAAGATTGTGTGTTTCAACTGTAACAAATCTGGACATATTGCTAATTTTTGCAGAAGCAAAAAGGAGAACTCATAGGCAAGTAAAGGAAAAATAGAGCAGAAGTTGGACAAAGGCAAGGGAAAAGTAAATGTGAATGAGATCCAAAATGAAATGAACAAAACATGGGTGAAGAAAAGTGAAATGAATGACAGAGATGGGTCCGCACTGGAATCTGGTGCTGATAATTCCTCTGGGAATTGAATCAGGAGCTCTGGCTCAGGGGGAGCTGCATTGAAAATTCAATTCCCCCATCCAGTAAGTGGTTGCATGAATCTGGCATAATAAATGAAGATAAAGAAGCCTATTATAGATCTATTGAAGTAAATTCTGGAAGAAAAGAAGCTAATGCGATTGATTGTGAAGGAATTGAAGATTGACTGTATGCAAAAACAATGTAACTAGATGTATTAGGGCAAAGCATTTAATACAATGACAAATTAGGTTTTTCAAAGCATAAAAGGTCATTTAATCAACATTTGAATCACTTTATATTTGAAGAGAACAAGGAGAAGAGTGTTTGAGCTGAGACTTCAAGGATTTGGAGTGTGAAAAGTGAATTCAACAGCTAACCCTAACCAGTGAAATAAGGTATTCTCTGTGAAACTCTCTAAATTTGCAATCTCTGATATGGCTACTTCGTTGGTTGTTGACATCACTAAAAGGCCCTAACCTAAATTTAAAAAGCATCTACACAAATTAGTAGAGGTCGATATGTTAGGTTCCTTTTCAAATGTTTTGTATGGTGTGTTGCACGTTGAAGATATTAGGGCCTATATTCATGCTAGCATAGATGAGTTTGGGGATTTGAAGTTAGCAGATTTGTTCAAGAATCATCTAAGGGATGAAATTCACTGTCTTAAACTGGAGTATAAGGCACTACAACATAAACTTTTCATTCATATTATAGGGTTTCCATCCTTTGATGAAGATGAGTGGGTCTAGTATGTGCTGTGTCAGATGCATGATGAGTTTATGTGATTAATGAAACCCTTCAAAATCACCAAGGACGCCATCAAGGCTGTGATAGGGTTGAACTCATCTGGTGGACTGCCAATGTTGAAGTCAGTAAAGAATCAAACTATAACTAATGCTATCAACTCAAGGTTTGACAAAAGGGCAATGACAATAAATGACATCACTGATTCGGATGTTAAATTTGCATCAATGGTGATTGGATACAAGATATATCATTCTGGCAGGGAGAATTCTATATCTGGTACAACTGTCTATGTAGCTTATTAGATGTTGAAATAGAATGTTGATTATGACTTGTGTGAGTTGTTGTAGAACCAGTTGATGGAAATTTTGAATAAGGTTAAGAAGGAGAAGAAGAACACTTTCAAATATGGTACACTTGTCCTATGTTTATTCTTCTATTTCATGAATGAGTTACCCGACAAGAAAAGCATGTGTTGGACTAGGATAAGCCTATTGCCATACAAATAAGAGAGCACTTGAACAATATTGGTGACTCCAATGCCTGAACGATTACTCTTTAGGGATATTTCAAGAATTTTTTGAACATGATGCAATCAAGGGAAATAATCCCTACATCTGTGGTTGAAATACAAGGATATAATCTGTTTTATGGTGGATATATATCAGTGTTTAATGGAAGTAGTTGAACCAAGAACTATGTGGATCATGCCCATGGGGTATGAAGTTGATGAGAAAGTATTGGATATGTATGCTCAACACATTCTGAGGAAACCAAAGGACACCACAGTTGAAAGATTTGGGGCATATGGTGAACTCAGTGCAAAAATGCATGTTGATCTTTGAAAACCTGAATCTAAGAGAAAGATCCAAAGGCAAGTTGAAATGTATGCAGAAAGCATTGGCATAACAAAAGAAGCTGTGAGACTAAGATGAGAAGGAGAAGCAAGATAGGAAATAGGGAAGTGTTCCAGTAGAAACCCCTTCTAAGTCAAGGACTACTAGGAGTTCTAGTTCAGCCTCTGGTGCATCACCCTCTCCTGCTATAGAAAAACCTACCGGTAAGGAAGGAAAAAGGACAAAGGTAAAGAGAAAAAGAAGATATGTCAGTATGGAGAAAGTGGATGAAGAAGAAACTGACTCAGATGTTGAGGTTAAGGAGCTGAAGGCCTCAGGCACCAAAGCTACTAAAGTGTCTAAGTAGAAGCCCTCTGAAAGAAAAAAAGTCAAGTAAAAGGAATAAGATAGAGACTTATGTTGAGAAGCCTACTCTTTCTATGGGTGACGTCATTAAGATAGTTACTATAGATGGAAACTTGAAGCCAATGACTGAATTTTATGATCATTATAGTGATGTTGATAAGAGAGTATTGGAGGAAGCAACAATGAAATACCTAAATATCTTTAGTAAGACTTTATTTGAAATAACTTCTAAAATTCTAGAAAGCCTTCCAAAAATTCTAGAAATAAGAAAAGAGAATGCAAAAGCTAAAGATTTTGAGCTCTGAGAGCATGTGCTAATAAAATTATGTCCTCAAATTACTCCAGATCAAAAGAACCTAATATTCAAAGAAGTGAAAGAGGACTTGTTGTGTGGTTACACAACACGCCCCATTTTGACTTGGCAAAATAGGGACCCAACTTTTTGGCTTGGCTTGTTTGTCCTCTGGTGGTCTGGTAAAAGTAAGTCACGTGCATCATCATGTAGAGTCAAGATGAGGTAAGTCACCATTATGAGGTTAGTTTGTCAAATTTTGTATTTCATTTCTATGACCTCATAGTTTGAAAGAGTATTAAAATTCATGCAGGTTTGTCTTTTACATCATCCTGATATTCCTCAGGATGTGAGAGTTATGAACGGTCAAAGTTTCGGTCAAACCTAATATTCGTAAGAGGAGAGATCATATATTTTTTATAACCTGTCATCTTTTTGAAAATCATCATCATATTTTGAAATATCCCCCAATAATATCCTGCGGCTCAAATATCCAGATGTCAACTTTAAGTGGTAGTAAGTCTTCCCCGTCAAGCAATCTTTTGTATCGCGAGCGTCATGTTTTTGAATGTAACCCGATATTTCTTAATATCCTCTTGACGCAAAATATCACCCTTAGCAAATATCCTGGTGACGTCATCCAAACCAGATAAATGAAGAAGCAAACATGATGATGACATCATCATCACATTCATATTTCGATAGGATATTTTTCCAAACATGATCATGTTCGCCTAACATGACGATGACGTCATCATATATTTCTGATACAAAGAACGACTATCAGGATGACGTCATCCTGATATTCCAAAAGGAGACATGTAAGTTTGTCTCGTCATCATCATATTTTGAAACATCACCTGATAAACTAAAATATCCTCTTGATGTACTAAACATAAACAAAGGTGCTTTTGTCACCCAAATCTTGTCGCGATAACAATTTCAATATGAGGGAGGAGGATGATATTGAAACTCAACCTGATATTTGTGAATATCATCCTACCCTCATGATATCCCATCATATGGATATCCCCCTGCTCCCGTTGCTGCCATTATCATTTAATGCGCGCAGACATGGTAGGTAGTTCCCGCCGACCCCGGAACCTGATGCAACACCTAGCGAGATCCTACGTTTTCACATGAATAATCAAGGAATGTAATCTAACTTGTCAGAGTTGCCCTAAATGTACCCTAATTGTGAGGTTAAAAGGTAATTCAACTGCCATTTTCACATTTACCTTGTGATAAAATTGTTTTACAGAGCACCAGCTTCCATATCCGCATACTAGCTACTGTTGCGCGATTTGAGCTGCTAACAGACAGAAGGAAAGGGGTGATCATCAGCTGAATTAGGAGCGTCGTTGGCAATCCACTGGTATAAAAGAGAAATTTGAATAACCAGGTAAGTAAATGAAACCCTCATCATGTCATTATTCTTCAAGTATGATGATGGAAGTTTTGGTTTATGCATGTAATGGTGAAGAAATACAGTAGGCATAGTGATCTTAATTGCAATATGTGTGCATGTGTGTATATCCGTTGTGAGATAGGATTTTTGTTAATTGTAGGTACTCATGGCCGACAAGCGGTACGTTAAGTGTCAAGAAGAATTCAGTAGGCCTATGTTCTCTTCTCAGAGGGGAGTCCTGTTCAAGTATGGAGCAATTACAGATACCCATCAGGGGAGCACCAATCTGGAGACCTGGTCAGCTAAACTAAATGATGGGCATGACAAGAGTCCTGTGCTGGACACAGTATTTGTATCAGGAATGTGGAATGCTACTGGTTTCCCATATTCCATGGAGTCTCCGGAGCTGGTTATAGAGTGTGCCTGGAATTATAATCCTCAGACGAGGCAAGCGCTAAAGCATGGGAGAATATATGCAGACCTCTCCATCAAGGGTCTCTCCCAGACATTTGGACTGCTGTTGGGTAGTAGAGTAAAGAGTGTGGACCTGAGAAAGGCAGAAAAAGAGTATTGTTGTGATGTTCACAACACGCTCCATTATGCTCCTTAGCAAAATGGGGACCCCTGCTGATGTTTTGCTTTTTGCTTCTGCTTGTGTTTGTCTGCTTTCTGGCGGTTTGGTAAAAATGAGTCAGGTGCATCATCATCATGAAGGTCAGGATGAGGTTGGTCATCATCATGAGGTCAGTTTGTCAAAGTTCATATTTTATTTCTGTGACCTCATATTTAGAAAGAGCTTGAAATTCCATGCAGGTTTGCCTTTTACTTCACTTGAAAATTCGTCCATATGTGGAAGTTATGCACAGTCAAAGTTTTGGTCAAACCTGATAATCACAAGTGATCATCATATTTTTTCATGTTGTCAAGGTCATCATGATCTTGGTCTATCACCCGATAAAAATCATGCAGTCGCAATATCTGGACATCAATCTTAGGTGGTAGTGCCCTTTACCCGTCAAATGGCCTTATGCGCATTGTGAGCATCATGATTTTAGGAGGGTCATATTTTATAACTCGGTTTTGCTGTATGAAGAGCATCATCATCATATTTGAAACGCCCCCCCGATAATATCCTGAGGTTCAAATATCATGATGACGTCAACTTTAAGTCATAGTAAGTTTTCCCCGTCGAGCGGTCTTTTGTATCGCGAGCATCATGATGATATTTTAACATTACCTGATCTTATAATATCATGCTGATATTATAAGATCACCCTAACTTAGAAAATCCACCATCGGCATATTTGCATGCGCATGTTATAATCCTATTGGAACGTCATCATCATGATATTTGCTGAAAGACGAAAGATGATGATGACGTCTTCATATCCTCCTGATCTCCTTTTTGCAATATCATGATGATCACCCTATCTTTTAAGGGAGGGTGATATTCCATTCCTCAACAGCATGATCATATTTTAAATATCACCCTAGCGCGAATATGATGATGACCTTCACTCATCCTCATGCTCTGATGACGAAATATCATGATGACGTCATCATGATATTCGATGAGGAGGATCATCATATTTTCTTTTTATTCTGTCATATTGACAAGATCATCATGATCTTGTTTGTTCACCCGACATTTCGTAAGGTCCCCCTGCCGAGAAATACAACCTTTTGCAAATATCCTGATGACGTCATCTGGACCTTCAGAAGGGAGATGATCATATTTCCAGAATATCATGCTGATGAAGTGAATATCGGCCAACATGTTTTTTTTGACACGCCGATAGCGATAGTCATGCCGATGGGCGGGAAATGAAGCGGTGGAGTTTTAAACCATTTTTTTGGCGCCCGTGGCATTTTTTCGGTCAGCGATGGTTGACCCGATGGGTTTTGAGCGGTCTGAATGCGTTTTGAACGCGTTTTAGGAGTATTCTGGATCTGATTTCCACAATTTTTCGCAGTCACCTGGATTTAAACGATTATTTTAATTTCCTGCTGTTTATGTGATAAATGAAATACTTATTGCTTGTCTTGTCTTGCAGGCTTGCAGTTGAGGAAGCAGCTGGAAAGTCAACACAGTGACCTCATGGAGGAAGGAAATCTGATCTCAGGAGCAGGAAGATAAGGATGAAGTGCGAAAAGTCAAGGCCATTCAAGTGAAGGACAGAGTTGCAGCTGAAGGTATTACTACAACAGACAAACAAGAGTTATTACCCAGCTGCCGGAACTTCTCAGAAGGGGCAATATTTCGCCCAGATTTGACACTGCTCAGAGATATTTTGAAGAGCTGGTTCACCTGTATTTATTGCTGTAACCAGGGGTTTGAACCAGGGGTTCAGTTAGGTTTTGCTGTAGTGAGGACAATCAGAATGTCTTTATATTGTGCCTCTCTACACTGTAATACTTTACAACAGGGATTTTAGGAAGACAACAGGGATTTTAGGAAAACAACAGGGATTTTAGGAAAACAACAGTGGCTACACAGGATTTGTTTTTTTAGTATTTTGCCAGAATTGTAGAGTCTTTCTGGGCATAGTTTAGAGTAGAAGAAGGAGGTCGTCTGTTTGTCTGCAGTAAGGTGCGCGTGGAATGTCTGGCTGCCTTACTGTATCTGTAAAGCTTGTAAGTTCTCTGTAGTATGATCAATGAAACTAAGAGTCATTCCTACATTGTAAATCGTGTATGACTATTCGTTTCTAATACAATAGAATCTGGAGTTCTGCATCTATCTTCTGAGTGTTCTCCTGCTCTTCTTTGTGTTTTTGAAATATTTTCTTTGAGAGCTTGCAATTTTAAATGTATGTTTGTGAAAATGCTCAGAACTTACATTTAAGGTTTTTACTGTGGATTTGATCAAATTACTGTGGTATTTACATAGTGCATAACAGAAACAATTAGATCCTTTGGTAGATTAAATGAGGTATAGATTAGATCTTTCTAACTTTTCCCAACCCATCTGAAATATTTAGCTGAAAACGTAGAAATCTAAAGGAAGTTGTCTCAAATTTGAAGAAGCATGCATAACAGAGTTAAGAGTAGACAGTTTTCATAAATAGATAAAGAAGAAAGCTGCAAAAATTCAAGAAAACCATCTAAAGCTTGCAGCACAGTAACACTTTTATGCAAAGGAATGAAAAGTATTGACATATCTCATGACCTTTTTGCATATTCTTAGTCCAGTAAACCACCAAACAAACCTAAACTACATAAGGCCCCTTGAACATTACAGCTTCACATTGACCAACTGAACTTGACCAACCAAACCATTGTAGACTTGGGATTAGTTGAATCTCAAATGATTCCTTCTTATCTTTCAAGTATAGTTTTAGTTCATTTCATGTGAATTTTAACTTATTGTTATGATTGCATCAAAACAATCATCAACATTTTTCTGGCGCTAGAAGGAGGGCCTGATTTTGTTTAGGGTTAAAATAAAAATTTTGAGTTTTAAATGTTATATTCTGAGATATGTTAGATCTCATAAAATTTCAAAGGCCTAAAAGGTTGAAAGAAGGTCCCATTTTTAATGGACTCATATAGGGATAGTTTTCAAGTTGACATTCCTTCATTTCAGAAAGTTTTGAATAACCAGCTTTATCCTAAAAATTTATATAGCTATGGTTTATTTGGAAGGTGTAGGATACATAAGTCCGCAGAGCATGGTGAGCTTAATTGTCTATCTTTTCTTACAAGATTAGATTTATATTTGAAAGGACTAATCTCTCTCTAAGATGTGTATAAGGCTGAAAGTTGGCAGGGAAATGAGGAGATTATTGAGCGACAGAAGGATGCAGCATCAACGGTCATTAAATGTGCAGAGGATGCAAAGATGGAACCAATGCTAGGAATAAAGGATAGTAAGATCTCTTGGCAGGAATCATGTGATGGTAAAAAAAAAAATCTATCTTTTCGTCAGGATCCGGCTGTGATTAAAGTTAGTGAAAAGTATAAATATCCTAAAAAATGCAGAGAAGGAATCACAGCTCATGTCCCTTTTCTAGATAATAAGCAAAAAGGATTTAATGAAAAAGAAAAGGAAAGTGAGGTTCATCTTGGTACATTTGATAAATATATGGAATTACTAAGGAATATTTGTCAAGAAGAAACCTCTGGATCTGACCTAAAAAGTTTTAACGAACATGATTTGGCAAAGAAATGTAAACAAGCATTGGCAGAATTAAAATGCACTAAAATTGATGAGATCCCTACTATAGAAGCTAATGAAGTCATAGAAAAGAAAGTAAATCCTAGTGCTACAACTGACTTCTTTGAATTAAATGATCAAAATCAAGATTGTTGCAGGTCAATAAGATTAGACTCTTCACTAAATGACAAATGTGAGTCATCTAATGAACAATTCTTGAAAGAAGAGGATACAGAGGATCATGGAGCTGCTGTACACAATCAGACATCACCCCCATGCCATGTTGAAAATAAAACAGGGGAGTATTCTTGTCAATCTAAAGATGTTGTCCCACCTTTACTCTCAAGTGATTTAGAAATGATTAAATTCTATATATCAGATGATGATGAAGATACTTACTTAAGTACTGATGTGCAGGAAGCTAATGAGAGCATTGAGAGGTTTGCTAAATTTGAGGATAAACTGAACATCCAGAATGAAGGAACAAGGCTGGATGAAGATGAAGAAATGATACATCTAGAGTCATTCATCTTTCAACTTGAAAAAGGACTAGACATAGAGCTGGGCAATGAAAATGCAGAGCTAAATGAAGAGCCAGCTATCAATGAACAAGTGTGTTCCACAGAGCTAAAGGCACATCAGGTTGTCTCTTTCCTTTCCTTAGTAAATAATGATAAATGCTATTTTGATTATGGAAATTCAAGAGATAGGACATGCATATGGATTAATCATAAACCTGATGAGCAGCCTCAGTTACTAGTCATTAAGAGCTATTCTGATAAATATAATGAATCTAGAATACCAGATTTTTTTTTCAGAATTCAAAGATAAATCTGCTATGATGAGGACTATAACTAGTACTCTGTTACTCCTACACAATCTAAAGAAATATGCAAGTAGGGGTGTTTTTGGGTCTTTTTCCTGGGTTTCTAATTGCCTTGTAGAGGCTTGTATATAGTCTGGTAGGGTAGTTGTTTTTGTTTTTTTGTGTTCTTCTTTTGCTGTTTTCTTTTTAGGTTAGCTGTTTGTATAGTTTGTCTTCTATTTGTTTTTTTGCTTTTGTTTCTTTCTGTTTGTACAGTTCTTTCTTTTGTTGTGTTGTTTGTATTGCCTGTTTGTTTGGTTTGTTTGTTGTCTCCTCAGCAGGGATCTTTATTTTACTTTAGAGTATTAAGGAGCAAAACTAGCAACCATTCAAAACAGTATAAAATTTAGGATATTCAGGTTAACCATTTGCAATTTACACATAATTTGTCACTGTCATGAATGTAGAGAGTTGTTCATCTTCTGAAGTTTTGTATTCAATAAATGTGATTGAGAATTCGAAGCAGGTTTCTCACGATGACACACCTAAAATCCTTGGGTCTGTTGAACATACCAGTGTAGATATTAGGTGAAAAATCAGAGGTCGCCCTTGCTACCATTACAATTCTCAGCTTAATTTCAGCAAGTGCCCACTCCTTGCATCATGAAGTTACAAATTGCTATATCTTATGAAATCTTTCAAAATTAGAAAACAAAAAAAAAAAAAATAAATAAATAAAGCGGATTATACTGAAAATCCAGATTAAGCCATCTAAGTAACTCTACCGGGGCTATGGACGCTCGCTGGCAGTGGGGCTCTACTTAGGAGAATTGTAACGATAACCTTGCCGGGGCTATAGACGCTCGCTGGCAGCAAGGCTCTATCCAGTCGGCTATGAGGGAATATCCTCACCTACGTAGGCTAATGTCAGTCACTGGTTTGTTCAACCGATCTTCAAGATGAGGATAATTAATCACGTGCACACAACTAAACTGAAAATGGAAATTCATGCATCTTTATTGAATACTTTGAGTCTCAAGCTGAATAGTAATTTGCAAGAAAGATAGTTGGAAGTTATGAGTTCATTTCATCTAGTTTCCTTGAACACTCTGAATTTAATTGTTTTGTTTTGGTTGCTAGTTGTTGTGATGTTCACAACACACCCCATTATGCTCCTTAGCAAAATGGGGACCCCTGCTAATGTTTTGCTTTTTGCTTCTGCTTGTGTTTGTCTGCTTTCTGGCGGTTTGGTAAAAATGAGTCAGGTGCATCATCATCATGAAGGTCAGGATGAGGTTGGTCATCATCATGAGGTCAGTTTGTCAAAGTTCATATTTTATTTCTGTGACCTCATATTTAGAAAGAGCTTGAAATTCCATGTAGGTTTGCCTTTTACTTCACTTGAAAATTCGTCTATATGTGGAAGTTATGCACAGTCAAAGTTTTGGTCAAACCTGATAATCGCAAGTGATCATCATATTTTTTCATGTTGTCAAGGTCATCATGATCTTGGTCTATCACCCGATAAAAATCATGCAGTCGCAATATCCGGACGTCAATCTTAGGTGGTAGTGCCCTTTACCCGTCAAATGTCCTTATGCGCATTGTGAGCATCATGATTTTAGGAGGGTCATATTTTATAACTCGGTTTTGCTGTATGAAGAGCATCATCATCATATTTGAAATGCCCCCCCGATAATATCCTAAGGTTCAAATATCATGATGACGTCAACTTTAAGTCATAGTAAGTTTTCCCCGTCGAGCGGCCTTTTGTATTGCGAGCATCATGATGATATTTTAACATTACCTGATCTTATAATATCATGCTGATATTATAAGATCACCCTGACTTAGAAAATCCACCATCGGCATATTTGCATGCACATGTTATAATCCTATCGGAAAGTCATCATCATGATATTTGCTGAAAGACGAAAGATGATGATGACGTCTTCATATCCTCTTGATCTCCTTTTTGCAATATCATGATGATCACCCTATCTTTTAAGGGAGGGTGATATTCCATTCCTCAACAGCATGATCATAATTTAAATATCACCCTAGCGCGAATATGATGATGACCTTCACTCATCCTCATGCTCCGATGACAAAATATCATGATGACGTCATCATGATATTCGATGAGGAGGATCATCATATTTTCTTTTTATCCTGTCATATTGACAAGATCATCATGATCTTGTTTGTTCACCCGACATTTCGTAAGGTCCTCCTGCCGAGAAATACAACCTTTTGCAAATATCCTGATGACGTCATCTGGACCTTCAGAAGGGAGAGCATCATATTTCCAGAATATCATGCTGATGAAGTGAATATCGGCCAACATGTTTTTTTTGACACGCCGATAGCGATAGTCATGCCGATGGGCGGGAAATGAAGCGGTGGAGTTTTAAACCATTTTTTTGGTGCCCGTGGCATTTTTTCGGTCAGCGATGGTTGACCCGATGGGTTTTGAGCAGTCTGAATGCGTTTTGAACGCGTTTTAGGAGTATTCTGGATCTGATTTCCACAATTTTGCGCAGTCACCTGGATTTAAACGATTATTTTAATTTCCTGCTGTTTATGTGATAAATGAAATACTTATTGCTTGTCTTGTCTTGCAGGCTTGCAGTTGAGGAAGCAGCTGGAAAGTCAACACAGTGACCTCATGGAGGAAGGAAATCTGATCTCAGGAGCAGGAAGATAAGGATGAAGTGCGAAAAGTCAAGGCCATTCAAGTGAAGGATAGAGTTGCAGCTGAAGGTATTACTACAACAAACAAACAAGAGTTATTACCCAGCTGCCGGAACTTCTCAGAAGGGGCAATATTTCGCCCAGATTTGACACTGCTCAGAGATATTTTGAAGAGCTGGTTCACCTGTATTTATTACTGTAACTAGGGGTTTGAACCAGGGGTTCAGTTAGGTTTTGCTGTAGTGAGGACAATCAGAATGTCTTTATATTGTGCCTCTCTACACTGTAATACTTTACAACAGGGATTTTAGGAAGACAACAGGGAGTTTAGGAAAACAACAGGGATTTTAGGAAAACAACAGTGGCTACACAGGATTTGTTTTTTTTAGTATTTTGCCAGAATTGTAGAGTCTTTCTGGGCATAGTTTAGAGTAGAAGAAGGAGGTCGCCTGTTTGTCTGCAGTAAGGTGTGCTTGGAATGTCTGGCTGCCTTACTGTATCTGTAAAGCTTGTAAGTTCTCTGTAGTATGATCAATGAAACTAAGAGTCATTCCGACATTGTAAATCGTGTATGACTATTCGTTTCTAATACAATAGAATCTGGAGTTCTGCATCTATCTTCTGAGTGTTCTCCTGCTCTTCTTTGTGTTTTTGAAATATTTTCTTTGAGAGCTTGCAATTTTAAATGTATGTTTGTGAAAATGCTCAGAACTTACATTTAAGGTTTTTACTGTGGATTTGATCAAATTACTGTGGTATTTACATAGTGCATAACAAAAACAATTAGATCCTTTGGTAGATTAAATGAGGTATAGATTAGATCTTTCTAACTTTTCCGAACCCATCTGAAATATTTAGCTGAAAACGTAGAAATCTAAAGGAAGTTGTCTCAAATTTGAAGAAGCATGCATAACAGAGTTAAGAGTAGACAGTTTTCATAAATAGATAAAGAAGAAAGCTGCAAAAATTCAAGAAAACCATCTAAAGCTTGCAGCACAGTAACACTTTTATGCAAAGGAATGAAAAGTATTGACATATCTCATGACCTTTTTGCATATTCTTAGTCCAGTAAACCACCAAACAAACCTAAACTACGTAAGGCCCCTTGAACATTACAGCTTCACATTGACCAACTGAACTTGAACAACCGAACCATTGTAGACTTGGGATTAGTTGAATCTCAAATGATTCCTTCTTATCTTTCAAGTATAGTTTCAATTCATTTCATGTGAATTTTAACTTATTGTTATGATTGCATCAAAACAATCATCAACAAGTATGAGGCCAACAAGAAATTGGCCAGAAAGAACATGTATCAATGGTGAGCAGAGAACAACACATATCCTGCAGTGGCCAAACTCCCAGTGCGCATGTTTAAATATGATTTCAGTGAGGAGTACCAGTATATGATTGCACTCCTGAGTCGAGTAACAGGCCAACCTGATACTGGTAGTTTTAGGGATTGGATGTATGGAGTTATAATGATGTGTTTGTATTCAAACACCAAGCCACTATGGGGCCAAATCATAAGTGATGCTCTGCATGAGCAGCCGATGAACCTGGGAGGTTCAAATTGTACATTTTATATGACATCTTACATTGTTTATTCTTGTGCTTATAGAGGCACTTTTGATGCCCTGGTTACGGATGGAAGGCTCACAGGCACAAATGTTGCATACATCTGGGATCATCATCCCCAGCTACAGAGAACCAACTACCTTAGAGACTACAAACTGGTCAATGAGGCATTCTCTATGCATCTGGTAAGAACCATGGAAGAGGACAGAACAAAAAGATTGAGCATGGAGGCTCAAGAAGTAGCTTATAGGCATGGAGCCTGGTATATCCAGTTTGCAACCTTTTCTTACATAAGGGTTGAAGGTTTTGAGGAACATCCCCTCATGCTGCCGAGGTATCGCACCGATGTAGTGATATTAATGGAATTTATCAGGCAGGGCTCCGTGATGATAAAAATGTACAAGGATGCCAAGAAGCTGCCACCAATTTTGTTCCCAGTCAGCATTAGCAACTATATGTGCCCAGATTCTGACAATATAAAGAAGGTGATGGTCACCTTGAATAAAATGAATCTGTAGCCTTTCCCAATAACAAGACCATATGATCCTTACGACATGATACAGAAGATACTAGGAAAGCCTATTCACCGGAGGCACCTAGAAGATTTTTGGGCTGACTGCGAAGATGAGGCAGAAGCCAGGAGAAGAAGGTATTAGATGTTGACTCTGAACCAAATTAGGACTTTTGATTGTATCTCCCTTCCCCAACAATTGAAGGAGGATGATGGCAGGATAATGGCAGATGAATATGAACAGAAAAAGATATACAATGACACTATCTCTGCACCTAACCTCGCCATGCAGGAAGATATATCTTTGGACCCATTCATTGCCAAGACCATACAGCTGACTCAAGCTTGGGTCGATGATCAAGTAGAGGCATTGAAAAAGAAAGGTGTTGCCATTATGATGGACAACAAAAAGAAGGGATAGGATATTCCTGGGGAGGTATATGATGACTTCCTGCTTGAGAAAAGGAAGACTAAGGGAGACAAGTTACCTCCACCACAACAACAAAGCAAAAGACCCCCAAGGGGTAAGAAAGTGGATAAACAACCCAATGGGGTTATGATTGACAGGGCAGTGTTTACAGTTGAGGAGGCGGCAGGATCAGGATCAAGATCAGAGTCGGAATCCCCTCTAAAGAAAGAGAAGCCCAAGAAGAGTAAAACAACAGAGGCTAGAATAACTGGGACCCTAGAAGTGGGTCAATCCTCAAAGAAACCTGGAGAAGAGGATATCCTCATGGAGGAAGAGCCTGAAGAAGAAGAGGCTCCATTAATAATAAAAAGAAAGAGGAGAGCTCCACAGGTGCTGGTCTCTACCACACCTAAGAAACAAAGAACCTCCATGAGAGGTGGAATAAGTGAACCCCCTACACTATTAAAAGGGGCAGGTAGTGAAGTGCCGAAGGAACTTCAACATAATGTTCCACTTCCTACCATAGTCAATTGCAAAACTGAACTTGCAGAGGAGCAAATGAAAGAAACCTCTCAGACGCAAGCAGAAGGACATGTCTCGCTTGATGAGACAATAAATTTGTCTGACGATGATGTAGTGCAGGATGTGGCTGCACAGAAGATGGAAACACTTGCTGCTGATATAACTATGACTCCTCACAAGCCTCCACCAGTTCAAACTATGCTTGAGGAGATGAAACAAGCAGAAGAAGAGCAAGAAAAGAGCCCAGAGTAGGTGGCTCAAGAGATAGGGCTAGAAGCATTGATCACAGAGGTGACAAGTCCTGTAGTGGTGGATCTGACAGAGAAACAGGATGCAAGTCCTGAACAGCCAGCAGGATCACCTGATAAAGGCCACCCAACAAAAGAGGTAGAGATGGCAGAGTCAGAGGGCCATGCTCTTGAGTTAGGCCAACAAAGTCCACCTAACACATCAGAAGAACCTGCTATAGTAGAGGTTTAGGAAGCAAGGGCTGATGAGAAGAAGGAAGCACTAGAAGATCCAGCTGCCAAAATATAAGAAGTTGATAGTGCAGGCTCGGAAGAAATAATAGCTGCAGAACAACCGCCAGCACCTCAGGCAGGATCCCCAGTATCTGGTGAAGTGGATAAGCAACAAGGGGAAGAATTGGGAACAGATGAAGTAATGATAGAAGAAGGTCATGATCATCATGATCAGCAAATAGATGCGCCACAGGGTTCCCCACACCAAGAAGATGCTCCCCCAGAGAAGGAAATTCCTCAACAGGAGGAGGCGCTGCAAGATCAACAACAAAGCGAGCATCAAGAAGAAGAAAAGGAAAAGTCACCATCTCCACAACATCTATTGATAGAAACAGGAGATATGGGTGAACATCATGATGATGCTGAAAGACATGATCAGGTACCTCCGTGGTTAGCTAAAGAAGTGAATATTGAGGAGGAGTTTGAAATTCAAGAGTTCGATGTCTCCACCTTGTTCTCTGCCGATATAATGAAACCCAAGAGGAAGGCCAGAATGACATCAGCCATCAAAAGAGATCCAACAACAGGGAGAAGGACCACACAAATTGCCATACCTGTGGTTGAGAAAGAAAAAGGTAAAATCACTGTAGATGAATTTCAAATCAGCATAGTTGATTTGGGCTTTGCCAATGAGGACCAAGAAGGTCAGGAGGGCAAAGACATCATTGACTCTCTAATTCAAAAGGTGAAAAGAGAGAAGGAGAAGAATAAGCAACATAAGGAGCACATTGCTCAGTTGCATGCCTATATCAAAGGGCTGACCGATCCTGATAATTCCACAACTGAACATGTAGTCCCGTTGACTACCATTTCTCAGGAGGAGGTAAATAAATTGAACCTCATGAAGCATGAGGCGTCCGTGATAAGGAAATGGATGTCATTTGTATTGGATGATGCTGTAGAAATAATGAAAGCCTCTCTGAAGAGGTGGAGCATTTTGAGCGACTCCAAGACCCAAGTGGATAAATTGCAGATGCAGACCGGAAAGAGGTCTTACAGACTGGAGAGAATCCTGAGCCTTTTAGGGGAAATAAGGGGGATAAATCCTCAACTGCTTATCAGTAAGCAGGTGCTAAATAGTAATACCACATTATTGATAGATATCTAGTATAAAGACACTCAGTTTGAGTGTGGAGTCCTCAAGAGGTGCAATAATAAGCTGAGAGATATCAGCATGAGGCTATGGGATTTAATGGCTAAAGAAGCAGTGATATTGGAAGCATTAGAAGGCAAGGTGGAAGGTAAAATAGAAAATCAAGATGAAGAGTCCGCCATCAAAGCTGTACACAACAACTTCCAATTAGAGGCAGATGGTCCACCTGTCCATTTGACAGAAGAACTTATAGATAAAATAATGAGGATCAAGGTCTAGATGGAGAAATATAAAGAAACACTGCAGGACAGGAAAAATAAGCTTGATAACAGCAGAGACAAATATGAAGCACATAGGCACGCCATTATCAAAGAAAAAACTCAAGATGGTGGAGGGATAGATCAAGTTGTGCATTCTTATGAGCAGGTCCGCAGTAGTATGCAGCCCCATATGCAGCAGCATCATCATCAGGATAGTGAAAGCTCGGGAAGCGACGCACATGATGATGACCCGCATCAATTAGCTGAGGAGCATGATGAAGATACATCATGAAGGGGATAGTAGCATAAGTAGTATAGATAGTTGCCAGCTGGCAACTTGTGCCATTTTGTAAAGGTTGACGAAGTCAGATGAATCGTGACCGTAGATCTGTATTGATAAATCAGGATCGTAGATCTTTTTGTAACGGATTCCTCACCTTATTCTATAAAGGTGGTGGAATGCCTTATTTTAAACATTTGAAACTTAATTGAAATCTGTTTGCTGAAGTATTCAGGGCTCATTTCAAAGCTATTGTATATGTACATGTCTTTTACATACTTAATGAAAGAGAAGAGTATTTCAATTCCAAATCTTAGTAAATCTTGAGTAATCTGTGTCTGAATTCTGGATATGTGCTTTGATTTGCTGCGTCCCTTGGAGTGCTCATCATGTTGCATGTATTGTTTTCATTCCTCATCCTCTGAAGTTTGCATCAACTGTATCTAGCTGTGGAATATCCTGGTGAACATATGGTTTGATTTCTTCTCCTCATGACAGTATCAAGTATGTATGTGGATCAATAGCTAAAGGTTCAACCTTAAATAGAAGCATTTCTTCAATTTCTTTTAAATTTCAGAGCATTTCATCTCCATAATTGCAAATAATTGATAATCTTAAGCAAATAACACAAATATGCAGACATCTCGTAGATAATCATAAATATTTAGCATATTTGAATACAAAGCATGTAGAATTGAAAATATCATGCAAAGATTGAGGTATTTCCACATCTTCTCATCAAATAACTGCATAATATGACACATCTGTAAAGAATTTCTACAGGAATGTCATGATGATGATAAAATTCCACGTAAGGCCCCAAAATAGAAATAGCAACTCACATTAACCTCTGAGCGACTTCAGACGATTAAGACCTAATCACCAGAGACTTGGGATCCTGAATTCTTTGAATTCATAGTATCTTTCAAGATGAATAAAGGTTAATGTGTACTTTTATTCTATGTTTGTTTGTGACTAACATCATGACCAACATAAATTGGTGCTAGAAGGAGGGCAGAACTGGAAAAGACACCATTGCTTCAGTCATCATTCATTTTATGCAGGCTCCTTGCTCCTAACGCAACATAAATTGGCGCTAGAAGGAGGGCCGATCTGGAATACTGCGATCATCATCATTATTTTCAGGTTTGATGATGCAAAGAGAAAGGTAACCTTTGATCATCTGTGAATTTCAAATACTACATAAATATTTACTGTAAAAGGCTCGAATATGCGCATTCTGTGTAAAGCTTTCCAAATCTCACATAAATATTGCAAGCTTTACAGTAGATCATTCTGAATTCCTTAATATTGGCTAAAGATACGTAAATTTGTTCAAGCTTTGAAGGATTTAGGTCTTAGACACTCGAGATCTCGTGCTAGGGGTCATTATACCCCAAATATCCTATCGTATTTGCAGTATCTTTGCAAATATCTCATAAATATTCAGTTTGATCAGCCATCTAACTGCAAATATCACCTCATTTGGTGAAATCCAGCCAATATTTGCAAAGTTTCAGCCAATTTGCCTCAAAATTGAGAAGTCCTGGCTCACAGGATAAATACCAGGTCTAGACCTAGTGGAATTTTCAAAGAATTACCTGTTAGAGGTTTCAAACCTAGGACTGTAGACATTCATCATACTCCAGGGTCTAGTGCGCCAAGAACTTCACTAGAACCTCCTCCTGTAACTCCGGTTGGTTCCCAAATACCTTCTAGAATATCTGTGACACCTCCTATTTAGCTTCAGGGTGTGCCTTTAGTCCAACCCCAGCCAGCTACACCACCAGCTCAACCTCCTCAGGTTGCAATGTATTTCTTTGCAGCGGAGTCACCTTTGACCTTTACTGCATATCATGAGTTACCAAAGAATCCAGACAAACTTTGTCCAAAATATCATCCTTATCAAGATGTTGATGATCATATCAGGACATTTAAGGAAGCTTGCTGCAGAGCCAGAATAGAACATCAAGATGTGGTGTGTAGGTTATTTCCTTTTTCCTTAGGGGAAGAGACTTATAATTGGTTCATTAGTCTTGGCCAAGCCTCTGTTGGTTCATGGGCTGTCTTAGAGAAAGCTTTTATTGATAGGTTCAAGGTCCCTATTGATCCATCTATGAATTACCATATGTTTGCTACAATCAAAAGATTTGAGAATGAGCCTATCACCAATTTCAATGCTAGGTTCCAGAAAATGTTGTCCAAGTTAGTTGCCCCATATGTAGTATCTGATGCCTCTGCCAGGAGTATCTATTATTCAGCCCTAGATCCATTAACTTCCATGTTCATCAGGAGAACACATCCCAAGATCACTACATTGACAGGAGCTTTTCAAGAAGCTATCAAAGTGAATCAGCAGTTGATACCTGCTCCTACTCCAAATATAGTATTCCCTACCTTGCCGGGCATACAGTCACAATATCCTGCATCATATCCTACAACATATTCTCCACAATATCCTGCACAATATCCTAATGGAGCATTGATACCCCCAGCTGTCATGCCTGCACCTTTGCAAGTACCTCCACTGAGCATTATGCCCCCTCCTAATGGAAATGGCCAACTGCTACAATATCCTGCACATGCTCAGACACCTCAGAGTACTGATTTGTCCAATAATAACCATGGATCCTCTTTCTTCAAGCCTCAGACTGAAAATGTAGTAGCCAAAGCTCAGGAAGAAAAGGAGGAAATCAAAGAGATTTCTGCTCAATTGAGAAAACTCACCACAGAGGTGACACATTTGAGAAATCAAGGGTTTTATTCCCAGTCAAGTCAGAATAGAAATTATTCCAATGACAGATTGAATTATCCTGACAGAGGGTATAACACCAATAATTTCAACAATAATGGTGGAAGCAACAATAATCCTCAGAGACAACCTAGAGTGTGGAACTCTAGGCCAAATAATGGCTCATTACCATCACCTCTAGACAATCAGCCTCCTGGTGAAGCCAAACAGACTACTAGAGTTAATCTTGCTGAAGCAGCCCTTACTAATTGGTGCAGGATCCACAATACCAATGCACATGCAGAATTAGATTGTCCACAATTTAGAATTGCTGCTAGCATCTTTCAGACTGAAGTGTCTAATACTTCTAGAAATCCACCTCATGCAGAAGGAAATGAGATTGTTCCTTGTGGATATGACTCAGCTTTTGTGCTGGAAACCTATATTAATCAAACTCATCAAGGTCACAATCAGGTATGTGAGGAATCTGTCTTAACCTTTGAAACAAATTATGTTTTCCCCTTTGAGGATGAAAATGAACCTGCAAGAGAACGTGAGGAAGTACACGCGTATCAGCAGCAATATCCTGGTAAGCATAATTATAACTTGAGGAGTAATGCTAACAGACCTGCTGGTCCATTGACATCATCCCTACCTCCAAATAATTTCAATACACCTCCTGATCCTAAAGCTAGCAATAATCTGGGGTTCCCCAAGGTAAATGCTCAGTACTTGTCCCCTCAGAACACAGGATCAAAAGTTGTAAATACACCTCATGACTCTGACAAATTAGTCAGCTATCTAGCTGATGAAATGAAGAAAATTAAGATCAGCCTGTCCCTGTCTGAGTTACTGAAAACTCCTGCCATCAAAAGGGCATTCATGAAGTCACTAGATGATCCTGCTCCTAAAGAGGATAGCCATCTTTCAAGTCAGTCCAGTGGCAAAGATCATGCTACTAGGGATAATATTATCAAGCCTAAAGTGTCAGCTACAGTCCAAGCTGCTGAAACCTCTCACATGACCTTGTACAGGGATAAAATTGAATCACTGTCTGGTTGATTTAGGAGCCTCTACGAATGTTATGCCCCTATCAATATGTAACGCTTTAGGACTACATCCTGCTAAATCCCTAAGGAAGGTGACACAACTGGACAAAACAGAAGTAAGTGTAGTAGGAGAGTTAACTCATATCCACATGCAACTAGCATCTAATCCTAAGATTCAATATTACATTGATATTCAGATAGTTGACATACCTGATACTTACGGGATGTTGCTTAGTCGAGACTGGTCCAAGACGCTCAATGGCTATATGTCCACAGATTTCAGTCACATGTGGTTGCCATGGAAAGGTATACCTAATCAGATCAGGATTGATGTTGAGCCCAGAATGAAACATATGATCACTAAATACAACCGAACAAATGAGATCATATACGTAGACGTAGAACCTGGAGTTTATTGCATCAGGCCACAAACTGTCAAAATAGAAGAGATCCTGATGCTTGATTTGTATCATCATCATGATGATGATCATCAGGAGGACATACCAGTCGTAGAACCTAATAATAATCTTGATAATGAGAATGAAATAGACCGCTTCAGAGACTTTGAGATACATTTGTCTAATCAAGTAAAACGTTGTCAATTATTAAATATACCTACTGATGACATTTTGATGGATGGATGGTGCAGATTACACGATGAAGCACACTCAGAAAAGACTTGTGAAACATGCTTAGATATGATGATGCTGGAGCAGACATGTAGTGAGGCATCATCATTATATTCTGAGGTAAATACTACATCTAATGATGATGATGATGACACTAATTCTTATCTGTCTTCTGCAGGGACAGAGGAATCGACAGATCATGATGAGGATCATATCCTGAAAATAGAAGAAGTTCTTGTTTCTGACCAGATAAATGATATGAGGAAAGAAAAGATCACTCCTGGTAGTGATTGCTTTATGGAACCCGATTATGAGTTGTCTGATGAAGATAAAGGTAGTGACCTGACTAAGTTCGAAGAATTTCTAGTAAAGGAAATAGAGAAGATGACCCGACAGCATAAATCTCCCCACGAGGTTTTAATCAAAGGTTGGTGTAGGTTGCACGAGGCACCTCACTCAGAAACAACTTGTTCACTGTGTTTACACATTTTGAAGAAGCATGCAGCTATAAGCCCAGAAGATCATCCTCCTGGTGAAATAAAAGAGAAAATAGAAAAGCCATCAGGCTCACAAGAAAAAGGAAAGAAGAAACTTGAGGATGATGACGTCCCTAAGTTAAAATGAATATCAGGCGGAGCAGCAACCAGAGATGCAAAGAGAAAAGAAAGTTCAAATAAATGTCCTGCTGAAGATAAACCTTGCATCCTGAGGTTTGATGGATCTAAATCCAAGCAAGGTGCTGGGGTAGGAATTGACCTGATTGATCCGACCGGGAAATCCTACTTAGCAGCCTATAGATTACAGTTCCCCTGTACTAACAATGTAGCAGAGTATGAGGCTCTGATTCATGGGATGTTGTTTGCTCATAAGAAGAAAGTAAAGATTCTGCATGTCTTCAAAGATTCAGAACTAGTGGTGAAGCAAGTAAGAGGAATCTACTCATGTAACTACAAGAAGCTGTCCAATTATAGACATCGGGTATGGGACCTGATTAAGGACTTTGACGCCTTTAATATCACTCATGTACCAAGAGAACAAAATCATAGGGCAGATGCACTTGCCCAAGCTGCCAGTACATTGGAGCCACTATCTATATCTAGTCTGAAAAGATTTTCAGTAGAATTGGTGTCAGTACCTTCAGTACCTGATAATGTGACCAATCTCTAGGTGTTTGATGATGATCAGCATATTCTAGACTTCATTTCAAATAGAGACATATTTGAAGCTCAGATTATAGATGAGAATGGTACGGAAGATCATGTCTGGGAAGAAGATGAGATATTAGAGCTGCCTAGCAACAGGATCCCCAAAGGTATGATTGAATTAGAGAGAGCTTTTGATTTGGATAATATGCTCAAACAGAAGGATCTGCCCAATGCAGATGGAGGTTAGTATTCACAAGTGAATATTGGACAAGCTGATGACAAGAAAAATGTCCTGTTGGGTAAGGTTTGCACACCAGAAGAATTAGAAGGAATAACTCAGGCTCTCAAGGACTACATACATGTAATTGCATGGACATATGATGAGCTGAAAACCTATGACACCTCTGTCATAACTCATACTATACCTCTCAAGCCAGATGCTAAACCTTTTAGACAGAAGCAAAGGCCAGTCAATGCCTTGCTTGAACCAATAATTCTCAAAGAAGTCAAGAAATTCAGACATTACATACTAAGAAGCAAAGTGATTGCTGTAGTACCAGATGCAGCAGTGAAGATGCTGTTGATGCAGAGTGAGCCTGGTGAGAAAAGAGCCAAATGGATTACTGTATTACAAGAGTATGATATGGAAATTACACCAATGAAGCTGGTAAGAGGGCAAGATTTGAGCTAGATGATATCTGAAATTGATCCAAACATCACTAGTCAACAATATGTGATCAATGAGAAAGACAATAAAGAGTGGTATTCAGATATCAGGCACATCCTAATTACTGGAAGATGTCCATCAAGAATGCAGGCTTCACAAAGAAGAGCCTTAAAAATAAGATCCCAAAAGTATATGATGAAGGGAGGAACCCTATTCAAGAAGAATTATGAAGGAATATACCTTAGATGCTTAGAGAAGCCAGAAGCAAGTAGAGTCCTGACCGAACTACATGACAAGTTTGGAACAGCACATGGATCATCCTTGGCTACAACACATGCAATCCTCAGAGCGGGATATTACTGGCCTACAATTTTTAAAGACACAGCTGACCATGTTAAATGTTGTCATGTTTGTCAGGTTGCTGCCAACAGAGAGAAATATGCTGCACAACCATTGCAGCTAGTAATGGAAGAACACCCATTTGCATAGTGGGGCATGGACTTCATAGGACCAATCAATCCTCCGTCCTCCTCAGGGCATAGGTATGTTTTAACAATTACTGACTATTGTACTAGATGGACTGAGGCTATTAGCAGCAAAACTTGCACTGCAGATGATGTCATTAAATTTCTGGAGAGCAACATTGTCACCAGGTATGGAACTCCTTATGCATTGGTAAGTGATAATGGGTCCGCATTCACTTCAACCAAGTTATCAAGTTGGGTTTTTGATCATGGGATTATACTTAAGTTTTCATCCAACTATTATCCCCAAGGGAATGGTTTAGCAGAATCCACCAACAAGAATCTACTGAATATCATAAGGAAACTAATAGAGAAAAACCCTAGGGAATGGAACTCATTTATGAAGTATGCCTTATGGGTAGACAAAACTAGAATGAAAACTGCATTAGGAAACTCGCCTTTCCAACTAGTATATGGGGTAGATCCTATCCTCCCTGTAAACTTGAAAATTCCTACTATGCAGTTTGCCCAAGAATACCTAGGCATAGACAATAAACAAGAAGTCAGGTTGCTTCAGTTGATGCACCTGGAAGAAAAAAGGAGTCAAGTAATTGACCAATTTGCAAAACACTAGGCTGTTGTCAAACGTTGGTTTGACAAGAGAGCCAGAGTTAAAGCTTTCAGGATATCTGATTTGGTCCTGATGTGGGATAAAGCCCATGAAAAGAAAGGTGACCGTGGTAAGTTTGATAGATTGTGGATAGGTCCCTTTCAAATTTCTGAGATACTAGGAGACAGCACTTATAGGCTTAAGAACCTAACAGGTGAGGATGTCCCATTGCCGGTCAATGGACAATTCCTCAAATATTATTTCCAGGCCTGAATGACTTCATGACAGTCATGTGTATCATATTATATATTTGTATAGTCGTTTGTATAGTTTGTTTGTTTTGTTGTGTCGGTTGAGTCTTTGTTCTGGTAAGTTAGGATGATGCACTTCATCACCCTAGAAAATAACTAAATTGTTAAGGTTCAAGTGATGAGATCACATTTAGACATAGGTTATGATTCATTCTAAGAAGTGTTCATGATCAGGTTTGTGATATCTTTTCATCAGGGTGCCTTTTCTTGGTCAAAATGAATCAATCACAATGAAGCATCTAACTAGTATAGGTGTTAAGTGAAAAATCTAAAGGGACTCCCTTGCTACCAATACAATCTCCAACCTAAAGTTGCAAGTGACTATACCTTGTACAAATGAGCTGACATGATGGTACCAGATACGAATTTTAAAAGAGAAAATTAGAAAAGAAATAAAATTAGGCCACCTAAGTAACTCTACCGGGGCTATAGACGCCTGCTGGCAGTGGGGCTCTACTTAGGGAGATTGTATAGATAACCTTGCCGGGGCTATAGACACCTACTGGCAGCAAGGCTCTAGCCAGGTTGGCTATAAGGGATAATCTCCAACTATGTAGTTTAACACTAGTTACTTATGTTTTCAACTTGCTTTCAAGATGAGGATAATTAATCATATGCACACACCTGATCTTTGGTTAGCATTGTTACCATGATGAAATCTTATCATTTAGAGTATCATGATACTTATACTTAGATGGAATTAAAATACTATAGATAAATGTGATCACATCACTTGAATCATTAGAATTTGTTTGTTTTCTTTGGTGGCAAGTTGTTGTGTTGTTACACAACACGCCCCATTTTGACTTGGCAAAACAGGGACCCAACTTTTTGGCTTGGCTTGTTTGTTCTCTGGCGGTCTAGTAAAAGTAAGTCAGGTGCATCATCATGTAGAGTCAGGATGAGGTAAGTCACCATTATGAGGTCAGTTTGTCAAATTTCGTATTTCATTTCTATGACCTCATAGTTTGAAAGAGTATTAAAATTCACGTAGGTTTGTCTTTTACATCATCCTGATATTCCTTAGGATGTGAGAGTTATGAACGGTCAAAGTTTCGGTCAAACCTGATATTCGTAAGAGGAGAGATCATATATTTTTTATAACCTGTCATCTTTTTGAAGATCATCATCATATTTTGAAATATCCCCCGACAATATCCTGTGGCTCAAATATCCGGACGTCAACTTTAAGTGGTAGTAAGTATTCCCCGTCAAGCAATCTTTTGTATCGCAAGTGTCATGTTTTTGAATGTAACCCGATATTTCTTAATATCATCCTGACGCGAAATATCACCCTTAGCAAATATCCTGGTGACGTCATCCAAACCGGATAAACGAAGAAGCAAACATGATGATGACATCATCATCACATTCATATTTCGACAGGATATTTTTCCAAACATGATCATGTTCGCCTAACATGATGATGACGTCATGATATATTTCTGATACAAAGAACGACTATCAGGATGACGTCATCCTGATATTCTAAAAGGAGACATGTAAGTTTGTCTCGTCATCATCATATTTTGAAACATCACCCGATACACCGAAATATCCTCCTAATGTGCTAAACATAAACAAAGGTACTTTTGTCACCTGAATCTTGTCGCGATAACAATTTCAATATGAGGGAGGAGGATGATATTGAAACTCAACCCGATATTTGCGAATATCATCCTGCCCTCATGATATCCTGTCATATGGATATCCCCCCGCTCCCATTGCCGCCATTACCATTTACTTCACGCAGACATGGTAGGTAGTTCCCGCCGACCCCGGAACCCGATGCAACACCTGGCGAGATCCTGCATTTTCACACGAATAATCAAGGAATGTAATCTAACTTGTCAGAGTTGCCCTAAATGTACCCTAACTGCGAGGTTAAAAGTTAATTCAACCACCATTTTCACATTTACCTTGCGATAAAATTGTTTTACAGAGCACCAGCTTCCATATCCGCATATTAGCTACTGTTGCGCAATTTGAGCTCACAGACAGAAGGAAAGGGGTGATCATCAGCTGAATTAGGAGCGTCGTTGGCAATCCACTGGTATAAAAGAGAAATTTGCATAACCAGGTAAGTAAATGAAACCCTCATCATGTCATTATTGTTCAGGTATGATGATGGAAGTTTTGGTTTATGCATGTAATGGTGAACAAATATAGTAGGCATAGTGATCTTAATTGCAATATGTGTGCATGTGTGTATATCCGTTGTGAGATAGGATTTTTGTTAATTACAGGTACTCATGGCCGACAAGCGGTACGTTAAGTGTCAAGAAGAATTCAGTAGGCCTATGTTCTCTTCTCAGAGGGGAGTCCTATTCAAGTATGGAGCAGTTACAGATACCCATCAGGGGAGCACCAATCTGGAGACCTGGTCAGCTAAACTAAATGATGGGCATGACAAGAGTCCTGTGCAGGACGTAATATTTGTATCAGGAATGTGGAATACTGCTAGTTTCCCATATTCCATGGAGTCTTCGGAGCTAGTTATAGAGTGTGCCCAGAATTATAATCCTTAGACGAGGCAAGTGCTAAAGCATGGGAGAATATATGCAGACCTCTCCATCAAGGGTCTCTCCCAGACATTTGGACTGCCGTTGGGCAGTAAAGTAAAGAGTGTCGACCTGAGAAAGGCAGAAAAAGAGTATGAGGCCAACAAGAAATCGGCCAGAAAGAACATGTATCAATGGCGAGCAGAGAACAACACATATCCTGCAGTGGCCAAACTCCCAGTGCACATGTTTAAATATGATTTCAGTGAGGAGTACCAGTATATGATTGCACTCCTGAGTCGAGTAACAGGCCAACCTGATACTGGTAGTTTCAGGGATTGGATGTATGGAGTTATAATGATGTGTTTGTATTCAAACACCAAGCCATTGTCGGGCCAAATCATAAGTGATGCTCTGCATGAGTAGTTGATGAACTTGGGAGGTTCAAATTATGCATTTTATATGACATCTTACATTGTTTATTCTTGTGCGTATAGAGGCACTTTTGATGCCCTTGTTATGGATGGAAGGCTCACAGGCACAAATGCTGCATACATCTGGGATCATCATCCCCAGCTACAGAGAACCAACTACCTCAGAGACTACAAACTGGTCAATGATGCATTCTCTATGCATCTGGTAAGAACCATGGAAGAGGACAGAACAAAAAGATTGAGCATGGAGGCTCAAGAAGTAGTTTACAGGCATGGAGCATGGTATATCTAGTTTGCAACCTTTTCTTACATAAGGGTTGAAGGTTTTGAGGAACATCCCCTCATGCTGCCGAGGTATCCCACCGATGTAGTGATATTAATAGAATTTATCAGGCAGGGCTCCGTGATGATAAAAATGTACAAGGATGCCAAGAAGCTGCCACCAATTTTGTTCCTAGTCAGCATTAGCAACTATATGTACCTAGATTCTGACAATATAAAGAAGGTGATGGTCACTTTGAATAAAATGAATCTACAGCCTTTCCCAATAACAAGACCATATGATCCTTACGGCAGGATACAGAAGATACTAGGAAAGCCTATTCACCAGAGGCACCTAGAAGATTTTTTGGCTGACTGCGAAGATGAGGTAGAAGCTAGGAGAAGAAGGTATCAGATGTTGACTCTGAACCAAATTAGGACTTTTGATTGTATCTCCCTTCCCCAACAATTGAAGGAGGATGATGGCAGGATAATGGCAGATGAATATGAACAGAAAAAGATATACAATGACACTATCTTTGCACCTGACCTCGCCATGCAAGAAGATATATCTTTGGACCCATTCATTGCCAGGACCATACAGCTGACTCAAGCTTGGGTCGATGATCAGGTAGAGGCATTAAAAAAGAAAGGTGTTGCCATTATGATGGACAACAAAAAGAAGGGATAGGATATTCCTGGGGAGGTATATGATGACTTCCTGCTTGAGAAAAGGAAGACTAAGGGAGATAAGTTACCTCCACCACAAGAACAGAGCAAAAGACCCCCAAGGGGTAAGAAAGTGGATAAACAACCCAAAGGGGTTATAATTGACAGGGCAGTGTTTACAGTTGAGGAGGCGGCAGGATTAGGATCAGGATCAGGATAAGAGTCAGAATCCCCTCTAAAGAAAGAGAAGCCCAAGAAGTGTAAAACAACTGAGGCTGGAATAACTGGGACCCTGGAAGTGGGTCAATTCTCAAAGAAACCTGGAGAAGAGGATATCCTCATGGAGGAAGAGCCTGAAGAAGAAGAGGCTCCGTTAATAATAAAAAGAAAGAGGAGAGCTCCATAGGTGTTGGTCTCTACCACACCTAAGAAACAAAGAACCTCCATGAGAGGTGGAATAAGTGAACCCCCTACACTATTACAAGGGGCAGGTAGTGAAGTACTGAAGGAACTTCAACATAATGTTCCACTTCCTACCATAGTCAAGTTCAAACTAAACTTGCAGAGGAGCAAATGAAAGAAACCTCTCAGACACAAGTAGAAGGACATGTCTCGATTGATGAGACAATAAATTTGTCTGACGATGAGGTAGTGTAGGATGTGGCTGCACAGAAGATGGAAACACTTGCTGCTGATATAACTATGACTCCTCACAAGCCTCCACCAGTTCAAACTGTGCTTGAGGAGATGAAACAAGCAGAAGAAGAGCAAGAAAAGAGCCCAGAGCAGGTGGCTCAAGAGATAGGGCTAGAAGCATTGATCACAGAGGTGACAAGTCCTGTAGTGGTGGATCTGACAGAGAAACAGGATGCAAGTCCTGAACAGCTAGCAGGATCACCTGATAAAGGCCACCCAACAGAAGAGGTAGAGATGGCAGAGTCAGAGGGCCATGCTCTTGAGTTAGGCCAACAAAGTCCACCTAACACATTAGAAGAACCTGCTATAGTAGAGGTTGAGGAAGCAAGGGCTGATGAGAAGAAGGAAGCACTAGAAGATCCAGCTGCCAAAATACAAGAAGTTGATAGTGTAGGCTCGGAAGAAATAATAGCTTCAGAACAACCGCCAGCACCTTAGGCAGGATCCCTAGTATCTGGTGAAGTGAATAAGCAACAAGGGGAAGAATTGGGAACAAATGAAGTAATGACAGAAGAAGGTCATGATCATCATGATCGACAAATAGATGCGCCACAGGGTTCCCCACACCAAGAAGATGCTCCCCCAGGGAAGGAAATTCCTCAACAGGAGGAGGTGCCGCAAGATCAACAACAAAGCGAGCATCAAGAAGAAGAAAAGGAAAAGTCACCATCTCCACAACATCTATTGATAGAAATGGGAGATATGGGTGAACATCATGATGATGCTAAAAGACATGATCAGGTACCTCTGTGGTTAGCTAAAGAAGTGAATATTGAGGAGGAGTTTGAAATTCAAGAGTTCGACGTCTCCACCTTGTTCTCCACCGATATAATGAAACCAAGGAGGAAGGCCAAAATGACATCGGCCATCAAAAGAGATCTGGCAACAGGGAGAAGGACCACACAAATTGCCATAACTGCGGTCGAGAAAGAAAAAGGTAAAATCACTGTAGATGAATTTTGAATCAGCACAGTTGATTTGGGCTTTGCCAATGAGGACCAAGAAGGTCAGGAGGGCAAAGACATCATTGACTCTCTAATTCAAAAGGTGAAAAGAGAGAAGGAGAAGAATAAGCAACATAAGGAGCACATTGCTCAGTTGCATGCCTATATCAAAGGGTTGACCGATCCTGCTTATACCACAACTGAACGTGCAGTCCCATTGACTGCCATTTCTTAGGAGGAGGTAAATAAATTGGACCTCATGAAGCATGAGGTGTCCGTGATAAGGAAATGGATGTCATCCGCATTGGATGATGCTATAGAAATAATGAAAGCCTCTCTGAAGAGGTGGAGCATTTTGAGCGACTCCAAGACCAAAGTGGATAAATTGCAGATGCATACCGGAAAGAGGTCTTACAAACTGGAGAGAATCCTGAGCCTTTTAGGGGAAATAAGGGGAATAAATCCTCAACTACTTATCAGTAAGCAGGTGCTAAATAGTAATACCACATTATTGATAGATATTTGGTATAAAGACACTCAGTTTGAGTGTGGAGTCCTCAAGAGGTGCAATAATAAGCTGAGAGATATCAGCATGAGGCTACGGGATTTAATGGCTGAAGAAGCAGTGATATTGGAAGCATTAGAAGGCAAGGTGGAAGGTAAAATAGAAAATCAAGATGAAGAGTTCACCATCAAAGCTGTACACAGCAACTTCCAATTAGAGGCAGATGGTCCACCTGTCCATTTGACAGAAGAACTTATAGATAAAATAATGAGGATCAAGGTCCAGATGGAGAAATATAAAGAAACACTGCAGGACAGGAAAAATAAGCTTGATAACAGCAGAGACAAATATGAAGCACATAGGCACACCATTATCAAAGAAAAAACTCAAGATGGTGGAGGGATAGATCAAGTTGTGCATTCTTATGAGCAGGTCCGCAGTAGTATGCAGCCCCATATGCAGCAGCATCATCATCAGGATAGTGAAAGCTCGGGAAGCGACGCACATGATGATGACCCGCATCAATTAGCTGAGGAGCATGATGAAGATACATCATGAAGGGGATAGTAGCATAAGTAGTATAGATAGTTGCCAGCTGGCAACTTGTGCCATTTTGTAAAGGTTGACAAAGTTGGATGAATCGTGACCATAGATCTGTATTGATAAATCATGATCATAGATCTTTTTGTAACGGATTCCTCACCTTATTCTATAAAGGTGGTGGAATGCCTTATTTTAAACATTCAAAACTTAATTGAAATCTGTTTGCTGAAGTATTCAGGGCTCATTTCAAAGCTATTGTATATGTACATGTCTTTTGCATACTTAATGAAAGAGAAGAGTATTTCGATTCCAAATCTTAGTAAATCTTGAGTAATCTGTGTCTGAATTCTGGATATGTGCTTTGATTTGCTACGTCCCTTGGAGTGCTCATCATGTTGCATGTATTGTTTTCATTCCTCATCCTCTGAAGTTTGCATCAACTGTATCTAGCTGTGGAATATCTTGGTGAACATATGGTTTGATTTCTTCTCCTCATGACAGTATCAAGTATGTATGTGGATCAATAGCTAAAGGTTCAACCTTAAATAGAAGCATTTCTTCAATTTCTTTTAAATTTTAGAGCATTTCATCTCCATAATTGCAAATAATTGATAATCTTAAGCAAATAACACAAATATGCAGACATCTCGTAGATAATCGTAAATATTTAGCATATTTGAATACAAAGCATGTAGAATTGAAAATATCATGCAAAGATTGAGGTATTTCCACATCTTCTCATCAAATAACTGCATAATATGACACATCTGTAAAGAATTTCTGCAGGAATGTCATGATGATGATAAAATTCCACGTAAGGCCCCAAAATGGAAACAGCAACTCACATTAACCTCTGAGTGACTTCAGACGATTAAGACCTAATCACCGGAGACTTGGGATCCTGAATTCTTTGAATTCATAGTATCTTTCAAGATGAATAAAGGTTAATGTGTACTTTTATTCTATGTTTGTTTGTGACTAACATCATGACCAATAGGACTTCAGGAGTAAGATCAGATTGAATATGCTCATGCTAGGAGAGATTGATAAGGTAGTTGGAGATACTCAGGAGATTCTCCTGAATGCACTGAAAAAGCATAATCTTCCCATTGTTGAAGAACAAACTAATGTTGAAATTGATTCCTCCATTGTAGATATTGAGGAATTTGATAAATTTGATGATAATGCTACTGATGAAGATACACAAAATCCTCTGGAAAGGAGTGCAGAAGACATTTATGATAAAGAGGATGCCTCTGCTATTAATGCAAAGAAAGCAGAAGCAAAGAAAACAAATGATAATGATAAGCAAGACAATGAGGTTGACTCCAGAAAGGGAGAAGTTGCAGACCCTGAAGAGCATAAATCTAAAACATCTTTTTGGGCAAGAGACACTATAGAAGTAGTGAAAGAAATTTTGGAGAGAGATAAACAAATTGTAGAAGATCAGGATATAATACAAGGACCAATCAATTTTGATACATTATCACTGGTACAGAAGATAAAGCTGGCCTCTATTGCACAAGATAGGGCTAGAGAGGAAATTTTGAAGTCCCATATAGAAGATAGCGAATTGCTTGGCCTTGCATCTGGAATTTTGCAAAAAATCATGCCTACTTTTTAGAAGGATTCATTAGCATGCCTCTCCAGTCAGTTAAAAAGTCTTATAAACTCTGTAAGTACTCATTTTGAAACTTTAGAGAAGTCAACAGAATTTAAAGTCAGAAATGAATTTAATGAGAAGAGGTTTACTGAAATAAAGAAAATAATTAGTTATGATAGATCAGGGCTTGATACTAGTGTAAAGAGTATTCAAAATGCCCCCTCTAAAGGTGCAAAGATTTATAAGCTTTGCCTAAATCAGTCTAAAGCTGTTGAAGATATTGAGAAGAAGATTAAGGACTTAGAGCTCAAACTGTCTAACATTTCTCAGTCCTGTAGTCCTTTAATTGAGTCTGTATCTACCAAAGAATGTCAAGTAGTGAGTTTGTGAAATGAATTGAGTAATTTGGAGAAGGAAAAGGTCAACTTTTTGGGAAAATTGGATGAGCTCCGAGGACTGATTTCCCCCAAGTTAGAAACTATGTATGATCTATTCGCAGAATCCCAAGTTTCTATTGCTACTAGTGATCCTACTAATCTTCAAAAGGTAGAATCATAGGCATTTTTGTTCAATGGGCATATATCCATTTTGGGAAGCATAAATAAGAACTGGAATAGTGAATTGTGATGGTTGAAAAACATTTTTGGGGATATCTTTTTGTTGATGAACAAGGCTTAAGGATTGTATGTTCATATGCGGAAGTATATACTTAGAGTTTTGACCCATGTACATAAACTTTTTGCATGAATTTTGATATGCGGATCCCAACCTTTGCCATTGATGTCAAAGGGGGAGAGGAAAAGAAATGAAAAATAAGAATTAATCTAAGGACGAGCATTGGAAATCACAAGTGTATATATTAAGGGGGAGCTATTCTAACACTTAGTCATTTTTCACTAAGTGTTGCCATCAATGCCAAAGGGGGAGATTGTTGGCAAGAGACACTGCTAGGCATGTCAAGTATTGTCATTGATGGTGACTAAATCTATCTTTCACATCCGCATTGTATCAGTCGATCACACTGGAAGTCAGATTGCAGAATAGTCTAAGTCTAGATTGACAGGAACAGAGCATATGACATGGTTTAGCATCTTGGTCAGCAATTCTCCATAGGTAATCATATTGAGTTGTGGATCTGAGGGAATATCAAGGGATGTCAGGGCTACCTAAATCCAATATTTTAGGCTCCGGTGAAGAAGGGATTGAAAGTTACAAGCATTCAAGTATTAGGTTCTGGTTAAATAGTTGAGTCCAGTGAAGAACAAGCTGACTTGGTGTTTGATCATTATGCGGATTAGAAAAAGTTATTGGTTGAGTAATTTGTGAGATCCAATGGTATTGGCTGACATGTAAGATGACTTGGATACATAATTTTTGGTCTGTATTGGTGTTTGTGCATGGATTCAGTGGACAGAATAGTGTTCTTAAAAAGTCTAAGTTTTTCTTAAGGTCAACTGCAGTTGATATAATTTCATGTAGTGGCTATATATTATCAATGGATTAGAGCATTTCAGTGTGTGGGTGAGAAAAGATGAAGGAATAAAGTGTGAAGTATAGAAGAATCAGGTGTGAAGTGAAGAGATCTAAGCTCCGGATCATGGTAGAGTAGTGAAGCAGGGCAAAGAGAGATGAAGTGTGTAATGTCAGTATACTGAGCTCAACTAGAACTATAATCTTGCATTGTTAGATGCTATTTCTCAGTTCAAACATTCTAGTAAACTTTTATAATTGATTTTGTAGGCAGTGAACCTCCTTAAGCAGTGAGCTCTGGGCAGTGTACCCGAAGGCATGTGCCTTCTCCATTTGTAATACTTTTAACAGAGTATAAATTCTTGTGGGTTAACCCCCACCATGGTTTTTCCCTTAACTGGGTTTCCACATAAAAATCCTGGTGTTCATGTGTTATGATCTTGTTGCTTATGTTAATTCTTCTTTCTTTTGGATGTATGTGGTAAATTATTAAAGGAACATAATATTAAGTTTTACAGAACACTTATTCACCCCCCCTCTCAGTGTTCCTTAATTTCAACAGAGTGGTCCTCCATGTTTAAAGGTGATGCTTTTATTTTTTATCAAGTTTTAGGTGTGATTTTTATGTTTGAAAACCTAGGGCAAGTCATTAAGTTCAAACTTCCATTTGAGTTTTGGGCCCTAGATCCTCACTAGGTATTTTAACATGTGACACTAAATGAATGAATTATGCAAAAGATGTTAAAACTACTTTGAATTGTGTTGATTTCATTGAGTTTGTGTGAATTCTAGATTTTCATATGTTTGTGGGATCTCATTTCCATCCTAGACCTTTTAAATATTATGTGGTCCCTATTTCCCTCCAATCACTATAGGACCATAAATTAAAACTTGTGGGAATGTGGAATCTTGGAGAACCTTAGAAGTTTGTCACCAGTCTGCATTCACAAAGTCTTGTTGTAGTTCACAAACCTATAAAGTAATACTTTTGGGAATGATGGTTATGGAGGCATTTTCTCCTTTTCCACCATGTCCCAATGTCCCTCAGGATTCTGCCACTTCACATTGTACCCAAATTACATTAAAAAAACATATCCCTATTGACCTACATACCTCATATGCTCTCTCAGACTTGGTTCCAAATCCGTATGTCTCTCTAGATCTTGTGAATTGTAAAAACACAAAATACATTGAATTTCAAAATTTTGATTATTTTTTATGAATAATATGTTCTTATTATGGATTTTTATGTTCTTGTATGGTATTGATGATTGTAAAATGTCAATAAACATGAATTATGAGTTCCAAGGTGTGACCAAGCCCAACAAAATAGAATATACCTTATAGATGGCCACATACACTAATTTAGGGCATGTGGACCTCTAAGACTTCAAGGAGAGAATGTATAGAACTAACCCCACAAGTAGGGGAATAATAATGGTAAATTGAATCTTTCTAAAGTAGGAGGCTTCCCATCTTCAATACAGTACCTAGAATTAATAATGGTTTGTACTCAAGCCTATAATCTAGAAACTAGAAAGATCTTTGACACTACAAGAAACACCCTACTAGACCTAACTATAGATATGATTTCATTCACCTCCAACATCCCATATCATAGGTCAGTGGTATATGTTACAAGGGAATCAACTACAACTTCATATGAGCATGATATAGTTGGCAATATCAAGCATTTGATAAGCACTAGATCTCTTAAACTATAAAACATGGTCAAAGATACCAAAGAAGCTAACCAGAGTAGACTTCCACATAGATATGAATGATATAATTTATGTTTTGCATAGGGTTATGGTGAAATAAAGTGATAAGGACTACATCACCTAGATGTACCAATATATTTCCATTGTCCTAGAAAACACATAATTGATTGACTAGGCCCAAGTCATTAGTGACAATATTCATAAGCAAATCACCTCTCTAGTAACCACCAAATAGTTCTATATGACTTCATGCATTGTGTACCTCATTGACAAGCTAACCATATTCCCATGGTTGGAAAGAGTAGGGAATATGGGAGAAGGTGAGATCCTAAACAAGGTGTGGGAACACTAACCATAGATAGAATTCAAACATGTACAAAGACACTTCAAGATGGTGAATGGTGCCTTCTTGTTTTATATGATTAGAATGATGGAAGAAGACATGACCAATAAACTATCAATTGATGCCATAAGCTTAATTTCCACTTGGAGTAGATGGTTCATTCAATTTCCTAGATCCACCTACATGAGATTATTTAGATTCATCAGGAGTATCTATCTCCTTTAATGATATCACAATGACATGATAATTCTATTGGAGTTCTCAAGGAGGATATATGAGTTGCAACAAAATCTCTCATATAAGAACATGTATGATAGGGATACAATTTTCTATTACACTTGTGGCCTATACATGCTCAAATGTGGTTAATCCAAGCCCTCAGATGAAGATTTGGTTCCCTTGAACTTAAAAATATATGAAACTAGTTGGAACTTTGACCCCATGGGAAAGGTTGAGAAGCTTTTTGGTTCCACTTAGAAAGATGTTCATCCTCTTAAGGAATTTTGGGATAACTATCAATATGAGCACAAAGTTAGGAATAAAAGCTACTCTAGGCTCATTGGATTCCGAATGGGAGCATTCAATATTGGTCCCAAGGTCCCCTCTAACTTTCCTGATGATGGAAATTTCTTAAACCCAATATATGATATTAGGAAAGTAAGCAACCTTTCAATATGAAAAGTGGATTGGAAAAGTGAAGAGAATAACTCTTTAGAGAAGATTAACCAAAAGGTGACAGAATTTAATTTGTCCTGCCTAGAGTAGAATAAGGCTACACTAGACTTTCCCCAAAAAAGAAGCAAAAGAAAGCAAAGACTAGTGAGTCCTCAACATTAGCTACCCCCATAGTGACTATTTCTACTGTACCATCAACAATGCAATAGTAGTTATCCCAAAAAAAATCAAAGGTGAAGGCACTAAAGAGAGATAAGGGAAAATAACCCCTGTTATATACTAAATAAAGAAGATAAGAAGACCTCAACAAGGAGAAAGTAGAGGGAGAGAAACTCCAATTATAAAAGAAAAATAAGAAAACCATTATTGCCATATCTTTGGTTGAATCATTTCAAAGAAATTCATAGACCTATATAGCTACTATGGGGGAGTAACCATGGAGAATCCATTACAAATTGTACTTCCATCTTAGTTCAACTACAAAATATCAAACTCCTCCTATACCACCAAGGGCAACAAGGATTGTCGAGGAGGTCCATATTTCTAGTCCATGATTAGAGAGGACTCCTTCCTTAGTAGTGCCACCCCTAATGATTTGGATAGATGAGGCAAATACACTAGTTGGAGTAGCAAGAGGAAACATCTAAAATGATGAGGGATGTGGCATTGAAACAACTACTAAAGGGTGATAAACTTCTATGTACTCCAGAAAAGACCATCGGTCTAGGTCCTTAAGTGGATGTACCTAATGTATTTGTTGTAAAAAACACTTGAGATACCTATCATTTTAGAGGAAGAACCAAAAAATAAGATGATTGGTTTCCCATGAGAATTCCCTTATCAAAACATAGAAGGGGATACAAAAAGATGATGTCCTAGAAAAGGAAGATGCAGAGAAAGAAAAAGAAAGAAGAAGAAAAAGGGAAAGAAGAGAAAGAAGAATAAGAATGGAAAGAAGAGAAGGAAGACAAAAGAGAAGAAAATAGAAATAAGAGAAAGAAGAGAAAGAGAAAGAGAAGGAAGAAGATATAGTTACAAGGGTGCATGAAAAGAAAAGGGAAGATATCCATGTTGAACAAGGGCACAAAGAAGTTCCCCACCAATAGAAAGAGCCATCTATTGACAAGGAAGTTGAAAGGGAGGTTAGGGAGATAGTTAGGGAAGTAGGGACATAAAAAGAATAGGATAAGAAAGAGCTAGATGTGGATAAACAAGATAAGGTCCCCAAAGTATGTCAAGGGCAGGGTTCTCAAGTTTTAATTAAATCAACGCCCCCTCCTTGCAATATCCCTACTTGACTAAAGATTAAATTGAATATACAACTTGTGGATCTAGCCACATTACCTATGTAAATTGACAAGGAGAGAGTCCCTAAAATGCTAAGAACACTTTCTACCATCTCCTTGCATGAATATGTTTTTAGGGTACGTGAGATTGTTATTCCTGGTGGTGCTTGCATAAATATTCAAGTTTCAAACATTTAAATATGCAGGCCCCTTCCCAAAAAATCCAAAAAATTCCAACACTTTCAACCTCTGTAATTGAAATTATGCATCTACAGGTCAGAAGAGACTATCGGCCCCTGAAAAATGATGAAAAAATGGGTCGAATGCATTTTAGATGATTATCAGGCCATAGTTTCCAGCTTCTAAATTGTTTCTAAGTGTGGCTAGAAGGGTCAAAAATGTTTCAAATGCTGCGGGACCGCCAAGTGTTATGACCCAGTTTAAATCTGTGCCTTTGTTTTTACTTCCCACGGAGCGTACCATGCATCAGCAGCGGAGGTGGCCCCTTAAAGTATCAAGAATGCGTGGAAGGTGCCACGTGTCAGCTTCCGCTAGAGTCTCGACGCAGTTTCTAAGTGTTTCTGAGAGTGGCGCGGAAGGCACCATGTGGAGGCATCCGCCAGTGTTTCTAAACGACTCTCAAAGTTTCGCATCTTCGCTAAGTTTCCTAAAGACCCTTAAGGTTTCTAGGCTTCGCGAATCCTTCCATGTGTCAGCCTCTGCTAAAGTTTCAAAAAGTTTCTATGCAGGGGCGGAGCATCCCACGTGTCCTTTGAGGTTTCTGCGGAGGCCGACAAGTGTCGGCCCCCACGTAATGTTTCATATTTATTTTGGTGCTAAGTAATGATGCGGGGGTGGGTCCCAGTAAAGTGTCTCAAGTGCCACGGATGATGACATGTGTCAGCTTCCACTTGAGTTTCGAGGGACCCTTTTGTTGATTCTAAGTGTGGCGGAAGGCGCCAGGTGTCACTATGTAGGGGGCACTCACTAAAGTTTCAGGAGGCCCGTGGAAGGCACCACATGGCAGCTTCTATGAGAGGTAGGGTCGTTTCTCTATTATGTCTCAAGTTTCCAGTGCCACGGATTGCGATAGATGTCAGTTGTGGTGGCCACTTTGGTATTAAGACACAATATGTTTCTAAGTGTTGCGGGCGATGCCAAGTGTCGGCGTCTGCAGGAGTTTCTTGATAGTTTCTTTGTTTCTTTGGTAGCCGCGAAACCTGCCAGGTGTCGATCTCCGCGAGGGTCTCAAATGTTTCAAGTGTTTCTCAAGAGGAGCGCGGAGGGCACCACGTGGTAGCTTCCGCAGGGGTGTCTCAGGAGGGTCTCTATTGTTTCAAAGGGGATGCGGAAGCTGCCAGGTGTCAGCTTCCACGTGTGTTTCTGGCAGAGGGTTCTCAAAAGGCAAAATGGAGGGAGTGATAAGTCAACGATAGAAACTTCAGGTGCCTATGTGGCACGATCTGGTTGGTGGCGACTTTTTGACACTTTTGGGGCCATAGGTTTCAGCGATGGGTTTTGATCGACGGCCACGTTTTAAACCTGCAGCGTGGGTTTTCTCCTGAGTGTTTGCAACTATTTTTGGCAGGAGAAACTTGTTGTGGCTGCATTCTAGAGGCTGCAGGTAGATGAAGCTTTAATGGCGATCTTGTAGGGGCGCAATGGGTCGAGTTGACAGGCTCAACCACGAGTTTTATGAGGAATTCCCTAGGTGCTGGCGCAGGGCTCAAGATCACTTCCTGCTCCTTCATCTTTGTCCCTCTACAGCATTTACTATTCTGAGTGCCATTTTTCTAATACTGTGTATCTAGCGGGATTTTTGGCCTCCCTTGTAATTAATTCGTTCAGTACATAGTTTTGCTATAAAAGGCAAATTGTGTCACTCATTTTAGGTTGTTGAAGGCCTGGGGCATTTTTGTGTAAATAATGAAGAACAGGGCATGATCTTGGTCATTTTTATCCCATTTTGGACTTTATGTGTTGCAGCATCTATGTATTTTGCACATATTTTTAGTTTCAGTGTTGATGTTATATGAAAAATGCTTATTGCATGTGTCTATCTGCTTGTCTCCATTTGCTGCATGTTATTCTCCTTCTTTTGAATCTGGTTGCTAAGGGTTTTATAGATTCTAGGGTATAGATATCTATACTGCATGTTTGATCTCTAACTTCCATTCAAGGAGTGGATGTTATTGTTTTAGGTCAACGCATGGAGAAGGTTGAATGTCAGCAGGGATATCTATAAGTAGAGGCAGTTAGATACCCATTCTTGGGTGATGTTTGTAAGGCAAGCATCAAGTCCAACCCCCTAAAATTTGAGTGAAAGTTGCAAACCATTTGTTGTATACGTCTAGTTGACTCCTTGCCAAATGGATAGGCACCAGTCTGTTCCTGGGTCAGTAGTTATGAGCCAAAACCCCTTGTCTTGCATCCAGGACATTATGTCCACCCATCTCATCACTTCCACCTGTTAGTTGTAGGAGTAGGATTAGGAACCCCTTGCATACTCTCATATCCACCAGACAAATATGTCCAAGAATGTTGCCAACCTTGTGATCTATCATGCAGATCTTGGTCCACACATGAGAGTATTCTGCCTGTTGCTATCAAGCTAAATCTTTCTATCATTGAGCTAGTCAATGTTACATCTTTTGTCATAGGGATACCCCCCTTGGTGCGGCAGAACCAGAAGTGAAGGGGAGGCAGCTCACGCAACCTCCCATAATCTATTGGCCAAATCCGCCTGTGCATTGGAGCTGGCAAACCCTCTGCAGATTTGGTAACCAACAGATTTTGGCGACTCTACTGGGGATGTGATTGATCAAAAGTAATATCTAGTCATCCTTGGTGATAGATTTGTGGCCCATCCGAGTCACCAGTAGATTTTGGCGACTCTGCTAGGGATGTGATTGATCAAAAGTAATATCTAGTCATCCTTGGTGATAGATTTGTGGCCCATCCAGGTCACCAACAGATTTTGGTGACTCTACTGGGGATGGATTGATAAAAAAGGAATGTATTTGCGGCCCATCCTAGTCACCAACAGATTTTGGTGACTCTGCTGGGGAGACAATGTCATATCCATAAAGCTTGAGTCTAAGAAATTGAAGAATCAGACCTAGAGGTGCTTTGTTGCAGCAAAGGAAAAAGTAGAATTGTGACTCTGCTGTGGGAGAACCCAGAAAGAAAGAAATCAATTTTCAGCTTCAGCCTGTTTGAAGCTCATTCCTCTACCAAGGAGGTGGTGACTCTGTTGAATGAACCTATCAGCATCTACAACATATCCAGGTATTTGTACAAGTTTTTGAAAAGTTCCCTATTTGCTGAAATAGCACTGGTTAAAAGGGAAACATTGGTGAAAGCAGAGCTTGCATGCTTTTGTTAGAACCTACTCTGTATTTCAAAAAGGCATGCAATGTTGCTCAAAAGACTCATATAAAGGACTTTAGGCAGGTTGAAATAGCAGTTTTGTATTTTAAGGGCCTAAGGTCATATTGTGATTGAAAATCTGAGTAGAGAAGAGGGTTGCAAAAGCATAAAAAGATGTATTGTCAGCCCATGCACCCTTGTGAGGTGTCAAATACAATAATGTATAATAGTCAGTCCCAACCCTGTAATAAAAGAGGCTTCAACATAGACAGATATAAGCCCATAAATTTCAGTGGCATTTGTGGCTACCCAAATGCTTTTCCACCTAAAATCAGAAAGTATTTACCTAAATTCAGTGGTATAAAGGATGAATCAGCTGAGAGACACTTGCAACAATTCATAAATGTGATAGATGATTTTGAGATTGATCATGAAGATGTAGTTATAAGGTTATTTGTTCAATCTCTAGATGAAGATGCAAGGGACCGGTTTTCCTACCTTCCAGCTCACTCTATCAGCTCTTGGCAAGAATTTAAATCTGCATTTCTAGTACAATATGGTGAAAGAATTTCTGAATATGCAGTCATTAGTGACTTCATGTACATCCATATTGAAGAAGATGAGTTGATCCTAGCTTTTAACCTTAGATTTATGAGGGCATTGAATAGAATACTAGAATACATGAGACCTAATGATACATTGTGCCTAGTTGTCTATTTGGGAGCATTTGATAAGAAAATGAGTTATAGATTAAGAGATAAGGAGCCCACCACATTGCATCAGGCTCGACATTTTGCAATTGATATTGAAAACAATTGGAGGTATGGAATACAAAAGGGTTATTTTTCTAAAAATTTTTGTTGTCCTGCAGCCCCCATTGTTGATGAAAGATTTAATTCAGGAGTTGGCAATGAATGTCAAAGTGCTCACACCCCTATTGTCCCAGTTTTTGCATCATTCCAAGTGGATGATGTTCCTATTATAGAGGAGGATGTCCTTTTTTGCCCAACAAAGGAAGTTGAAAATAATGATTTTTCAAGTGATATTTACATGCCAGTCCTCATCAAAGAGCATTCATGTTTAAATGATCCAGTTGTGCAAAGTTGTGATCATATGGATCAACAATCGATATCAGTTTCATCAGAAAGTATCAGAGGGCTAGAAAATTATGCAGATTGTTCAACTTTAGAGTGCATTGAAACAACAGAAATTTTATATGTGGGGCAATCAGATGATAGAAATGATATCCATGACCAGTGCATGGATCAGGTTTGGTCTTCTTATGACTCTGGATCTGATAGTAATGAAGAAGAATTAGATTCTCATGAAGAAGAAACAGAGAATTTTGCAATGAGTATGAATCCCCTTTATGATGAGCCTCTGGATACATTTATTGTTGTGAGTCATGACCTTCATTGGTGCAGGATTAACCCTCTATTTGATGATGATGCTGATTTACAAACTGTGAATACTGAATGTTCATCATCACCTGATTCAGACATGTGCAACATTGGGAGTGTGGATCAGGATTTGTTTTCAATATCAGTAGATATTAGGGGTCTCATATTTTCTGAGTATTTTGAGTTTTTAGATCAGCTGGATGAGTGCCTGATGGTGTGCAGTAGCCAGATAAATAATGAAGAATGCCAAGAGCAGTATGATGTACTGTCTGAGAGATATAACATACATGTGTTGCTTAATGCTGAAGAATATTATGATATGTATGGTTATATGTCTAATTTTGAAATCCAGAGTGACAGAGGCAATACTACAAGTAGCAAGTTGTCAAAAATAGTGGAATATCTAATTGAGCAGATGACATTATGGGTAGATTATGCCATTCTTTTCATTTGGGATTGGGATTTTTCAGTGTGGAATCATGCATTTGACAGGATAAAATTATGGTTCTTTATTTTTGGTTGCCCGGGACCACCAAAATAATGTGTAAAAATTTAGTTTGTGATGCAAGTTGGTGCAAGTTTGACTCTGTGCCCAATGGATAGGGGACTGGTCTGCATTCCAGAGATCTGAGGTTCTCGCCATGCCTGCAAGAGGCATGCGTCCCCAGACAGAGCCACTGGTGGTGCCTGCATAAATATTCAAGTTTCAAACATTTAAATATGTAGGCCCCTTCCCAAAAAATCCAAAAAATTCCAACACTTTCGGCATCTGCAATTGAAAATATGCATCTGCAGGTCAGAAGAGACTATCAGCCCTTGAAAAATGATGAAAAAATGGGTCGAATGCATTTTAGATGATTATCGGGCCACAGTTTCTAGCTTCTAAATTGTTTCTAAGTGTGTCTAGAAGGGTCAAAAGTGTTTCAAATGCTGTGGGACTGCCAAGTGTTATGCCCCAGTTTAAATCTATGCCTTTGTTTTTGCTTCTCGTGGAGCGTGCCACGCGTCAGCAGCGGAGGTGGCCCCTTAAAGTTTCAAGAATGTGTGGAAGGTGCCACGTGTCAGCTTCTGCTAGAGTCTCGACGTAGTTTCTAAGAGTTTCTGAGAGTGGCACGGAAGGCACCACGTGGAGGCATCCGCCAGTGTTTCTAAATGACTCTCAAAGTTTTGCATCTCCACCAAGTTTCCTAAAGACCCTTAAAGTTTCTAGGCTTCGCGGATCCTGCCATGTGTCAACCTCTGCTGAAGTTTCAAAAAGTTTCTATGCAGGGGCGGAGCGTACCACGTGTCCTTTGAGGCTGTTGTAGAGGTCGACAAGTGTCTGCCCCCACATAATGTTTCATATTTGTTTCGGTGCTAAGTAATGACGCAAGGGTGGGTCCCAGTAAAGTGTCTCAAGTGCCACGGATGATGACATGTGTCAGCTTCCACTTGAGTTTTGAGGGAGCCTTTTGTTGATTCTAAGTGTGGCGGAAGGCGCCAGGTGTCACTATACAGGGGGCACTCACTAAAGTTTCAAGAGGCCTGCGGAAGGTGCCATGTGGCAGCTTTTGCGGGAGGCAGGGTCATTTCTCTATTATGTCTCAAGTTTCTGGTGCTGTGGATTGCAACAGATGTCAGTTGCGGTGGCCACTTTGGCATTAAGACACAATATGTTTCTAAGTGTTGCGGGCGATGCCAAGTGTCGGCGTCCGCAGGAGTTTCTTGATAGTTTCTTTGTTTCTTTGGTAGCCACGAAACCTGCCAGGTGTCGATCTCCGCAAGGGTCTCAAATGCTTCAAGTGTTTCTCAAGAGGAGCGCGGAGGACACCATGTGGCGACTTCTGCGGGGGTGTCTCAGGAGGGTCTCTATCATTTCAAAGGGGATGTGGAAGGCGCCAGGTGTCAGCTTCCGTGTGTGCTTCCAGTAGAGGCTTCTCAAAAGGCAAAATGGAGGGAGCGATAAGTCAACGATAGAAACTTCAGGTGCCTATGTGGCACGATCTGGTTGGTGCTAACTTTTTGACACTTTTGGGGCCGTAGGTTTCAGCGATGGGTTTTGATCGACGGCCACGTTTTAAACCTGTAGGGGTTTTCTCCTGAGTGTTTGCAACTGTTTTTGGTGGGAGAAACTTGCTGTGGCTGCATTCCAGAGGCTGCGGGTAGATGAAGCTTTAATGGCGATTTTGCAAGGGTGTGATGGGTCGAGTTGACAGGTTCAAGCACCAGTTTTATGAGGAATGTCCCTGGGCGGTGGCACAGGGCTCAAGATCACTTCCTGCTCCTTCCTCCTTGTCCCTCTGCAGCATTTACTATTCTGAGCGCATTTTTCTGATACTATGTATCTGGCGGGATTTTTGGCCTCCCTTGTAATTAATTCATTTAGTACATAGTTTTGCTATAAAAGGCAAACTGTGTCACTCATTTTAGGTTGTTGAAGGCCTGGGGTATTTTTGTGTAAATAATGAAGAACAGGGCATGATCTTGGTCATTTTTACCCCATTTTGGAGTTTATGTGTTGCAACATGTATGTATTTTGCATATATTTTTAGTTCCAGTGTTAATATTATATGAAAAATGCTTATTGCATGTGTCTATCTGCTTGTCTCCATTTGCTGCATGTTATTCTCCTTCTTTTGAATCTGGTTGCTAAGGGTTTCATAGATTCTAGGGTATAGATATCTATACTGCATGTTTGATCTCTAACTTCCATTCAAGGAGTGGATTAAATTGTTTTAGGTCAATGCATGGAGAAGGTTGCATGTCAGCAGGGATATCTGTAAGTAGAGGCAGTTAGATACCCATTCTTGGGTGATGTTTGTAAGGCAAGCATCAAGTCCAACCCCCTGAAATTTGAGTGAAAGTTGCAAACCATCTGCTGTATATGTCTAGTTGACTCCTTGCCAAATGGATAGGCACCAGTCTGTTCCTGGGTCAGTAGTTATGAGCCAAAACCCCTTGTCTTACATCCAGGACATTATGTCCACCCATCTCATCACTTCCACCTGTTAGTTGTAGGAGTAGGATTAGGAACCCCCTACATACTCTTATATCCACCAGACAAATATGTCCAAGAATGTTGCCAACCTTGTGATCTATCATGCAGATCTTCGTCCACACATGAGAGTATTCTGCCTGTTGCTGTCAAGCTAAATCTTTATATCATTGAGCTAGTCAATGTTACATCTTTTGTCATAGGGATACCCCCCTTGGTGTGGTAGAACCAGAAGTGAAGGGGAGGTAGCTCACGCAACCTCCCGTAATCTGTTGGCCAAATCCGCCTGTGCATTGGAGCTAGCAAACCCTCTGCAGATTTGGTAACCAACAATTCCTATGGTGAATAAGGATGGTAAGGAGCTAGGGCCAATGGATTATCAAATTTCAAGGGTCAACCTTGGTCATCAAACATGTTGGGAATTAAGGTGTCTCAACCTTGGTAATTCTTTGCATTTGTAATGTTTGTATTTATTATTTAGTTGCCTATGTTGTAAATATTTGGAAAATCCATATTATCATATTGTGGGATGTGGCACGGTGATGTGTCAATCCTACATGGATTATGACAACTTGTATTTTTGTCCTCACATGAGGAGATAGTTGTCCCACTTAGTGGTAGGAATATTCTGCCATGTGTCAGCATCTTCTATGTTGTGTAAGGAATGTTTGACCAAAATGGTTATGACGGATTCCTATGAGGAGTCTATGACATGTAAGAGTCAGAAATAGAAGGTTGTATGACACGTGATGACATGTGTCATGAAGCATCTTTGAATAAGGCATATTTGGGTGCCACAAGGTGGAATATGATGTGTTGTAAGAGAATATGCTATTTATAGCATGTATATGACAGATTATCTTACAGCTGTAAGTTGTAACTGCTATGATTGATTCTATGACGGTCGTGTCATAAGAGCATCTATCATAGCCCATTTTGGAAATAGGTGACCTCTTTGGGATGGGAGCTATGGACAAGTGTTAGGCACATTCTACAATGTTGACCAAGTTTCCTTGGGCATGGGGTTTGGTCCATGAAGCCATGTTGGACGCCCATTCCAAGAAAGGTCCAATATTGCCTTGTATTTCTTATATAGACAGGTGCTTGGAGATGGAGTTTGTATCACAGGTTTACAGGTATTGTTATGCTATTGGATTGACTTTAGACACGAGTGTCAAAGACCATTGAAGCTTGCATTACAAGTGTATTGTAAACATTCTTTCAGATTTGTTAATACATTGTGCAGGTTTCTGAGTGTGGGGTTTTTTACCTGATAAGGGTTTTCCCCACCATAAATCTTTGTCTCTCTTCTTTTGTCTACCTTTTGGTTCTTGTGTTTTTCTGCAATATCTCATGTTAATGGTTTAACATTGCTGTAATAGTTAGGATAAATTTGAATTTGTATAGACCTCTCCTCATTAGATTAGTGTAGGAAGTGATTTCCACACACCTAGCTTCCTTTCAGTTGGTATCAGAGCTTGATCACCTTTGGTCCTAGTTGTAGGATAGGGCTTTTTTGAGATAGTCGTAGGTTGAGTGGGAGTCTATGCAGAGCATTCTATATATTATTGCAACAAGGAGATGGTAGGTACATCAAGAAGGTTTGAAGTAGAGAAGTTCAATGGCAGTAATTTCGAGCTGTGGAAGCTCAAAATGGAAGACATGTTAGTTGACCGAGACCTTTGGGATAGTGTGAATGGAACTAAACCAGCTACAATGTCACAACTTGATTGGGATCTCAAGGATTGAAAGGCTAAGGGTCTCATAAGACTTAGTCTTGCTGATTCTGTGTTGTTAAATGTCCATGAGGAGACTACTGCAAAACTCCTTTGGAAGAAGTTGGGGGATGTGTATCAAGCCAACTCCCTAGTTAATAAACTTTTTCTGAGAAAGAACTTGTATTCTCTTCGAATGGAGGACGGAGGATCCATGGCTGAGCATATGAATGCCTTTAACATGCTGGTTGCACAATTGACATCTATTGGTGTAAAGATGGATGAGGAGGATCGGTGTATGACCCTACTTTGTTCTCTGCCCAACTCATGGGATCATCTTGTCATGGCAATTGGAAGCACCACATCCACATTCAAAATGGAAGAAGTGGTTTCTTCACTGTTGTCTGAAGAGAAGTAGAGAAAGTCTTCTGAGATAGCCAAAGAGGCCCTTACAATTCGTGGAAGACCCAAGGAGAAAGGGAAGAAGAAGGACAAGAAAGCTGAGAAGGGTAGATCCAAATCCCGTGGGAGATCCAAATCTCCTGGAAAGTCCAAGGCTCTTTGTTGGAACTGTGGCAAGACCGAGTATTTCTGAAAGGAATACAAACAGGAGAAGAAGAAAAAGAAGAAAGCTCCTAATTCAGATTTTGACAAATCACAAGATGACGGTGATGCTTTCATCGCAGCCTTGGCAACCCATGCATCTGATGATGTGTGGCTAATCGACTATGGTGCATCATTCCACATGAGCTCACATCGAGACTGGTTCACTAAGTATGAGGAGTTCGATGGTGGAAAGGTGTATCTGGGTGACGACTCTCATCTGAAGATCATTGGTCATGGAAGAGTCTCTATCTGATTCCTTGATGGTCGAGTGAAGGGGATCTCTAGGGTTCTGCATATCCCAGGCTTAGCATAGAACTTGCTTTCTATAAGTATGTTGAATGATGCAGGTGTGCAGGTTGTCTTTTCGAAAGAAGGATGCAAGATGACTAGAAGAGCTATGGTGCTTGCTAAGGGTACTAGGAGAGGTACTATTTCAGCTGGAGGCATGCATTTCACAATGCAATAGTTCTTCTGACTCAAGGAAGAGGGCAGCAATCACTTCATCCCCACCATATAAATGAGTAGTGAAGAAATCTGTTGTTTCTAGTCTTGATGGTTGTAATCATGCATTGGAAGTTAAACTTCCTACAAAAAAGACAATGTTATGGCATAAGAGATTTGGCCACATTGGTGAGAAAGGTCTACATACCCTAAAAAATAAGAACCTCGTTGAGGGGTTAGATGATTGTAATCTTGAGTTCAACTTTTGTGAACATCGCATTTATGGAAAACAAAACCATGTTCATTTTTACTTGAGTTCTCATAAGTCTTATAGTGTGTTGGACCTCATTCATTCTGATGTGTTTGGTCCTGTTAATGTTCCTTCATTATCAAAATCTGTATACTTTGTATCTTTTATAGATGATTATAATAGAAGGACATGGATTCATTTTCTTAGAAGCAAATCTGAGGTCTATAGCAAGTTTAAGGAGTTTAAAGCCTTTGCTGAAAATTAGACTGGTAAAAAGATTAAATGTTTGAGAACTGACAATGGTGGTGAGTTTTGTTCTATAGAATTCGATAAGTATTGCAAGGAACTTGGGATTGAAAGGCATAAGACAACTCCATACACCCCGCAGCAAAATGGAGTTACAGAGAGGATGAACAGGACACTGATGGAGAAGGCTAGGAGTATTCTTAGTGGAACTGGCCTAGAAGAAAAGTTTTGGGCTGAAGCTGTTGCCACTGCTTGCTATCTGGTAAACAGATCTCCTACATCAGTTCTTGTTGGAAATACACCCATGGAGGTGTGGTCTGGTAGAAAACCTTCAATAAGGCATCTTCGTGTTTTTGGTTGTGAGACATATGCACATGTGCCTAGGGAGAAGCGGTCGAAGTTGGAGAACAAAGTTGTTAAGTGTATCTTCATCGGCTATGGTGTTGGTGTGAAAGGATACAAGCTTTGGGATCCCATGGCTGAAAAAGAGTTGTATAGAAGAAGTGTCATCTTCAGAGAGCTTACACCTTCTTCCACTATTTTGCAGCCAAAAGAAAGAGGATGTTGTTCAGTTTCCTCTCACCCTTGAGAAGACTAAATAGAAAGATAATGTTAGACTGGATGATGAGGAGAGCTCTAGCAGCTCTGAAAGCTCAGATGAAGAAGCTGAACCTCAACCTTAGCTCTTGAGAAGATCTACACAGATAAGAAAGCAACCTAAAAGGTTTGGTTTTACATTGCTTGATTCTAGTTGTGCTTGTGCTTTGCTTACTAACAGTGATGAAACTAGAACTGTATCAAAGGCTTTGGATATGAAGGATGCAGGTTCCTTGAAGGAGGCCATGGAGGAAGAAATGGCTTCTTTGGAAAAGAATCAAACTTGGGACTTGGTGCCTTTGCCTCCTGGACGGAAACCTGTTGGATGCAAATGGGTGTTCAAGAAGAAAATTGATGCAGATGGCAGTGTTGAGAAGTATAAGGCCAGATTGGTTCCGAAGGGGTATTCACAAGTGGAGCGTATAGATTATGGTGAGATCTTCTCTCCCGTTGCAAAGTGTACATCCATTCGATTCACGTTGTCTCTCACGGTAGATTATGACTTGGAGGTAGAATAGATGGATGTGAAGACAGCTTCCTTCATGGTGACTTGGAGGAAGAAATATACATGTCACAACTAGAGCATTACATGGTGAAAGGTAAAGAAAATTTGGTTCGCAAACTTAAGAAGTCTTTGTATGGTTTGGAGCAATCCCCTAGGAGATGGTACTTGAAGTTTGATGCCTTTGTGTTTTCAATTAGTTTTGTGAGATAGAAATCATATCACTGTGTGTATTATAAATTTTATGGTGATTGTATTCTCATTGTTGCACTGTATGTTGATGATATGTTGCTCATTGGGAAGGGTAAGAATATGATTTCTAATTTTAAATCTCAGTTGTCAGCTTAGTTTGAAATGAAAGATTTAGGGGCAGCCAGGTACATTCTAGGAACGGAAATCAGAAGAGATAGAACCAATAGAAAACTTTGGTTAAGCTAGAGTAAGTATGTGAAGACCATGTTGGACAAATTTAGCTTGGCAGATTGTAGACCATTGTGTGTTCCCGTTTCTTTGGGGTCAAAGTTATCTATTGAGGATTGTCCAAGGAGGACATGAGCAGAGTACCTTATGCTAGTATTGTTGGTAGTTTGATGTATGCTATGGTCTGCACAAGACCAGACATTGCCCAAGCAGTGGGAATCCTTAGTCGATTTATGGCTAATCCTACACGGGTTCATTGGGATGCAGTTACACAAGTGTTTAGATATTTTAGGGGTACTTCCGAGTATTCCATTTTCTATCATGGTAATGTTTCAGGACCTTCGCATTTTGTTGATATTCATGGATTTGTGGATTCAGATTGGGCAGGTGACATTGACAACAAGAGATCCACTAGTGCTTATGTGTTTACACTTTTTGGTGGTGCTATTAGTTGGATGAGTAAGTGACAACCTGTTGTTGCTTTGTCCATGACAGAAGCTGAGTATATGGCAGCAACTCATGCTTGTAAGGAAGCCATTTGGCTTAATAGATTGTGTTTAGACATTGGTGTTGATGCAGGTCAGATCACGATCAGTTGTCATAGTCAGAGTGCAATTTGCCTTGCAAAGAATCCAACTTTCCATGCTAGAACCAAGCACATTGATGTTTAGTTTCACTTCATGAGAGACATGGTTGAGGATGGAAAGGTAAATTTGGAGAAGGTAGATACTTTGAAGAATGTTGTAGATGAATTGACAAAACCAATGGGCATAGAGAAGTTCAGATGGTGTTCGGAGTCTATGGGCCTCTCGGCCTATAGCAGTTAACTCTTATTTTTCTATTGGCTCTTACAAGGTGTTCGACAAGTGGGAGAATGTTGGGAATTAAGGTGTCTCAACCTTGGTAATTCTCTGCATTTTTAATGTTTGTATTTATTATTTAATTACCTGTGTTGTAAATATTTGGAAAATCCATATTGTCATATTATGGGATGTGGCATGGTGATGTGTCAATCCTACATGGATTATGACAACTTGTATTTTTGTGCTCACATGAGGAGATAGGCGTCCCACTTAGTGGTAGGAATATTCTGCCATGTGTCAGTATCTTCTATGTTGTGTAAGGAGTGTTTGACCGAAACGGTTATGACGGATTCCTATGATGAATCTATGACATGTAAGAGTCAGAAATAGAAGGTTGTAAGACAGGTGATGACATGTGTCATGAAGCATCTTTGAATAAGGTATATTTGGGTGCCCCAAGGTGGAACATGATGTGTTGTAAGAGAATATGCTATTCATAGCATGTATATGATAGATTCTCTTACAGCTATAAGTTGTAACCGCTATGACAGATTTTATGACAATCGTAAGTGTCATAAGAGCATCTGTCATAGCCCATTTTGAAAATAGGTGACCTCTTTGGGATGAGAGATGTGGACAAGTGTCAGGCACATTCTACAATGTTGACCAAGTGTCCTTGGGTGTGGGTTTTGGTCCATGAAGCCATGTTGGATGCCCATTCCAAGAAAGGTCCAATATTGTCTTGTATTTCCTATATATACAGGTGCTTGGAGATGGAGTTTGTATCACAGGTTTACAAGTACTGTTATGCTGCCGGATTGACTCCAAACATGAGTGTTGAAGACCATGAAGCTTGCATTGTAAGTGTATTGTAAACATTCTTTCATATTTGTTAATACATTGTGCAGGTTTCTAAGTGTGGGGTTTTTTACCTGATAAGGGTTTTCCCCACCGTAAATCTTTGTCTCTCTTCTTCTGTCTACCTTCTGGTTCTTGTGTTTTACTGCAATATCTCATGTAATTGTTTAACATTATTGTAATAGTTAGGATAAATTTGAATTTGCATAGCCCTCTCCTCATTAGATTAGTGTAGGAAGCAATTTCTGCACACCTAGCTTCCTTTCAAAACAAGGGAAGAGGAGATTGCTTCAATGGAGTCTGTAGTAAAGACTATGATTACAAGGATGGATAAGGGGTTGAAAGTTCACAGTTGTGTCACACTTTTATAAAGGGAATGACCCAACACTAATATAAATTTTTAACTTGAATCACTACAAAGTGATGTATATATTTTGAATTTAGAAATGATGTTAACTAATAAAAGGTATATTTGTGTATTTTATGTTTCTTATTTTAAAAAAATGAAACATTATTGACACCATAATTTAGTTGCTGATAAAAATGTTGAAAAATATGGATAAATGGGATGTTGCTCTTTATATAGTAAATTTTATTTTTTTTCTTCAACTTTTTTGGGCTATTTATAACTTGAAAATTTAGTGCATGGATTAATTTTTTCCATATTTTGATAATTATATTTTTTTAAATAAAAATTTGAAGTTGAATGTAATGAAAACATGACTATTTTGATGGGATGTAACTTTTTATCTTAACTACTTATCCAAAAATAGGAAAAAACATGACTATATATATATATAAACACTAATTTAAATATTAAGAAACTTATATTTTTACAAACAACACTTATAGATCTACAGAAGGGTATTATAATTTTTTTAAATGATTATTTACATGAGTAGGCCGAGAGATATCTTTCCCAGGTGCCTATTTTTTTTATCAATTTACCCCAAATCCTACAATTTGATATGTTTGTTCTACATGTGAAAAAAATTAAGGAAGGACTACCATCCACCTTTCTTTCCATCTAGCATGTATTTTCTTTTTCCTTTTTTTATTCCTTTCACCTTCTTTGTTTTGGTTTTTTAAATTTCTAGAGTGAATATTTGGTTTTTTAATAAAGATTTTAGATTGGAATCTTATAAGTTTACATAGAAATTCTAGAATCTTTCAGCTCCATCCATGTTGTGAATGTATTAATGTCTCTCGATGTAATATTTTTATTTTAAATTATTATTTACATGAGTAAGAGTTCTTAGAACATCAAGTTTTTCAAATAATTTTACTTTCTTGGTAAATTAGTTGTAAATTGATGCTACATATGTATTTAATGGATAGTTCTAGTTGAAAAATTTGTGGCCTAGATCTAATTTAGCTATAATGAATCTAGATAAAACATATGTTTCACAAAAATTAACTTAAATCAATGGAAATGCTTAAATTCATTTATGTTGATAAGTTGGCCTGAAGTGTGACATAGATTTAAACTTTCAGCCAAGGACAAGTAGACTAAGAAGGAACTGAAAGACCAATTAGAGTAAATGAAGTCCTTTATCAAGTGGATAACTTCTCTTTCATGAAAGGAAGGTGCTTCCACCAATAATCCTATCCTAATGTCTAGAGGATAGGTGAACTATAGATCAACAAAATGAAGATTACAGAAAGTGCCACAGAGAGATGGTTTAGAGGATTCTTGGAGTATGCTAATATGGTTTTGGATTAGGCTTGTGCCTTCTATAATAAGACAAGACATATAGATATTCCTATTGAATCCTTTGTACATGAGTTAAATGATGAGGAGACCACACATTCCCAAAACCTCCTTAAGCTAGAAACCATGGATAACATGAATTATGAGGATTTTAAAAAGGAAGGGATACTTGACGATGAAGGCCTAAACATCCTAAGGAGATGTATAGAGATAATTTCTTTCAAGGATAAAATCATGACATAGTACAAATTCAAATTGTTGAAATCACAAAAGGAGCCCTCACTCTACAATATGATATTGAGGATTTGATAATCAAAAGTAGTTGGTGACAAGCATTTGGTTGAAGATATAGGTATTGACACTACAAATAATATCAAAGGAAAATTAAAAAAGGAGGTCAATGATGCTATAGATTAGGTGACACTAGTTTCTTTGGACCATTTCATGGAATTTAAGGTGTAATTCAAATCATTGGGAAAAAGCCTCACAACGAAGAAAATGAACATGGAATTACTACATTATGAATATAGGGAAGACAAATTTAGGCTAGATTGGTTGGATTCTCCTAATGAAGATAGAATGAATAGGTACCTTTTGGAATTTATGGAATATGGATAGAGTAAAAAGGCTAAGAATGATAAAGATGAAGGCATAATTGAAGATTTGGATTGATGTTATTTCCTCTTTTCTTAAGTGCTCTACCAACAATTTAATTAATTCTTTTAATGAACAATGTGTTTGCTAGGTGAATAATTTGTTATCAACTAACTGATGACAAAATGGTTATATCAACCACAATATGATGAGATAAAATCTCTCCTCTCAAAAATGGGAGGCTCCCTTCTTATTCCTAACTCTGATCAACTAGGAATTAACTATGTTTATTTACACTAGAACTATCCATTGGGTGTTTCCATACCATCTAATTCTCTTATTTCAGAATTGATGTTTCATTTACAAACTTACAATAACAATCCCATGATGCTTACAATATATAATGAACCACAAACTACTAATTGGAGCAATAATAATTGATATCCAATTAAGTTAAACAAAAGAGTAGCTGAAATGATACCAGAATGTGTCAACAAAAAGAAAGCCACAAAGCACAAAGTCTGATGTAGGAGCATTTGGAAGCATTCAAAACAATTGAGATAGTTAGCAGTGAAGTTGTAGAGTACTGAGAGAGAAACCTTGGAGACTACCACATTTTACTGCATTTGTATATCAGAGCCTATGGAGCTGGATTCAAGATATAGACACAGTCATCCATAACATATCTGAAATTTAGATCATTTGGGTTTGATTCCGGAAAGATATCACTATCAGAAGATTACTTTATTTTACCTATTTTCATAGAGTAAAGCCGACAGTGTTCAGTGAAGTCTAATTGGCTTGTGAAGAAAATTTGTGACTTACAGAGCCTAAAGGAACATTATTCAATGAAGTATAGAACTCAGCTGACCTTCACAGAGATCTACATGAAGTTTTATGTACCAGTAGAGAAATACCTTATGTTTAGGTCTAACCTACCTGTGTCTACACATTACCTAACTAGTTGTTTCAATTAGGCCGACTTGTTAATGTTTAGAAATCTTGTGGAGGATATAAATAAGAGATAAAGGATTGTTTCTAGACAGTAATTGATAGCACCAAGATATGAAGCAAGATCTTAAGTTGTTTTGATCCAAATGAGTAGCAGAACAAAATAGAAGGCAGAGCAGGAAGCAGAAGGAGTTACAGAGCAGAGAATTGAGATGTAGAAGGAAGGAATCATAAATGAATATTGTGGTACGAGTCTTTTGTAATCTATGGGTTGTGGCCTAGCATCTATAAAGCCCTTCAGGCATGTGTAATTTGATTTGAAGTTATAATCTATGTGGAATGAGCTTTGAAGGTTGGGTTTTTTCTTGTTAGGGTTTTCCCATGATACATCTTGTGTTATGTGTTCATGAATATCTTTTATCTTTTTGTTGATTAGTTGTTAGCTTCCGTTACATATCCCTCATGACCATGGTGTTAGTTAATTAGGTTGCAAGGCTAGACAGTCCCTCACCGGACCCTCCTACCTTGACTGCATCAAGTGGTATCAGAGTTGGTTTTGAATCTGCTAGGCTAGTTATGAATCTACTAGGAAGATTGTGAATCTATTTGGAAGGATAAAAGTGTTGAAAGAATCATGAAACCCTAGAAGTAACAAGTATCACCATTGAAGACAGTTAAGGCAAGGAAGATTCGGGTAAGCTTTTCAAATTAGGTTGTGTATTTGACTTGTTTCAATGGGGAAAATTGGAAAGAGGATGAAGAAAGAAAATGAAACCCTAATGTACGAAAAGGATATTTTGGAAAAAGAATTATGCAAAATTAAAAGGTGTAATTCAAAGTTGTTGGAAAGGATGAAAGAACTAGGAGAAGATAAATATGATGCCCTTGAAGAAGAACTGAATAATGCAAGAAGGAGAAATGAAGAATTAGAAGCAGAACTGAAGTTGTTTGAAGATGTTGAAAAGAGATTTGCAGAATTAGAAGAAGTATTCAAGTTGTTTGGGAAGGTGGAAGAAAGGAAAGAGATCTAAAAGAAAGTTTGGAAGAATTGAAAAAGGAAAAAAAGTCTACAGAAGAAAGAGATATCAGGATTGAAGGAACATGTTAATCAGTTAGAATAGTCACTTGTAACATGCAAAGAAGAGAATGAAAATATGAGATCTAAGCCTAAATTTTATGATGTTTCTTGTGATACTAATGATTTATGTGATGCTGCAGAAGCTTCTTTAGAAAGTGAAATTGAAAATGACAGTATAACTGAACCTATAGTTGTTGGTGATGGTATTGGTTTCAAAATCATGCAAAGAATGGGATATGAAGGACAAGGATTGGGAAAGCATCAACAAGGAATTATAGAACCTATTGAACTAGTAATAAGATCAAGAAGTGAAGGCCTTAGATATGACAGAGGTAAGGATGTTATTGCAAATTCAAACAAATCAAATCAAGGAAGAAGAGGTATGTGTTGTTCACATTGTAATAGACATGGACATGAAAAGGAATTGTCTTGGGATCTACATCCTTGTAAGTTCTATGGATTGAGGAATCATTCTGAAATGATGTGTTGGAATAGATTGAGGAGGAGAAAACCTATGGTAGATTGTATAAAGATGGATTATGGATGGATTGATGGAGAAAAATGGAAACATGTCACTTATATGTTTAGAAGGTTGTATAGATGGAAGTATTCATGTGTTGGAGAGAATGGAAGATATGGATCAGGCTGTAGAGAAAGAAGACCTTATGAGAATAGTAATGCAAACTACAGAGGGAGAAATGACAGGAATCATAATTCTTATCACAATGAAGGATATAGGAGAGATGAAAGAGGACTTGATAGAAGACCATTTAGAAGAACATGTTTTCATGTTTGGAGGAGAAAAGAATCAAGTAGTGAATTTCAACAAGAACCTGTTACTAGAGAGGCTAATGATGAGGAAACAATGAATAATGCAGAGGAAGTTTATGCAAAAGAAGAAGAACCTATTGACTCACTAAGTTTGACAGAGAAACTAGAAGAAGGTGAAGCATTGATCTTAAGACGAGTTATGTTATAGACTAATAATCTGAGAAAGCAATACAAGAGAAAGTTTGTGTGGAATCATCTGAGTTCATGTGCAAAGAAAAGTTTAAACAAATGTGAAGCATAGGAGAAAAGAGTTCATGTAGCAGAGAAAGAGGGAATGACAAGATATTCTACCAAAATAGAAAGTTTGTGTACTGGAGTGAAGTAAATATGGATAAGGAAATAGAGAATAGTATAGGAGCAGTGTATGTAGAAAGGAAACTATGAGATCCTGATGGGTGCAGAGGAGATTGTATCTAGAACCAGAGATTAGAAAGTATTGAAAAGAAATTCATCAATGAGTTAAAGAAGTAGCGTGATTGTTCCGAATGATGTAAGTATGCATTGATTGACTCTTAATTGATTGAAGTAGACATTGATCTTGAGGTAACTTGTGGAGAAGACTTGCTTAGACTGCACATCATTGAGGCAGTGCAAGGCTTGCAAGTAGAACGTCGAACTAGAAGAACTTGAAGCAGTTTTGTAGGGTGGACTTGAACAGACTGCCGACCTTGAGGCAGTTGCAAGTACCTATGAACAGATCACCAAACCTATTCAAGGAAACAACATTGATTTTGCCGTAATACAGACAAAAGTGAAGAGGCTCACTTTTCAATTAACCCCAAGAGTCTGATGCAACAGCATCTGGAAGCCTTCAAAATAATTGAGATAGTTAGCAGTGAAGTTGTAGAGTATCGAGAGAGCGACCTTGGAGAATACCACATTTTACCGCATTTGTACATCAGAGGTTACGGAACTAGACTTAACATCTAGACATAGTCATCCACAACATATCTAAAATTTGGATAATTTGGGTTTGATTCTGGAAAGATATCACTATCAGAAGATTACTTGCCTTTACCTATTTTCATAGAGAAAAACCGACAGTGTTTAGTGAAGTCTAATTGGTTTGTGAAGCAAATCCGTGACTTGTGGAGCCTAAAGGAACATTATTCAATGAAGTATAGGACCTATCTAACCTTCATGGAGATCCGCACAAAATTTTATGTACCAGCAGAGCAATACCTTATGTTTAGGTCTAACCTACCCATGTCTACACATTACTTGACTAGCTGTTGCAATTAGGCCATCTTGTTATTGTTTAGAAATCATGTGGAGGATATAAATAAGAGATAAAGGATTATTTCTATATAGTAATCGATAGCATGAAGATACAAAGCAAGATCTTAAGTTGTTTTGATCCGAATGAGTAGCAGAACAGAATAGAAGGCAGAGAAGGAAGCAGAAGGAGTTGCAAAGCAGAGAATTGAGATGTAGAAGGAAGGAATCATGAAAGAATATTGTTGTACGAATCTTTTGTAATCCCTAGGCTATGGCCTAGCATCTATAAAGCCCTTGAGGCATGTGTAATTTGATTTGAAGTTATAATCTATGTGGAATGAGCTTTGAAGGCTGGGTTTTTCCCTGTTAGGGTTTTCCTATGATACATCTTGTGTTATGTGTTCATGAATATCTTTTATCTTTCTATTGATTAGTTGTTAGCTTATGTTGTATATCCCTCATGATCATGGTGTTAGGTAATTAGGCTGTAAGGCTGGACAGTCCCTCACTAGACCCTTCTACCTTGACAAATGTGAAGCATAACAGAAAAGAGTTCATAGATGATTTGTGTGTCTACACGTTACTTGACTAGCCATTGCAATTAGGCCAACTTGTTATTGTTTAGAAATCCTGCGGAGGATATAAATAAGAGATAAAGGATTGTTTCTAGATAGCAATTGATAGCACGAAGATATGAAGCAAGATCTTAATTTTTTTATCTGAATGAGTAGAAGAATAGAATAGAAGGTAGAGCAGGAAGCAGAAGGAGTTGCAGAGCAAAGAATTGAGATGTAGAAGGAAGGAATCATGAAAGAATATTTTTGTATGAATCTTTTGTAATCCTTGGGTTGTGGCCTAGCATCTATAAAGCCCTTAAGTTATGTGTAATTTGATTTGAAGTTATAATCTATGTGGAATGAGCTTTGAAGGCTAGGTTTTTCCCTATTAGGGTTTTCCCAGGATACATCTTGCGTTATGTGTTCATGAATATCTTTTACCTTTATGTTGATTAGTTGTTAGGTTCTGTTGCGTATCCCTCATGATCATGGTGTTAGTTAGTTAGGCTACAAGGTTGGATAGTCCCTCATGGGACTCTCCTACCTTGACAAATGTGAAGCATAATAGCAAAGAGTTCATAGATGATTTGTGTGTCTGCACGTTATCTGACTATCCATTGCAATTAGGTTGACTTGTTATTGTTTAGAAATCCTACAGAGGATATAAATAAGAGATAAAGGATTATTTCTAGACTGTAATCGATAGAATGAAGATACGAAGAAAGATCTTAAGTTGTTTTGATTTGAATGAGTAGCAGGATAGAATAGAAGGTAGAGAAGGAAGTAGAAGGAGTTGCAGAGTAAAGAATTGAGATGTAGAAGGAAGGAAACATGAAATAATATTGTTGTATGAATCTTTTGTAATCCCCGGTCTATGGCCTAGCATCTATAAATCCCTTGAGGCATGTGTAATTTGATTTGAAGTTATAATCTATGTGAAATGAGCTTTGAAGGTTGGGTTTTTCCCTGTTAGGGTTTTCCCAGGATACATCTTGTGTTATGTGTTCATGAATATCTTTTATCTTTCTATTGATTAGCTATTATCTTCCATTGCATATCCCTCATGATCATGGTGTTAGTTAACACAAGGATGGACAATCCCTCACTGAACCCTCCTACCTTAACTGCATCAAAGTCCTTTATTGCTTCATATGCCAATTGGAAAAGGAAAAGTCTGGAATATGATGCAGCCCAAAGTCTTCAGTATATGCCATAATTAGATCAAACAATCACATATGATAACTTGCAGGCCAAAGTCTTCAAGTCACCTCTAATCACAAACATAAGACACAAATCCAAAGATGATATCACAGCTCAAAGACTACAAAATTAGATTTAGAAAACCTTTCAAATTATTTAATTCCATGCCACGATTCAACCAAATACACAAGAAAGTGCAATAGCAAAGACTTAAGAACAATTCCAACACAACACAAGCTTGATCCAAGACAAAGATTGAATGCCAACTTGCTTCACTTATATTGATTGAATAAGATTTACACTTTGAACACAAAGTTTCAATATGCTCCCCAATGCAAAAGCATTTCACTTCAATAGCTAAAAGATAATATTTGCAAAAGAGCCCCCTCTTATTTATAGAGGGAACCTATGAGAAAAAATAGGAAATCTACAACTACTTTGACTTATTCAAGGCAAAGTCCAATTTGATTTGGGACTCTATACTTTTCCTACAAGTAATTGCATATTACAAAAAGACATGTGGTTGTCATTTACACACAACAAAACTACATAATGAAAGTATGAAAAAAATTCGAAGTGTCTGAAGACATAGGAATTTCTTCCTCTTTGTCCTTCTCCAAAAAATCTTTATATCTCTTCATCGCGGCCTAGACTTCATTATTGTCAGGTCCTGATGTATATATGGAGATGGTGAGTACTCTAGTGATGGAGTCTATTATGGTGATAGGCCCACTCTTGTGTTTGTTCAAGATCTTCTGTAGTTTATCTAGAATTACTTGGAAATCCACCAACTTACCAATAGAAGCCAATGAGAAGGCTTCTGCCTCTATCTCTGTCTGTATTAGTGTGGTAAATTCCTGGACAAATTTATCAATAGGGAGGGTTTGTTGACTGTCATATAGCATCTGGCAAGGGATTTTGACAAGATTATTTGAAATATCCAGACCTTTGTCAATGCCTCTATCTAGGTCATCCTTCAAATCTTTGATTAGGCTCTTGATGACATCTTTCTTATTTATCATCACCTCCCTGTATTCAACATACATTCTCCTATTGGGGATCAACCTGTGTTCAACCAAAACTTCTATTCTAAAATCTCATAGCTTGTTCCATGTTTCAAGATCTTGCTCTATCAGTTGCATGTCCTGAGAAAGTATCTAAAGTGTCAGGTCAACTTCTTTCTTTACCTCGCCCAAATTGTTATAAAGTTAAATGGAAGACTTTATTAATTGAGTACCATGGGCCAATATTATCTCAATACAAGCACTGACTACCTGACCTTGAGCCCCAATCTTTTCATCCTTTTGAATGGCTTCCTCATCGACACATGTCTTAACAAGTTCTACCTTATCTAAAGATTGGGCTATTTTGAGTAGCACTGATGTCAGAGCTCTATTATACTTGTACTTTAAGTTGATCCTTGATCAACTTGTCCCTATCATATCTCTCAAGCAACATAGCCAATGTCACTTGCAAATCCTCCTTGCACTTTCATGTGTTTTCTTGTCATGTTCTATCCTTGAAATAGTATAATCAGAGACTTGAACTTCACCGAGGTTCTTGTCTAGTGGAGGCACAACTACCTTAGCATATGTATTTCCTGATTGATCAACAATCAACCTTGATATGGTTTTGTCCTTTTTAGCTGATTTGCACTTTCCTAGGACTAATTGGCCAAAATCAAAATCATCTAGAGATACAATTTATTTCTTCCTCTTAGGTTTCTGTGATACTAACCAAGAGGGGAGAATAGAGCAGATTTCATCTTTTGTTTGTGTTACCAATATTTCTGGCAACGGGTTGATAGTAATAGTGGGTTTTGGAATGGATGGTATATCAAGTGAAATGAAAGTGGTGGTCACAATTGGTGGTGTTTGGGTTAACACTGCAGCAGGAATTTCAACACTTGACACTTTGGATGTGGATACAGATAACAACTTATCAAAGTCTAATTGAGTAGTAATGAATGTGTCAATCATTGGTGATGATACATCTAATAGACTAGGCAAAGAAGAAAGTGAGACACACACATTCTCTATATTGCCATGAGGGATTTGAAACAATGATTCACTAGTGGGTGAGGAAGGGGATGAATGAATAGAATGAACTGACACAATGGGTGGAGCTAAAACATAAGGCAAAGGTTGTGCACTTGAAACAACAAGAGGTGGGGTTTGTACTACTGAAATTATAGGAGGGGATGAGGGAGGTACTACCTGTGAAGACTCCAATTGATAAGTAACAAGAGGTTCTTCTGATTCCTCGACTACAACTTCTTCTTCAACATCTACATGGGCAGATGTTCCTTCTTTTTCTTTTCTTTTTCCCTTCTCTCCCTTGTTCTTAAAGAAGCATTTTGGCTTCTTGCTGGTACTGGGAATATCTTCTTTATTCTTTGTTCTCAATTATTCCCTTTTCCCATAGGGCCCCTCAGTATGCTCTTCTTTTGATCTTGTTTTGAAAAGCTTTATTTTTATCCCTTTGCTCCCCAACCAAACATTGGTGTTTGCAAGAACTGATTGGAATCTCTCCCTTATTGAATTCATCTCCTTGCACGTCACCATTGGATTTGAGGAAGAGGAGTGTCAGAAATCTTACCACTCACATACAAAGGATCCAAAATATCACCATCTTCTTGCATATCCTCAGGAACATCGACAAGCTCAAATTTTCAAATTTTCTCTAAGGTAAGCTGATAGTAGTCTAGCTTTCTTATCTCTTCATCAGTTCTACACCCAGCCCATATATCTTCGATCTTATGCACATGAGTGAAGTTCCCCTTGACCTTATCCTTCATGCCTCTGTAGTCAAAATCATTCATTTTCTTATACTTCTTCATAGTTACCCATTGCATTTTAGTTTCCATTGCTTTTGCTTTCAGAGTTGTTGGCACCATGTATTGGCCAATGGTCACTAGGAATTTGAAGCCTAGTCTATGTGATTTTGCTTTCTTGTTGTGTACATTCATCATTTGTCTACATTATTTCATCAAGATAATCTTGTCTCTTGTATATCTCAACAACATGTAGGGATGCCCATTGAAACAACCAACTCTGATATATGTAAAAGTAGGGAACTATAGAAATATACACCCAAACTTTTTGACTTGCTCCCAACTAGCATCAAAAACTCTTTGCTTCTCTAGATCTTTCTCAAACATACAAATATATCTATAGAAGAAAGCATCATTTAACCTTCTGAAATGTTTGATACTTTCTTTCAGGGTCAATTGAGGATAATAGTTATACACTGCTATATTTCTTCTATCTCCAACTAAAGTTAAACCAGGGAAAGATCTCATACATGCAGCAGCATATACCAAATATGAAGTCATATAGAACTTCAAAGAAGTTGACACTTTTTAGAGTTGTTGACAAATTGAGTTCTGATTTGCTTACCCTAGAATATTCTCTACTTACCTTTTTTGATGACAACTATGTACTAATACATCCATTCTTGGAAAGTATTGGATGTAGGGAGTCCCTTAACTCTACTCAAAAGAGTAATTAGATCACTCCCTCTTTGATGAACTCACTCCAGAAGATGTTCTTTGGCCACCTTGCAATTGTAGGCCTGGGAGTCTTGAGCCACCGAGCATTGATAATTTTCTTACATTTCTCCATGTTCTTATCGTAGTGATCTTGTTCTAATTCCATGGTGATATTAGCATAATGAATCAATGTTGGGGCAACTAAAAATTTTATCAAAAAATTCAAGTCATCTAACTTTATAACTACTTTACCATCTACTTCTGTTATGCTCTTTCTCTCTTTATTGAAGTGAGCAGCTACTGCTAACAGGAACTCTGGATTCTGAGCTAATACTGGAAATGTAGAAGCCAAGTGGATGTTACTTTCAAGGATAGCCTGCATGTTTGATGTATCAAGTTATTTTTTAGTCTCTCCAAGAACTCTGACATATTAACATGACCTATCTCTATATCTCTAATGTTTTCCACATTAGTCTCCATTGAAGTCTGAGCGACCACTCCTTGGTATTTGAACTTAATGTTTCCTTCTTGGGAGACAGCTCAGACATTTGTCGAAAAATTGCAAAAATATTTGAAGTTCTCCATAGTTAGAAAATTTTTCATACATCAGGAACCGTGCCAGTGTGGAGAAAAACTACACTTTTGCATCTTGAGCAATGTTTGGTGTAGTTTGGAGAAAATTCTCCAAACTACATGAGAAAATTGCTTCTGGTGTAGGATCAGAAAATTCTCTGATATTACATGAGTATTGCAAAATTAGGTGTACTTTAGAGAAAATTCTCCAATCCTACACTCGATAAGTCAAATTAGTATGATGCAAGTTAGAGAATTTTCTCTAAATTGCATCATAAGGGTAGATCAATTATGATGCAAGTTGGAGAAAATTCTCTGACTTGCATGTTTATTTATTGCAAAAAGATATGCACTTTGGAGAAAATTCTCCGAAGTGCATAAGGGGTAATTCACTTGGTGCACTTTAGAGAATTTTCTCCGAAGTGCACGGCATATAACATGCATCGTTTAAGTGACTTTCATAGAATTTTCTTCGAAAGTCATGGGAGTAAAACTTCTTTATGACTTTTAGAGAAAATTCTCCAAAAGTCATAATTGTTTTGACTTGTCAAGTTTCAGTGGTAGTGACATGGGATCAGGTTTTGTTCAGATATTTTTCTCTTAACAACACCTAATGATAAATTGTGTTGTTTAGATAAAACGACACCGGTCCTGAAGACTAGTGGTGTCGTTCGGAGAAAAATCTCTAAGCAACGCCTTTGTGTTTAAGGTTGTGATAACAAGAAACTAATGGGGGTTGTGATAAAAAAGGGTGTCATTTGGGGAAATTTCCCCAAACAACATTGTTAAAATAGATGTCAACAGTCTATAAGGAAAAACACATATGGTGTTTTGAGGTTTGGAGGAATTCCTTGCAACCCTGAAACCTCATATGTAAATGATCAATTGATTAAAGACAACTAAAGACTAGGGTTTGCAAAATGAAAACAATCCTTTTAAAACACAACATCTTTGCAAAAGAAAAGGAGAGGTAACAGAACCACTTACCTGTGAAAGATTGAAGCAAAAACCCATGAGCCAATCTTGAACACAAACAATCACCCAATAGATAAGATGTAGGTAGACATAGAAATGGCATAGAACAAGAATGGTAAAAATAATAGTTAAAAATGAAGATTAAAAGCTAGGATTAAAACATATAAACTAGACATTAATGCCAAACATATCAGGCAGGGAGTGTAGTTGTGAAAAAAATTTCCACAACTACATGTGTAGTTGCAAAGAATTTCTCCACAATTATACATCATACAACTTAATCAAAAAGTACAGTGTCGCTAAAAATAGCGGCCCTGCATTTAAAATAAAATGACCAAGTATAAAAACTTGTCTTTTGCATATATTTAAAAGGTGAAAAGAGACCCAAATCGAAATGACTTTTCGAGGGGTAGACTACACATGAGGCCATTTAGATTTTTGCTTGTTTTGCATGCATAGAGGTCATGGGCTACGAAATGGATAAGTTTGTAGGGGTTATCCCATGAATTGAGCTAGCAAAATTCAAGGATAATAGCATTATAAGTTTTTAAAGTTTGAAATTGTGACATTTCATAGGCCCAATTTGGTTAGTGGAAAATTGTAAATTCAAAATTGTAATTGTGTCCACATATTTTATAAGGGTGATCCTAAATAAAAAATTGCCACTAAGAATGTAGATCATCTAGAAATTTTTTATTAATTAGGGTCCCATGGATCTTTAGATCTAGGCTCACTAGTCAGTTGCTTATAATGGAAAATCACCTCTATAAAAGGAGAAGTTGAATACATAGATTAGGGGGGCTTTTTAAAAATACCAAGGGAGACAAGGAACATTTTCAATGTAACCAATTTTCTGAAATTTGTAGTGAACATGCTAATTTTCAAATCAATACAAGTTCCTCAATTTTGAAGACCTCCAACTAGAAAAGTGATATGATTTGCTTTCTTTTCTAAATTTTGGAATGCATGGTGGGATTCTTCGAAGTGTTTAATGATATATCTTGTGCAATGAGGTTGGGAGTTGATGTCCAATTTTTTCATGTAATATAGTGTCTTTATATATTTACTTCAAATTCTCACACTCCTTAGTATCTTGCATCTATAATGCTAGTGGTAGTGTTTCTAAACTGATTATTGCATTGTGGGTGAATTGAATTTCATCAAATTTTCCAAGGTGAAGTATTGAAACTAATCATAGGGATAGCTCTTAATTTTCATATTTAGACATAGTTTGGTGGATATTGATGAGTTTGTGATGTGTTTCATGTCACTATTTGTTTGTTGATGGTAAGTAACTTTATGTGGCGAACCTCAACACACTTTGTCTTGTAGACTTGCCTATCCATTATTTATTTACACTTTCTCTTAAACCCTATCTTTTGATTTTTAAAAAATTTGGTTAGAATAGGAATAAATTAGAAGAAATCTTAAGGGTTTAAAGAATATCATTTGTATAAGCAAGGGATAATAAAATTGGTTTAGATTTACCATAATTTGGTCAAATGTAAGGCCTATTATTTTTAAACAATTTCCTTTGTGCCAAAGGACAAGCTTTGAAAAATCTTATTTATGAGTTTGTAGATAATGAATTTTCATGGTTTAATATTTATTATTTTAATAGAGAATATTGCTATAGGTTCAAGGAAGATCATTGTTATGTCTTATGGTATTTTGACTATATTCCTTGTGCTATTAAGTTCTTTAGGTTAGAAAATTTTTAATTAATATTTAGAGGGGTTTTTGGGGCCTTGTTTTATGTTATTTTCACAAAAAATTGTATCTTAGGTGTATTCCTATAGGTTAGGGATCTATTTGTGCATAAAAGTAATGTTTTAGTGAAATGTGGAACCTTCTTAAGTTCTCTAAAGAGAAACTGGCTTGAATGGATGGGAGGTGGAGAGTCACCCCTCCATGGAAGTTGAAGAGTCATTTTATTTTGTTTAAAAGTGGATTTTAAGGGATTTGTATTGTAAAATTCCATGGATATTATTTCCATTTCAAGCATGTTTGACTTTCTATCAATTGTGAAGGATTAAATAAATTTCTTATTTGATCTTTGTTTCAATCTTGTGTAATAATTTTTGAGTACTCAACTTCAAAATCATTTGATTTTATTTTTTTGAATATAAATTTATTTGTTCATTTTATTAAAAGATAATATTAAATATCTTGTATTCAAAATTAGTTTAGTTTTGTTTGTAAATGAAGCATACACTCAATTTTTGATATTGAGACATAATCTTATGATTATCATTTTATTCTAACTTCTATAGGGTTTCATGCCCCATGCAATGTTTTAGTTCAATGTTAATTCCTTTGGAATTTCTACTTAAGTGACTTTCATTTAAACATTAGGAATAAGAACTGTCTTGTGATTTGAAGATTCTTGAGAAATCTAGTATGTAGAACTTTTCAATTTTTATTTATTTTTTTCTTTTTAATAACGCATTACCCAAGTTTACTATGTTTTTAATACAACAAGCGTAGAAGATGGTCATTACCTTTAAGAAAGATTGTTGTTATTATCAATATATCATAGATTAAACTCACTAGCATTCTATAGACCACAACTAAGCATTTTGGTGTACAAGATAAGATTTTTATGGTGAAATCAAACATTTGTCAGTGTTATAGACATAAATCGGCACTTCCATTAGCAACTAATGTATCTATACACCCATTTTATAATGGAAATAATTTAAATATAGGTAGAATACCTCAACCCTTCTTATTCATTTTACTTTCTGTAATTTTTTACCTGACACCCAAGAACTTTTCATCTCTCTGATTTAATGGAAGTCACACTTTTAATGACCCAAATCTTCGATGTAGGTTTTTCATTAAGTAGTCAAAGTATATGTTTGTTTCAAGGATTCTTCTGTAATGAAGAATACCAAGAAACACATGGAAAGGACCTTTTGATAGGATCAGTTCTGCACAAAAGATAGAATGCACAATGTTCTAGCACTTGTTATATTCTTGAGGAATTTTGTCAAACAATACTCATGTTGTGCTCCCACTTCTGGCTTGTGCTTGACTGTTATATTTGCTTAAACATTTCTTATATCCTATTCAATCATTTTGTTCATATCCTGCAATCATTTGCTATCATGAGGTCATAGTTTTTGAGCCATTCTATTAAACAATTCACTTTCCTCCTCTGTGCACTCATATCTAACATTTTATTTCTTTCTTTGAGACCTAGAATCTGTGAGCAATATATCAAATGGATCACGTGTTTGGTCTGAGTTTACACAATAGGATTCATGCCTATCGATTACACTCTTGTACAACTTCAGCATGCTAAATGGAATCCTTTTGGGCTTGGAACACTGGCTTATAGCAGTCTAGAAAAGCTCTAAAGTTTTCATGAAGAATAGTAGTGCGGCCATGAGTGGTCTTAATTTCTTTGATTTACTCTCTACAATATTGGATGATCCCTATTCTTTAACCCATGAAGGAGAGCAAAGATTTGAGCCCTTGTGTAACATACATTTTTGCAAGTTTTAGTTGTGACACAAGATTGAATTTGAACATCAATTAGTCTGGATTGAAAGCAATGACTCTATAGTATTCCTAAGGAAGACTCAAGCTCGTCCGTATGTGAATGTTAGCAGCATGTTTACCATTCCACCATTTAATCCAGCTATAAGGGAGGTGAGTGCTAAAATTTCAAATATAAGCAATGAGTTTGATGGTGCATTTGTGTTGAAATAAATAAATTAAGTGTGAGGAATTGATAGCAACCTGACACCCCTTACCAGTCTTTATGTGAAGTCTGATTGTTCATTTTATCTCCCCTGTTTTGTCTCTTCGTCTTTTTTGAAGGCTATTGTATATATTTGGGAGAAAAATTTTATGTATGGAGTAAGTATCAATAATAAAACTAATGCCCTGCTTTCCTGTGGATGTAGTCACATTGGCGAACCATGTTAAATTCTTGTCTATGTATGCTAATTGATGTGTTCTTTATTTGTCTTATTTCTCAACAATTGATATCAGAGCTGCAAGGGAAAGCGGTTTGAAAATTGGGGGTTTTGAAATTTGTTTGAAGACATCAAAAGATTGCAAATTCATTCTGTAAAGAGCTGGAGAGATCCGAGGAGAGCAGATCGTAGCCAAATTGCAGAAGCATTAATGAAGGGCGTGTCTTGTTTAGAAGAATTAAGATATAATGAAGAATAAGAGAAGCCTCCTGCATTCTTTCCTTGTGTGGATTCAAAGTTCAACCCACCCGAACACAACCAAATGTTGAGCAAGCTGTTTGAGTCTCTTCTGTGGGGTTACCCTAACAATCAGGTTTCCAGTATCATATATATTTTTGCATATCTTAGTGCCGTGTTGATGATGGATTGTGTAATAGCTTATGATCATGGTAATGTGATGTACCGTTGCACTCATGATTTCTCACAGCATTTAGAAAGATTGTGGAGCTCCTAACGAGATATGATTTGATATATTCTCATATATGTCTGTAGTCAAATGTTTATGCATAAAGAAATGTCTGTCGGTGGGAGTGAAGACTTAATCTTCACAATTTCAAGCATAAAGAATGTTGATTGAAGCCGCTCGAAAGCAGATTTGGGAGCCGCCTAAACCTGAGGAAAAGAAAAAAGGTAAGTATGTGAAACTTTTGAAACGCCATGCCAGTGAAGCATCAACAAAGAACGTGAGTTGTTTGACATAATGCCAAAGAAATAGGTGCAGCCTGAAGGATAGAGGAGGTACGTGAACTATTTGACAATATGCCTAAGAAGTTTAAAACACCATATGTGAGGTCACGGTTTTACCCAGAGGAAAGTCAAGTTCCCTAGCTTTCGCCAGTATCATCCATGCTTGTGAAATGCACCAAAAGGAATGTATGCAGCGTTGTCTTGGTCACTGGTGAGGAAGGTCGTGGTCTTATAACTAGCACAACTCACATTGGGGTTTTAGAAATGCATGAGAAGAAACAGAAGAAAGAGATGGTGATCCAATGGATGTTGGTCCTTTGTCTTGTGCTACACAACAAGAAGAAGAAGGAGAATCCTCTATCTTGACCTTGGATGCCACCAATTTCATGTAGGCCCTGTCAAAGCATCCTTTCATTGTCGCCAAATATTATAACCCTCGGTGTGGGCACTGTAAGCGGCTTGTGCCTGAGTATGAGAAAACTGCAATTAGTCTAAAAACAATAATGATCCACCCATCATCTTGGCTAAGATTGATGCTAACATTAAAGAATCAAATAAAGCCTTGGCTGGCGAATATGAAGTGAGAGGTTTTCGTGAAGCAGATGGTATTGTTGAATATTTGAAAAAATAGGCTGGTCCAGCATTTGTAGAAATTAAGTCTTCAGAAGAGGCTGGCAGTCTTTTTGGTGACAAGAAATTGTTCATTGTAGGAGTATTCTCTAAACTCAACGGTGAGGAATTTGGAAATTTCACCAGTGTCACGGAGGAGTTAGCGCTCAGATTATGAATTTGGTAACACAATTGATGCTACAGTCCTTCCTTTGAAGGATTTTCCCATTGAACCACTGACAATTGGACTCTTTAAGCCTTTTGATGAACGATATCCTAATTATCAGGATTTCAATGTTGAGGCATTAAAAAAAGTTCATTGAAGAATTGCACTCAAAGAGAGGAATGGTGCAATGACATTGTTATAGCAGTGATTGTTCCACCTTACATTAATAGTGTCGACATTGTGAAAAGGGTATGGAATAGAGACAATTTAAGTTTGAGACTGGGTCGTCGGATAGACACTGTCCTCAGATATGATGTGGAGATTCAGGTCCACATGTCTCATATGACGGCTATCATGCAAGATATGGAAACTCTGGATATGCTGGCATAGGAAGTATTTCAGACACTAGCTTTGGTGGAAATGGATTGGAAACAATTCGAGGAGGAGGAAGTCGAATTTTTTCACTGTTAAATCTGTTGGTGGTTATTGCAATGGACCAGTGGGAGCTACTCAAAGCCCCATGGGGGAGGTGTTGGATTTGGCTCTAATTTTTTGCAGGGCATGAAACAAATTTAAAATCTATGGTTTGAGTGTATGCTTTGTGCATGTTTTGAGGAGGTTTTTTGTAGCGTTCTTAGTGTGGAGTTCTCGATATCATTTCTACAACATTTGCTTATAGGTTCTTTTGACTACAGTTACTCGTTGTAGATTGGCAAATTGGATTCGATGAGGATCTAGTGTTTGACTCTTTAAGTCTACAGGTTATCTTCTTTGATATCTTAGTTTGCATGTTCCTTTTGAGATCTTCAAGTTATGCAGTTATGTGGATTAGCTACCCATTAGTTGCAGTGGGATGACTCAGATGTGGACTATCTATATCCACGAGATCAATTTAGTGTTGATACAAATTTTTGGTATATTTTTTTATTTGAGATGAGAGGATGGATGATTAGAGTGTCTGGTGAGTCGGATACTGGGACTTGTGGAATGCTTATCATGATACCATAGATAGCTCAGTATCACGTTTTAGTGGGAGCTCTTGATAGTGAAAGTTATGTTGTAAGGAGATGGTTATCTTCATGTGATTAAAGATGATGATCCTTGTTTACAGGATGTTTGTTATTGTGCCATGGTGGACTCTTGATTCTATATTAGAGTGTTGGCAAGATACAAGTTCTCTTGATACAAGGTATGCTCTTTGTAGCATGTGGTCTTCCTTTGTGGAAGATGTTAGATCACAATGTCATGATTTGTTCCCAGGTTATGCAGACATGCAGTGGGAGTTTTGACAGTGGTCTTGTTGGTGCTCTTGGTATTGAGTAATTTGGTCATTTGATTGGAGAGCTTCATGATGGTGGAGTGTTGTTTTTGGAGCTTAGCATGGATTGATCATGGAGGTGCTCATGAATACTTGGATACTTGTGTGAGGTTGGAGTTCTCTTGGGATTGGAGAACATTTGTTGTGAAGGTTACTCTTTGGAGGTTTAAACAAGAAGACTAAGGAGCCTACACCTTGTTATGGACGTGATTTCATTATAAACCTAGAGGAGATTGTTCTTGGAGAGAGTCATTGTGACTTGGTGTATCCTGGAGGAGCATTCTCATTCCCCACTCTTGATCTACTCAGTAGGTTATCTTTAAATAGGTATTGTCCATCCTATTTTTAGATGAATTTTCTCTTTATGCATTATCTTCTCATGGTTATGGACCTTGAGCTATGATTATTGATTTTGGAGGGTTCATTTAAGGGATGTTGGCATGGGTATCTCCTTGTGCATATGAATTTGGAGTTCAGGAGATATAATTGGTCTTATTCGTAGTTTTGGAATAGATATTTGAGTTTGATCTTCCTTTGTTAGAGAAGGTTATATCCATGTTGGTTTGATCTTTGAGAGTGAATGGTTGGGTGTTGTTAAGGCTTTTCATTTTGGGGAGGTAAAGGAGATCATACTTGGCAGAACTTAGCACATGAGGTGTTGGTAGAAGGATGTGATATGGTTTGCAACTACTCTTTTATGGTATTATGTTTCTTCCTAGAGTTTCCTATTCATCTATTATGATCACTAGTTTGTGGTCAGTTATTGCTATTGTACTTTATTATTTTTTAATAACAGTATGTGGTGTTTTAATGTATATCATTTGAGATGTCATGGACTTGGGATAAGTGAGATCAAAGGTGAGAGAATTGAGTAGAAAACTATTTATGGAAGTATGTTCTATTTTGCAATAGGTTGGTTGCAGTTTGCAGATCATTGTGATTTGATTATTTGCCACACTTTTTTATGTAAGTGTAGATTGGTAGACTTTAGATGTTTTGGTTGAAATTGCTCATGCAACATAAGTTCTAGGATGTGTGTGTGTTTTTTCATTGGATTGCAGTATCAAGGGTCTTCATATTTTTTGCACATCAATGGCTTTGGTGTGTTAGTTATCCTGGAGGATGGTAGTTTTTTTAGAAGGATAGTGGATTATATAGGGACAAGAGCTGCAATATGGGCTGGATATATTGTTGGCATGAGTTTATTGATGTTGTATGGTTAGTTGGATGTGATTAGTAACTAGTTATGGTTGCTATTCCAACTATGGTGATTGATTCTTGTCCACTATGCATGCCTATTTATTACTATTGTATTTTGTGATTGTGTTTGGATATTGGTTAATACATGGTTCTTGCTTTTATGAGACAATAGGTCTTGGAAAGCAGACTTCAAGTGGGAGGTTGTTCAGATGTGAAGTCACAACATTGATCAGACTCCAAGTGGGAGATTGTTTGGATGTGAAGTTTGATTGTTCATTTCATCTCCCCTACTTTATCTCTTTGTCTTTCTTGAAGACTATTGTATATATTTGGAGAAAAATCTTTATGTATGGAGTTGCTATCAATAATAAAACTAATGCCCTGCTTTCCTGTGGATGTAGCCACATTGGCAAACCGTGATAAATTCTTGCCTATGTGTGCTACTTGATGTGTTGTTTATTTGTCTTATTTCTCAACAACCTGATATCATATCAAATTTATTATAACTTCTATTATGATATGCAATAATGCCGAAGCATTACATTTTTTAATTCAAGGATTGAAAATCTTGGCTTTGCATTTGCATCTCAAGATAATAGTTCTCTTTGCTCTCTAGTTGGATGTGAATTTGCACTGCTCTACATGATCTGCACTTTCTACATGATCTAATTATGAGATATCCTTTTGGTCTGGTGAGAAAAATGTATGTCCTTAGAAAAGATATATGATGTGATGGGACTTTGGTGTCTAACTACTTGTAATGAAATAGATGTTTTGGAATGACGATTATGTATGTAGTGGTACCAAAGTAGAGTAGTTTTTCATATTTAGGAGCTTGAAATTCATCTCATTTGAGACTATAATTGGTGTGAATCCAATAAGTTTCATAGAAATAAGGATGATTTATGAGAGCGAGTCCACAATCCGTATGACCTCCTTGGTCGATGACATATATCTTCATTAACTTTTTTGATCAAGGGCTTGAGATTATTGTTCCTTACTAGGTCATTGGTATTTTTCATTGATAACCTTTCTTAATAATGGTAAACATTTTATTCAGGTTAAAGACATTATATAATCAATTTCTTATTTTTCTATGCATAGTTTTTTATTGGTAAGTTTTCAAGTGGTAAGGCTTATAGTCATTTTATAAACCATTTTATTTATAATGATTATCATGTTATGTCCAAAGATAGGCTTGTTCTTTTATTTACGCACTCTTTCGTATACTTTGAATGGGTTGCATTATATCATCCTTATGTTGTATTATGGTACTTTGCTAGAACCATGTCTTTAGAGGTGAATTTATCCTTGCTCACTAATATTTATGTATGTGGATAATGAATAGTGGGTTTAGATTATATCTAACTAGTATAGATCAAGAGTGGTTTGAATTTGTTTGTTCATTTCATTTCTTATTGAATGTGCAATGAAATTGGTAAAGTTAGAATTATGCTTACTTCTGATTATTGAGATAGTAATAACTCATTATTACATTATGGATAGTGTGTTAATGCTTATTTGGGAAGTAATTCTGACTTGTTAAGAATGTTAGAATACCAGTATCGGATTATTAAAAAAACAATATGCTTACATCTTTAGTCAATGTATAAAAATTAAGAGGTAATTTTGTTTACCAATTTGAAATAGTTATCAAATTATTTAGTCATAATAAATCTTGTGAGATCCTTTGTGATTGTTAGGTGATTTTCTTTCTTAAAGAGGTAGTTTAACCTTGCACTTTTGTTCCTCAAAGAATTGAGTGGATTTGTGAAACTGAATATATGTTTGAAAATATATCAATTTTTTTTTATGAAATTGCAACTTAGATGATAGATAGATCATTGGACAACCAAGTTAGGTTGGAATCCAAGTTAGCAAACTATGGAGCCTCTATTATTGTTACATAGGCAAGGCCATCTTGTATAAGCCCTCGAGGGTTAGGTTTGGTCCTTAGGTTTTTGAATACTTTATTATATTATTAATGGTTGATTAGTTGTCTTTTAATGTTAATCAAAATTTTATGTTATGAAAAAAATTTAAATCTTTCTTTATTTAATTTTATGGACTGAACAAAAATATCTTTTGAAGCACAAATTCATTTGTAGTATTTAATTCATTATATATCTAATAGATTTTTTGTGCAAACAACTTAAGTATATTTAGTTTAGATTTATAAAATTTAGAAGTCTTTTAACAAAATCAACTTTCCTCCTTTCTTGATAGTTGGTAATTTTGTATGTTTTTAGTGTGATTGTGAGTTGTTCTCAAGTAAATTTTTTTGGGCATGACATTTGGTATTAGAGCAAGGTTATCAACTCTGGGAACCTTATGGGTCTTACTTATTCAATGTGTTTATTATATCAAGATTATTCCATGTTGGTTGCTATTTTTGAATAGAATTATAAATATGTTAGATTACATCATACATGCATTTATTCTCTTATGTTTAATTGTATAATAAGTGTATGGGATAATGAGTGAAATATGTCAAAACATGTGTAATCTAATCATGTTTTTTGAAGATACTAATTAGATTTGTGTAATTATGTCCTAAGCTATGATATAGGGTATTGAACTCGAGAGATGGGTATTGTGGACATCATGTATGATCCACACATATACACCTTTTGTGACAATTGTATGTGAAAATAAAGAATTGATGCAGAGGTAGGAGGACCAAAACTATCCTCAATAACATTAACAAATAAAAAGAAATAATCTAATTTCTTTGGTCAGATTGAAGAGAAAATTAATACAGACTTTTCATCCAATTTTCATGAAGATCCAATGGTAGGAGAGAAAGTTATGACTCTTTTCTCAAAACTACAAACCCTAGGCAGCATTCAGACCTGCCCTCACCAAAAATACCATAACTTATTCAAATCTTAATAAAATTTGATGCAACAAAAAGAAATGGAAAGTAGACTCAATAATCTTTCCAACCATATATAGCTTGCTCCTGTATATGTCCGTACAAAACTGTACCAAACGCTGCAATGGGACTGTTGCAGGAAAAATCAGAAAATTACAGTCCATAAAACACTCATATCTTTCACGAAACTAAATAAAAATGCATGGGACAAGAAGCAAATGGAAGGTGGTTGAAGGATATAAAATTTTCAATCCATTAGACATCCATTCAATTCCATATAGGGCTGTACAATAGCAAAAGACAGCAAATTTATGAAGGAAAATACAGGAAAACATTGTTTTTTCTCATTCCATGCTCAAATCTTCAACCACCCACGAATTCTTCATGGTTACAAGGCCTTTTAAAGGCATTAAAACATGTCTCTTCAGTTCATAACTGATTTGGAGCAAACCAAGAGCCAAATGACTCTTCACCTTCCAACTTTGCATCTTTTTTCCAATTTTACATTGACAACCTTTACATGGTTTGCAATATTTTGCATTTTTAAAACTCCTAATGACCTAAACACATAAAAATGACTTGATGGACCTCAATACAATGATGAATCATTACAATATTGGATCATTTTAATCAAACTCCTATGGAAGTCTCAGTTTATCAAGGTGCTCCTGCACCATACAACAAACCAACAAAATTTCCAAGTCCCTTGGAAATGTATCTGTAACAAAAGTCTCTTTCCTCTGTCTTTATCTTCAATCTTCTCAGCTGCAATCTTCCAATCTATAGAAATGGTGACCAACCAACCAACAAAACAAACTACCATCTTCACAGAGCATCCTCAGGCTCCTTCTACTCCCATCAGTGGAGTACTCTTCGGGCTGCAACATCAAGTGCTTCTTCAGGTATCCATCTCTCTCACTGCTTCACAACAAACCAACTCACCAAACCATTCATCTCACCCAACAGCAGATCCTGGTGATGCACCTACCACTCTCTCCTCAGTGGTTTCTCTATGCATCCTTCTCCAACCAAATCTCTATTGGAGAATGGTCATGACAGACCTCATCTTGTCTGCCCACACACAACCTCAAAAAACATCTTTCTGCAGCTAGATGGATAAGCACCTGCAACCAAACAACTAAGCAACACAAAATCCAAAAGGTGTAGATTGCCTCCCTCGGTGATCTATCTACACAATCAAGATCTTCTCACTCTTCACCTGCCTTCTCAGTGACAGGAAAAAAAATACACACCACCCAAATCTTTCACCAGCTCTGATACCAATATGATGCAGAGGTAGGAGGACCAAAACTATCCTCAATAACATTAACAAATAAAAAGAAATAATCTAATTGCTTTGGTCAGATTGAAGAGAACATTAATACAGACTTTTCATCCAATTTTCATGAAGATCCAATGGTAGGAGAGAAAGTTATGACTCTTTTCCCAAAACTACAAACCCTAGGCAACATTCAGACCTGCCCTCACCAAAAATGCCATAACTTATTCAAATATTAATAAAATTTAATGTAACAAAAATAAATGGAAAGTAGACTCAATACTCTTTCCAACCATATATATCTTGCTCCTGTATATGTCCGTACAAAACCGTACCAAACGCTGCAATGGGACTGTTGCAGGAAAAATCAGAAAATTACAGTCCATAAAACACTCATATCTTTCACAAAACTAAATAAAAATGCATGGGACAAGAAGCAAATGGAAGGTGGTTGAAGGATATAACATTTTCAATCCATTAGACATCCATTCAATTCCATATAGGGCTGTACAATAGCAAAAGACAGCGAATTTATGAAGGAAAATACAGGAAAACATTGTTTTTTCTAATTCCATGCTCAAATCTTCAACCACCCACGAATTCTTCATGGTTACAAGGCCTTTTAAAGGCATTAAAACATGTATCTTTAGTTCATAACTGATTTGGAGCAAACCAAGAGCCAAATGACTCTTCACCTTCCAACTTTGCATCTTTTTTCCAATTTTACATTGACAACCTTTACATGGTTTGCAATATTTTGCATTTTTGAAACTCCTAATGACCTAAACACATAAAAATGACTTGATGGACCTCAATACAATGATGAATCATTACAATATTGGATCATTTTAATCAAACTCCTATGGAAGTCTCAGTTTGTCAAGGTGCTCCTGCACCAAGAATGTTTGATTATGTTGTTGAAAATATGTTGTTGTTATTATGCTTGGAATGGGGGTTATGTGTTGGTGTCTCTCTCCAAATCTAGGTAAGAGCAGCCCATGTGTGGGGTTGATGGAGGAGTGAGGCCTTCTTTAGGATATAACCTATTTTGGGGGTGAGGTGTAATTTTCCCCTATTGGAGTGTATCTCCTCATAGTTGCATTAGAGTGTATCCCATCCTACCCCCTCATTATTTATCTAATGGTGATTGATATGTGTTGTTAAGACCTGTACAGCTAAAATAAGGGTGTGAGAGGCCTCCTTTGGAGTGTTTTTATGCCTCCATTGGAGTGTATCTCCTTGATTGCCTCCTTTAGAATGTATCTTCATGATTTGCCTCCATTGGAGTGTATTCCCTTGTTTCTTCCTCTGTCATGAATCTGTTTATGAACCATATTTTGTTTCATTGGGGTTTTGTGGTTTGAGGATGGACATGTGTGTGCCTTTGTTTCTAGAACTTACTTTCCATAATGATTTTAGATATGATATTTTAGTTGGTATGAGCACTGGTGGTAGATTCTAGTAGGTGGAAATTTGATGACATCTTGGTCACTATTATTGGGAATCACTACCAAGTATGAATTTTTGGCACCATCATTGCATTCAATTAATTGTAATGAATATTGGTTATGAAAATTTGAGACTAGATAACAATGATTTTGGTTGGTAATTTTCATCTTATACTCATAGTATTCTATCAAAATTATTATTATCAGGGAAAATGAAGATCTTGGTTAATGTGGAAATATGTCAATATTAGCATATTGATATCATTAATGGAATGGAAGCATGTTGATGAGTAGGAATGTTAGTACAGTGATGACTTATGGTATTGATCCTATGGAAAACTTCAAGTTCATGTTATTTCTATCTCTGAAAGTTCTGCAACTATTGATTGACATATGATTCATCAAGCATTTGATGTTTGGTAATCATTGCAAAGGATGTCCTAGGTGTGTAGGACATGTGGTGATGAGTTATGGTATTCTATATTATTCATGTGGTTTGAGACAACCATTCCCCTCCCCCCTTAGATGGCTTAATCAAAGTCATGCGGTGACCATGATGTGTAAAGTTTTATGAAAATATTTTTTAATTAATTATTTATTTTAGCTAATTATAATTTCTTTTCTTATTTTCGAAGCCAAAAGTATTGAGTTTAATTTCTATAGGCTACTTAGCCAATTGAATTTTGGAATTGTCTTCTTTGCCTCAAGGGTCAACCTTGGTCATCAAACAAGGGAAGATGAGATTGATTCAATGGAGTTTGTAGTAAAGACTATGTTTACAAGGATGGATAAGGGGACCTTAAAGTTCATAGTTGTGTCACACTTTTATAAAGGAAATGGCCCAACACTGATCTAACTTTTTAACCTGAATCACTACAAAGTGACGTATATATTTTGAATTTAGAAATGATGTTAACTAATAAAATGTAGATTTGTGTATTTTATGTTTGTTATTTTTAAAAAAATGAAACATTATTGACACTATAGTTTAGTTGCTGATAAAATGTTGAAAAATATGGTGAAATGGGATGTTGCTCTTTATATAGTAAATTTTATTTTTTTCTTCAATATTTTTGGGCTATTTATAACTTGAAACTTTAGTGCATGGATTAATTTTTTCCTTATTTTGATCAATATATTTTTTAAAATAAATGTTGGAAGTTGTATGTAATGAAAACACAACTATTTTGAAGAGATGCAACTTTTTATCTTAACTACTTATCCAAAATAGGAAAAAGTATATCTTAACATCAAATCTCTCCTCTAATGCATCATATGTTTTTCAAATTTTTAAATAAAAATTAGTATTTTTCAAGAGGAAAATCACCATTATATCTTGGTGTTGATGTCCTACTTTTAGTAAAAATTTAAAAAATATATATAAACACTAATTTAAATATTAAGAAACTTATATGTTTAAAAACAACACTTATAGATCTACAAAAGGGTATTATAATTTTTTTTTTATGATTATTTACATGAGTAAGAGTTCTTAGAACATCATGTTTTTCAAATAAATTTATTTTCTTGGTAAATTAGCCATAAATTGATGCTACATATGTATTTAGTGGATAGTTCTAGTTGAAAAAGTTGTGGCCTAGATTTAATTTATCTATAATGAATCTAGATAGAACATATGTTTCACAAAAATTAACTTAAATCAATTGGAAATGCTTAAATTCATTTATGTTGATAAGTTGCCTAAAGTGTGACATAGATTTAAACTTTCACCCAAGGACAAGTAGACTAAACAGGAACTGAAAGACCAATTAGAGTAAATGAAGTCCTTTATCGGGTAGCTAACTTCTCTTTCATGAAAGGAAGGTACTTCCACAAATAATCATATCCTAATGTCTAGAGGATAGGTGGACTACATTAACAAAATGAAGATTATGGAAAGTGCCATAGAGAAATGGTTTAGAGGATTCTTGGAGTATGCCAATATGGTGTTTGATTAGGCTTGTGCCTTCTATACTAAGGCAAGGCATATAGAGAGGTCTATTGAATCCTTTGTGCATGAGTTAAATAATTAGGAGAGCACACATTCTAAAAACATCCGTAAGCTAGAAACCATGGATAACATGAGTTATGAGGATTTTAAAAAGGAAGGGATACTTGAGGATGAAGGCCTAAACTTCCTAAGGAGATGTATAGAGGTAATTTCTTTCAACGATGAAATCATGACATAGTGCAAAGTCAAATTGTTGAAAGCCCAAAAGGAGGCCCCCACTCTACAATATGATATTGAGGATCTGATAGTCAAAAGTAGTTGGTGACAAGCATTTGGATGAAGATATAGGTATTGACACTACAAATAATACCAAAGGAAAATTAAAAAAGAAGGTCAATGATGCTATAGATTAGGTGACACCAGTTTCTTTGGACCATTTCATGGAATTGAAGGTGTAATTCAAATCATTGGGCAAAAGCCTCACAACAAAGAAAAGGAAGGTGGAATTACTGCATTATGAATTAGGGAGTGCACATTTAGGCTAGATTGGTTGGATGCTCTTGATGAAGATAGAATGAATAGGTACCTTTTGGCATTTATGGAATATGGATAAAGGCAAAAGGATAACGATGATAAAGATGAAGGCATGATTGAAGATTTGGATTGATGTTATTTCCTCTTTTCTTAAGTGCTAGACCAACAATTTAATTAATTCTTTTAAAGAACAATGTGTTAAAAGTTTTTAAAGTTTGAAATTGTGGCATTTCATAAGCCCAATTTGGTTAGTGGAAACTTGTCAATTCAAAATTGTAATTGTGTCAACATATTTTATAAGGGTGATCCTAAATAAAAAATTGCCACTAAGAATGTAGATCATCTAGGAATTTTTTATTAATTAGGGTCCCATGGATCTTTAGATCTAGGCTCACTAGCCAATTACTTATAATGGAAAATCACCTCTATAAAAGGAGGAGTTCCATGCATAGATTGGGGGGGTTTGAAAAAGACCAAGGGAGACAAGGAACATTTTCAGTGTAACAAGTTTGCTGAAAGTTGTAATGAACATGCTAATTTTCAAATCAATACAAGTTCCTCAATTTTTAAGACCTCCAATAGGAAAAGTGATATGATTTTCTTTCTTTTCTAAATTTTGAAATGCATGGTGGGCTTCTTCTAAGTGTTTAATGATATATCTTTTTCAATGAGGTTGGGAGTTAATGTCTAATTTTTTCATGTAATATAGTGTCTTTATATATTTACTTCAAATTCTCACACTCCTTAGAATATTTCATCTATAATGTTAATTTTAGTGTTTCTAAATTGATTGTTGCATTGTGGGTGAATTAAATTTCATCAAAATTTCCAAGGTGAAGTATTGAAACTAATCATAGAGATAGCTCTTAATTTCCATATTTAGACGTATAGTTTAGTGGATATTGATGAGTTTGTGATGTGTTTCATCTCACTAGTTGTTTGTTGATGGTAAGTAACTTTATGTGGCCAAACTCAACACACTTTGTCTTGTAGACTTGCCTATCTATTATTTATTTTCACTTTCTCTTAAACCCTATCTTTTAATTTTTTAAAAAATTTGGTTAGAATAGGAATAAATTAGAAGAAATCTTAAGGGCTTAAAGAATATTATTTGTATAAGCAAGGACTAATAAAATTGGTTTAGATTTACCATACTTTGGTCAAATGTAAGGCCTATTATTTTTAAACAATTCCTTTGCACTAAAGGACATGCTTCAAAAAATGTTATTTATGAGTTTGTAGATAATGAATTCCCATGGTTTAATAATTATTATTATAATAGAGTATAATTCTATAGGTTCAAGGAAGATCATTGTTATGTCTTATGATATTTTGACTGTTCTTTGTGCTATTAGGTTCTTGAGGTTAGAAAACTCTTAACTAATGTTTAGAGGGGTTTTTGGGGCCTTGTTTTATGTTATTTTCACAAAAAATTGTATCTTAGGTGTATACCCATAGGTTAGGGGTCTATTTTTGCATAAAAGTAATGTTTTAGAGAAATGTGGAACCTTATTAAGTTCTCTAAAGATAAGTTGGCTTGAATGGATGGGAGGTGGAGAGTCATCCCCTCCATGCAAGTTGAAGAAGGGGATTTTGGGGGATTTTTCAGATGCTTTTTTCTTCCTTTGATGAAATTGGTATTAGTTTATTTTGTTGGGTTGGATTGTTGATTAGGAAATTTTAGAGAATAAAACAAACAATGAAGCTCTATCAATGGGTATTGTAAAATTCCATGAATTTTATTTCTATTTCAAGTATGTTTGACTTTTTATCAATTGTGAAGGATTGAATAAATTTCTTGTTTGATCTTTGTTTCAATCTTCTGTAGTAGTTTTTCAAGTACTCAACGTCAAAATCATTTGGTTTTATTTTTTTAATATAAATTTATTTGCTCATTTTATTGAAAGATGATATTAAATATCTTGTATTCAAAATTAATGGGTTGAGCTGGGATGAATTGGTTTTTTGTTTGTAAATGAAGCATACACTCAATTTGTGATATTGTGATATTGAGACATAGTCTTATGGTTATCATTTTATTCTAACTTCTATAAGGATTCAAGCCCAATGCAATGTTTTAGTTCAATGTTAATTCCTTTGGAATTTCTACTTAATGACTTCCATTTAAACATTAGGAATAAGAACTATATTGTCATTTGAAGATTCTTAAGAAATCAAGTTTGTAGAACTTTTCAAATTTCATTTTTTTCTTTTCAATAAGGCCTTGCCCAAGTTTACTATGTTTTTAATAAAAAAAAGGGTAGAAGAGGGTCATTACCTTTAAGAAAGATTGTTTTTCTTATCAATATATCATAGATTAAACTCACTAGCATTCTATAGACCACAACTAAGCATTTTGGTATACAATTTCTCTTTGTCCAAGATAAGATTTTTATGGTGAAATCAAACATTTGTCAATGTTATAGACATAAATCGACACTTCCATTAGCAACTAATGTATCTATAAACCCATTTTATAATGGAAATAATTTAAATATAGGTAGAACACCTCAACCCTTCTCATTCATTTTACTTGCTATAGTTTTTAACCTGACACCCAGGCACTTTTCATCTCTCTGATTTAATGGAAGTCACACCTTTACTAACCCAAATCTTTGATGTAGGTTTTTCATTAAGTAGTCAAAGTATATATTTGTTGCAAGGATTCTTCTGTAATGAAGAATACCAAGAAACACATGGAAAGGACCTTTTGATAGGACCAGTTCTACACAAAAGCTAGAATACACAATGTTCTAGCACTTGTTATATTCTTGAGGAATTTTGTCAAACGGTACTCATGTTGTGCTCCCACTTCCGGCTTGTGCTCAACTATTATATTTTCTTAAACATTTCTTATATCCTATTCAATCATTTTGATCATATCCTGCAATCATTTGCTATCATGAGGTCAGAGTATTTGAGCCATTCTATTAAACAATTCACTTTCCTCCTTTGTGCACTCATATCTAACATTTTATTTCTTTCTTTGAGACCTAGGATCTATGAGCAATATATCAAATGGATCACATGTTTGGTCTGAGTTTTCACAGTGGATTTCATGCCTATAGATTGCACTCTTGTACAACTTCAGCATGCTAAATGGAATCCTTTTGGGCTTGGAACACTAGCTTTTAGCAGTCTATAAGAGCTCTAAAGTTTTCATGAAGAGTAGTAGTGCGGCCATGAGTGGTCTTAATTTCTTTGATTTACTCTCTACAATATTGGATAATCCCTATTCTTTAACCCATGAAGGAGATTGCAGATTTGAGCCCTTTTGTAACATACATTTTTTTAATTTTTAGTTGTGACACAAGATTGAATTTGAACATCAATTAGTTTGGATTCAAAGCAATGACTCTATAGTATTCTTAAGGAAGACTCAAGCTCATCCGTATGTGAATGTTAGCCGCATGTTTACCATTCCACCATTTAATCTAGTTATAAGGGGGGTGAGTGCTAAAATTTCAAATATAAGCAATGAGTTTGATGGCGCATTTGTGTTGAAATAAATAAATTAAGTGTGAGGACTTGATAGAAACCCGACACCCCTTACCAGTGTTTGGATGTGAAGTCCAACTATTCATTTCATCTCCCCTGTTTTGTCTCTTCGTCTTCTTTGAAGACTATTGTATATATTTGGGGGAAAATCTTTATGTATGGAGTTGCATGGATGTAGTCACATTAGCCAACCATGTTAAATTCTTGTTTGTGTGCTACTTGATGTGTTCTTTATTTGTCTTATATCTCAACAATTAGTATCAGAGATGGAAGGGAAAACTGGTTGAAGGTTGGGGATTTCGAAATTTGTTTGAAGACATCAATAGATTGCAGGTTCATTCTGTAAAGAGCTGGAGAGATCCGGGGAGAGCAGATCGTAGCCGGATTGCAGAAGCATTAATGAAGGGTGTGTCTTGTTTAGAAGGATTAAGATATAATGAAGAGTAAGAGAAGACTCCTGCATTCTTTCCTTGTGTGGATTCAAAGTTCAACCCACCCGAACACCACCAAATGTTGAGCAAGCTGTTTGAGACTCTTCTGTGGGGTTCCCCCAACGATCAGGTTTCCAGTATCATGTATATTTCTGCATATCTTAGCGCCGTGTTGATGATGGATTTTGTAATACCTTATGATCATGGTAATGCGATGTACTGCCGCACTCATGATTTCTCACAGCATTTAGAAGGATTGTGGAGCTCCTAACGAGGTATGATTTGATATATTCTCATATATGTCTGTAGTCAAATGTTTATGCATAAAGAAATGTCTATCGGTGGGAGTGAAAACCTTAAACATAAAGGATGTTGATTGAAGCCGCTCAAAATCGGATTTGGGAGCCGCCTATATCTGAGGAAAAGCAAAAAGATAAGTATGTGAAACTTTTGAAACGCCATGCCAGTGAAGCATCAACAAAGAACGTGAGTTGTTTGACATAATGCCAAAGAAATAGGTGCAGCCTGAAGGATAGAGGAGGTACGTGAACTATTTGACAATATGCCTAAGAAGTTTAAAACACCATGTGTGAGATCACGGTTTTACCCAGAGGTAAGTCAAGTTCCCTAGCTTTCGCCAGTATCCTCCATGCTTGTGAAATGCACCAAAATGAATGTATGTACCTGAGCATTGTCTTGGTCACTGGTGAGGAAGGCCGTGCTCTTATAACTAGCACGACTCCCATTGGGGTTTTGGAAATGCAAGAGAAGAAACAGAAGAAAGAGATGGTGATCCAATGGATGTTGGTCCTTTGTCTTCTGCAACTCCTACTCTCATGCGCCACACAACAAGAAGAAGAAGGAGAATCCTCTATCTTGACCTTGGATGCCACCAATTTCATGCTCAAAGCATCCTTTCATTGCCGCCAAATTTTATACCCCTTGGTGTGGGCACTCTAAGCGGCTTGTGCCGGAGTATGAGAAAGCTGCAGTTAGTCTAAAAACAATAATGATCCACCCATCATCTTGGCTAAGATTGATGGTAACAAAGAATCAAATAAAGCCTTGGCTGGCGAATATGAAGTGGGAGGTTTTCCAACTTTGGAAATCATTCGGAATGGGGGGGGGGGGTAAGCATTGAGGACTACAAAGGTCCTCGTGAAGCAGATGGTATTGTTGAATATGTGAAAAAATAGGCTGGTCCAGCATTTGTAGAAATTAAGTCTTCAGAAGAGGCTAGCACTCTTATTGGTGACAAGAAAGTGTTCATTGTAGGAGTATTCTCTAAACACGAGGGTGAGGAATTTAGAAATTTCACCAGTGTCACGGAGGAGTTAGCGCTCAGATTATGAATTTGGTAACACAATTGATGCTACAGTCCTTCCTTTGAAGGATTTTCCCATTGAACCACTGACAATTGGACTCTTTAAGCCTTTTGATGAACGATATCCTAATTATCAGGATTTCAATGTTGAGGCCTTAAAAAAATTCATTGAAGAATTGCACTCAAAGAGAGGAATGGTGCAATGACATTGTTATAGCAGTGATTGTTCCACCTTACATTAATAGTGTCGACATTGTGAAAAGGGTATGGAATAGAGACAATTTAAGTTTGAGACTGGGTCGTCGGATAGACACTGTCCTCAGATATGATGTGGAGATTCAGGTCCACATGTCTCATATGACGGCTATTATGCAAGATATGGAAACTCTGGATATGCTGGCACAGGAAGTATTTCAGACACTAGCTTTGGTGGAAATGGATTGGAAACAATTCGAGGAGGAGGAAGTCGAATTTTTTTACCGTTAAATCTGTTGGTGGTTATTGCAATGGACCAGTGGGAGCTCCTCAAAGCCCATGGGGAGGTGTTGGATTTGGCTCTAATTTTTTGCAGGGTATGAAACAAATCCAGCTATAAGTTATAGTAGAGCAGGCAGTTATGACTGTGGAGTTGGTCATTGGTTTTGTAGATTTTCCTTTTAAAATCTATGGTTTGAGTGTATGCTTTGTGCATGGTTTGAGGAGGGAGGTTTTTTGCAGCATTCTCGATGTGGAGTTGTTGATATCATTTCTACAACATTTGCTTATACGTTCCTTTGACTACAGTTACTCGTTGTAGATTGGCAAATCGGATTCGATGAGGATCTAGTGTTTGAGTCTTTAAGTCTACAGGTTATCCTCTTTGATATCTTAGTTTGCATGTTCCTTTTGAGATCTTCGAGTTATGCAGTTATGTGGATTAGCTACCCATTAGTTGCGGTGGGATGACTTGGATGTGGACTGGCTACATCCATGAGATCAATTTAGTGTTGTTATAGATTTTTGGTATATTTTTTTATTTGAGATGAGAGTCCGATGGATGATTAGAATATCTGGTGAGTCAGATATTGGGACTTGTCGAATGCTTATCATGATACCATGGATAGCTCAGTATCACGTTTTAGTGGGAGCTCTTGATAGTGAAAGTTCTGTTGTTAGGAGATGGTTATCTTCATGTGATTAGAGATGATGATCCTTGTTTACAGGATGTTTGTTATTGTGTCATGGTGGACTCTTGATTCTAGATTAGAGTGTTGGCAAGATACAAGTTCTCTTGATACAAAGTATGCTCTTTGTAGCATGTGGTCTTCCTTTGTGGAAGATAGATCATGATGTTATGATTTGTTCCCAAGTTATGCAAACATGCAATGAGAGTTTTGACATTGGTCTTGTTGGTGCTCTTGGTATTGAGTAATTTGGTCATTTGGTTGGATAGCTTCATGATGGTGGAGTGTTGTTTTTGGAGCTTAGCATGGATTGATCATGGAGGTGATCATGAATACTTGGAGACTTGTGTGAGGTTGGATTTCTCTTGGGATTAGAGAACATTTGTTGAGATGGTTACTCTTTGGAGGTTTCAGCAAGAAGATCGAGGAGCCTACACCTTGTTATGGATGTGATTTCATTATAAACCTAAAGGAGATTGTTCTTGGAGAGAGTCATTGTGACTTGGTGTATCCTGGAGGAGCATTCTCATTCCGCACTCTTGATCTACTTGGCAGGTTATTTTTAAATAGGTATTGTCCATCCTATTTTTAGATGATTTTTCTCTTTATGCTTTATCTTCTCATGGTTATGGACCTTGAGCTATGATTATTGATTCTGGAGGGTTCATTTGAGGGATGTTGGCATGGGTGTCTCCTTGTGCATATGAGTTTGGAGTTTAGGAGATGTAATTGGGCTTATTCCTTGTTTTGGAATGAATATTTGAGCTTGATCTTCCTTTGTTAGAGAAGGTTACATTCATGTTGGTTTGATCTTTGAGAGTGAATGGTTGGGTGTTGTTAAGGCTTTTCATTTTGGAGAGGTAAAGGAGATCATACTTGGCACAACTTAGCACTTGGAGGTGTTGGTAGAAGGATGTGATATGGTTTGCAACTACTCTTTTTGGCATTATGTTTCTTCCTAGAGTTTCCTATTCATCTAGTATGATCACTGGTTTGTGGTCATCTACTACTGTTGTACTTTTTTTTTTTAACAACAGTATGTGGTGTTTTAATGTATATCATTTGAGATGTCATGGACTTGGGATAAGTGAGATCAAAGGTGAGAGAATTGAGTAGAAAACTATTTTTGGAAGTATGTTGATGTAGGAGCATCTAGGGGTACTAGCAATCTTGCATCACCAAAAATATTGTTATTTTAATTTGGTTTATTTTCAATAAGGGTTTAAGGGCTTGGGGAAATAATATTTTATTTTGCAACAATTGTAATTTTCCTTGGGTGTAATTGTAAATGTAATTTTGGTGGGATTTGACTGATTTTGTCATAAGTGGGGCTGCCAAGAATCTTGGAATTAATGGCATCTATTATTGTAACCATCATAGTTGTAAGGAATCTACAAGTTGTCATAACAACCCAAAATTGATTGGGCAATTTCTAGGTACCCATGTGAAGGTGGATGGCATGAGATTTTATTTTTATTATTTTTAGATTTGAAATTCCCAAGAGGGGTGTTTGAATTTTTAATTGGCACTTTTACCACATGTCGGTGCCTTGAAAATTGAAATATTAGTTGTCAAAAGATGCCCACATGATAGTATATTATGGAAGGACTATTTTTAGAGGTATTATGACAATTTCTATGACAACTATAAGGGTCAAAAATAGGGGAGAATACTTTGGACGTGAGAGCCTAATTTTAGACTGGAATCTTGGCTAAAAAGTTAAGCACATGGTTTTGTAAACCACAAATGGTTTTTTGTATAGCCAGAATTCTATAAATTGGAGGCTTGAGGAGAGAGTTTTGGAGGGGGGAAGATTTTGAGATAGCTAGATGCTATCGAAAGAAGTCCAGGATGTTGAGAAATTTATTTGTTGCAAATGTTGCATGTATGATTCCAGCAAGCTCATAAGCTTCATGTTGAGGTAATGAATTTGTAGATTTAAATAAAATATTGTGTTGCAGATTTCTCTTCAATTTTCAATTGTGTTACTTCATTTGCAGCCTTCTTGAATAGAATTTTGTATTGGTATTTGTTGCAGATTTGAAAGGGAGAGTATCCCTTTTCATCATATATTCTATTTTGCAACAGGTTGGTTGCAGTTTGCAGATCATTTTGATTCGATTATTTGCCACACTTTTTTTTATGTAAGTGTTGATTGGTAGACTTTAGATGTTTTGGTTGACATTGCTCATGCAGCATAAGTTCTAGGATATATATGTGTTTTTTCATTGGATTGTAATATCAAGGGTCTTCATATTTTTTGCACATCAATGGCTTTGGTGTGTTAGTTATCCTGGAGGATGGTAGTTTTTTTAGTAGGATAGTGGATTATATAGGGACAAGAGCTGCAATATGGGTTGGATATGTTGTTGGCATGAATTTACTGATGGTGTATGGTTAGTTGGATGTGATTAGCAAGTAGCTGTGGTTGCTATTCCAACTATGGTGATTGATTCTTGTCCGCTACATAGGCCTATTTATTACCATTGCATTTTATGATTGTGTTCAGATATTTGTTAATGCACGGTTCTTGCTTTTATGAGACAATAGGCCTTGGAAAGCAAACTTCAAGTGGGAGATTGTTCAGATGTGAAGTCACAACATGGATTAGACTCCAAGTGAGAGATTGTTTGGATGTGAAGTTTGATTGTTCATTTCATCTCTGGTTGGATGTGAATTTGCACTGCTCTACATGATCTGCACTTTTTACATGATCTAATTATGAGATATCCTTTTGGTCTGGTGAGAAAAATGTATGTCCTTAGAAAAGATATATGATGTGATGGGACTTTGGTATCTAACTACTTGTAATGAAATAGATGTTTTGGAATGATGACTATGTATGTAGTGGTACCAAAGTAGAGTAGTTTTTCATATTTAGGAGCTTGAAATTCATCTCATTTGAGACTATAATTGGTGTGAATCCAATAAGGTTCATAGAAATAAGGATGATTTATGAGAGCGAGTCCACAATCCTTATGACCTCCTTGGTTGATGACATATATCTTGATAACATTTTTGATCAAGGGCTTGATATTATTGTTCCTTACAAGGTCATTGATATTTTCATTGATAACCTTTCTTAATAATGGTAAACATTTTATTCAGGTTAAAGACATGATATAATCAATTCCTTATTTTTCTATGCATAGTTTTTTATTGGTAAGTTTTCAAGTGGTAAGGCTTATAGTCATTTTATAAACCATTGTATTTATAATGATTATCATGTTATGTCCAAAGATAGGCTTGTTCTTTTATTTACGCACTCTTTCGTATACTCTGAATGGGTTGCATTATATCATCCTTATGTTGTATTATGGTACTTTGCTAGAACCATGTCTTTAGAGGTGAATTTATCCTTGCTCACTAATATTTATGTATGCAGATAATGAATAGTGAGTTTAGATTATATCTAAGTGGTATAGATCAAGAGTGGTTTGAATTTGTCTGTTCATTTCATTTCTTATTGAATGTGCAATGAAATTGGTAAAGTTAGAATTATGCTTACTTCTGATTATTTTAACTTGCATATAGATTACTAATATAAAAATAGGAGTACATCAGGTGGCCCAAGAGGCCACATCAAAATACATTTATGTCATATATCTATCTAAATAAACTACAAGTTAAAGTTTTTCTCTTTTACAACAATACATATCTCAAAATACACATATCATAGTAGTTGACTATCCTTTTTCTTTTTCTTCCTTGGATTGAAACTTTAAATTTCCCTTTCCTTCTAATCTTCCTAAGCATTTTTCGCAGGGTCTATAATGTCCATCTGAATCTTTAATTTCTCATGTTTTTTGATGACACTGAAGTTACTTGAGTCACAATCTTTGCAGGTACCCGGCATTGGAGAGGTTTTGGGAAGAGCATTGTCTATGTCAAAGTTCTGATAGAAAAATTCCATCTGGTCCGTTCCATGATCCTCCTTCTTTGTCACTGGTTCTAGGTTGATGTGGCTATCTTGTTCTTCCATGTACTCCTCTTGGTAGCTAGGATTCACTTTTCTATAGTCATGGGGCCAAAATTCAGCCAACTTTATATCTGACCTGTATATTGTAGCTGATCCCTCATCGAAAATATTCATGAACCTCTCTGTAGGAATCCTCATAGTGGCAGTGGCCTGCTCACAAATTGATCGAGTAGTGAGTCCCAAGATGAACCCAGTAAGCAATCTTTCCCTACCCTGGTAGACATTATCATTTCTTTCCTTCCACAAAGCCCACAAAATCTTAGTAAAAAATAATAACCAAAACAAACTATCCATTTATCAACATTACAAAGAGAGCCACAAAGGATATTAGCTTTGGTGATACACACACTTGACAATCTACCTTTCAATGAATTTAAGAAAAAAGGCCAGATTTGTTTTTGTAAACTGACAGTCAAAGAAGATTTATTCACTATTCTCAGGACTTTTACAAACTAAACAAATGTTATCTGGACCTAATGCCAGCCTGTCTAACAACAATAACCGCCTGAAGCAACATTTCTTCATCTCTATGACTCTGGACCATAAATTAGACATTGTTTTAGACCACACTTTAGGTTCTAACCTGAGTTTCTATGCTAGGTTAAATGAGCAAATATATCATATTTTTCAGTCACCAGTTTATACAACTTTTTTGGACTCATTTTTGCAAATTCTGAGTTGTTCTTCCTTCTGATTTGCTACCAGTTTTCTAATTTTAGGGCAAGTAAGTGGCCAAATGATTTTGGAAGTTTGCAGATAGAACTAGTTACAAGAATAAGGACAAAATGTTTAGGTTGACATCAATGCCAAAGGGGGAGTTTGTTGGCATTAGTTTGTCATTGATGTCAATGATGTTTGAAGATGGTGTCTCTACATTATATTCACTTGTTGAAGTGTTGGAAAGTTGCACATTTTAATGGATCAGTGATTATGCACTTCTAGCCCTAAAACTTTTGCAAGCTAGTTTCAAAGTTGATCTCTCATAAGGGTGGCTCCTATGTAGTGTCCTTTAAGGATAGGTTTCTTGATGGCTTATTCAAGTTTGATATGTGTTGAAGTACAAAGCCACAGTTACAATGGTCTCTAAAGTCCTAATGCCTTCCTATGTTCTGAAACCCTAATGCCTATACCTTGTCAAAGTTTTCCTTTATATCAAGTCTAAAAAGACTTCACAGTATCTATTTATACTATTCATCAGTTGTAAAGTGATGACAAATAGAGATCATGAAGTAAACAATTTTCAATTCTTTAAAGGTTTGAATAGAAGTTAGGGTTTGTCATTGGTTGAACTCCTAGTTCTAAGCCCTAATGTTCCATTCCTTCTAAGCTCAAAACTTTTGTTGGCTTGATCTTCAAAGTTACTGACTCTATGTCCCCTGCAAATACTGTGTTCTAATGGCAAGTTAAGGTTCTATAATGTGTTGAGGATGTAATTGTTCTAGGTCTACTAATTAGGGTTTGAAAAGCCTTAAACCCTAAGAGTGTTTTAAGTCCTTAAAGGCTCAAAGTGCAAGTTTATGGATGGGCACACTTTTGTTATGTTTTGGAGGTGACCGACTGTCTCAGATCACATATAAATTAAGTTATGACTTGAGGGGGTCAAGCTCGTTGGGTGATCAGCCCCTCGAGCTTGTAGGAACTGACCTCTCCCAACATCTACTTGTGATCAGGTAGGACTACAAGATTCAATGATAGACATTTGATTGGAAATGGTGCAAACTTGAAGATCAATGGATTTAGTTCAAACAACAATGGCTACTCCTCAAAGACCTAAATTTGATGACCACATGCCCGTCTTCTGGTTGTTTGCAGTTGTCAACAATTTTATTAACTATTTTTTCAGTGATGGGTAAAGGGAGTTTCTTTCCTTTGTAAAGGGTTGTTGTTTTCAGTGAAAGTGTGCATTCCTAAAGAGTATAACTGTGTATATGTAGATAGAGATTTTGACATAGTATATGTATACATTATTGTGCAATGTAAAGATGTGTGATGCAATGAATTATTATCCTTTGCATGAGAAGAGGTGAGATTAGGGTTTTGATATTAGGAGATATTTTGTTGTAAAGAGATATGCAAAGAAGTTCTTGATATTGTTTGTGATCTATATAAGAAAAGTATTCTTCAGTATTTATATTTTCTTTAAGAGGGGTGTATTAAAGTTGGTGCTTCAATTGGTGATGTTTTTCTATGTGAGGCTTAATTGTAACCAGTGAGGTTTTGTTTTCAATGAGACAGTAATACAAAGCTTTGAGAGGATTGAATAGTGATTTTCCCTTTTTAAGGATTTTCCACTTAAAACTTGTGTTGAGGTGTGTATTTTTTGGTGTTTTATGTGACTTGTCTTTGCTAACTCTAATGTGTTCTTTATTGTCTTCATAACAGTCTGATCTACATTGTGTCTAAAGGTATTTCACATTGTCTTTTAAGTGACTTGAATTGTTGAAATAAGTGGGTTCTTCTGAATGTTTTCAAGACTTGATAAATCAAGGTTTAAGAGGGGTGTATTGAAGTTGGTGCTTCAATTGGTGATGTTTTTCTATGTGAGGCTTAATTGTAACCAGTGAGGTTTTGTTTTCAATGAGACAGTAATACAAAGCTTTGAGAGGATTGAACAGTGGTTTTCCTTTTTTAAGGATTTTCCACTTAAAACTTGTGTTGAGGTGTGTATATTTTGGTGTTTTATGTGACTTGTCTTTGCTAACTCTAATGTGCTCTTTATTGTCTTCATAACAGTCTGATCTGCATTGTGTCTAAAGGTATTTCACATTGTCTTTTAAGTGAATTGAATTGTTGAAATAAGTGGGTTCTTCTGAATGTTTTCAAGACTTGATAAATCAAGGTTTTTCTTGAACCATTGATTCACCCCCCCTCTTAGTGGTTTTGTATTCCAACACAAGCATACATCTTATCTTTTCCTTATTAGCTCTAGGGTCAATTACCTTTTGTTCAACATATGGAGTATACACAAGTTGCATTAGGGCATTCCATGCATGTTGATGCCATGTTGCATAATTGTAAGGTGTGAGCAATGGAACCTTGAAATGATCCATAAGTGAAGGAAAAGAAGAGCATAATTAAAGAGATCAAAAACCACACCAAGGGACCCACTTTTCACTCAATCAAGAATCCCTCCAACAAAATATGATTTGGCACTTTATAGATCAATCCATTTACAATGTTGGAGTTCTTTTCCAAGGTTTTACAATGTCCAAAATGGACCAAAGACTGAAAGCACAAAATTTATCTTAGAATTAGAACCTTAAACTCACACTAATGTGTATTACTTGGGAAAATATCCACTTTCAAAAAATGAATGACCTCAATCTGAGATCATATGTGAAAGTTATAGTTGTTTGAAGTTCTAAAAACTGAAACTTCCTATTCTAACAAGAAAACTAAGTTTCTAGAAAAATAGGATCACTTGAGAAAAAAATCACACCACTATGAAGAGAATAAAATTCTACCCCAAATCAAAAAAACATTGCACTGAAAAATACCTCTATTTGTTAGAGAACAGGCTTCCTGAAGTTTAGGGGAAAAATACGAAACTCCAATGGTAAGGGGTCCAAGTTTTCAAAACTCAACTACCACCAATTTTGGTGGAACTGCCTCTAAATTTAGAAATTCTACCAAATGTATCCATCACTAGATAAATATAATTGTTCACCAATTTTAGAGCATATTCTAGATTTGGCTATATCACCAACATACTGCTAAAGATTGTAGGGTCACCACCTTTAGCGTTGTCTTACCAATTTTGGCATAAGGGGCCAAAAAAATAGGCATAGAGGTCGAGGTGGAGGGGGTGCCTTGAAATGTTTTTAATTAAATGTTTTGTTTAAAAAAATAAATGATGTGGGGGGAGGATGCCACCCCATGGCCCCACCAAAGCAGTTCACAGCCCCGAAAGGGGCCACAACCCTTTAAGGGCGCAGGACCCTAGGGTCCATGACCCAATGGCAGCATGGAGCCCTATGGGTTACTCATGGTACCCAAGCATAGGGGCCTATACACATACCTTGTCTGGGGCATGCATAAGGAACCCTTAATAATTTTTTTTTTTTGAGAAAAACTTTTTAAAACTTTTTACATATAAAAAACTTGCTTTAGATATTTTTTTTGATATATATATATATATATTGAAAAAAGTAGGAAAAATATCAAAAGTATTTTTTAATGAAAATTTTCACCTCGAACTACATGTTGGGAAGTTGTACGACCTTCCAAACAAACAAAATTGCCTTTTCAGACAATTGCTCTGATTTCAACAATTTTACAGTTGTTCTTGGGGTTTTTGGGCTTCCTAAGCATGATGGTAGGGTCAAATTTTACCCAAAATGCTCTAAAAGATTAAGTACCCACCATATCTAGCATGCACCTCCCAATTTCAAACCCTTGTAGATCTGGGCTCCAATGTTTGATCTGGATGAAATAAAAGGCTATTCTAACTTTTTCGGTAGCTCTAAACTCAATGATGAGCTCAAATATACTCCAAGAATCTCCTGAAGCTACATGCAACATAAAACCACTTATAGACCCTTCCCCAAATATTGGTATTTCTATCAAGTTTTTTCTTATTCTCTAGGTCATCATCGAATGCAAGAGAAGAGCATACTCAACTTTCAAGAGCAACCCTAATCTCAAATCCTAGATCTTCTAAATGAATAGCCGTAGGAATTAACTCAATTTGATACCATGTTAGATTTTTTTATGGAAACAACAACCCAAAATCTAGAAAGCTAATGGCAAGTGCAAAGAGAAGATCATAATGAAGGATGCAAAAGAGATCATAAATGAAGTTGCAACAAAATATGTATTGCAATATTACAACTAGATTACTAAATACAAGCTAGGTAGTGAGAATATATAGACCAGGAAGAGGGTGGAGGTGGAAAAACCAACCAATAGGGAGTGACCAACAAGCAGTCCAAAGATAGAAAAATCATCTTCTCAAGATAGCAAATGCACCTTCCTTGTAAGATGGTGACACCTCAAACCACTCATGTAATTAAACTCACTTTATTAACCTAAGGAAGTTTTAGCAAGAAATGTAGAGATACCGGTCCAGAGATTCAGTCCTCAATCAAGTCTCTGTAGTTAGTTTATACCTCAGTCAAGTAGTTAGAGATTGATAGAAAAATATAAAGAATAACAAAATAGAGTATCACATACAGATCATAGTAAATACACAACACAAAATTACCTGGTACTGGCAAATCTCCATATATATATATATAGCAATCAAATGTATACAACATCTATCCCTCCTCTGGCAGGTCTAAGTCTCCACCTCATCAGTCATAAACATGACCTCTATCTCATTCTTTACATCAGAATATATCATATATCATACTCCTATCTCCCTATTCTATATGATCATATCCTATGTCTATATATTCTATATCTATTACATATAGGGATGTGTCTCCTGTCAGCTCTGGCCTTCGCATAGTGTGTGTTCCAGCTTTTGATCGGCTCTTCTTTAGGCTCTGCACCCTGCTAACATCATCCCCCCTTAAAATTATGTCTTGTTCACAAGACATTCTTTTCTCCGGTTGGAAATATTTCTTGAGTCTTGCACCATTGACATAGCCAGCTAATATCTGAACCTCCATATTCTTCGGTCTGACTGTTCTAGAATCTACAATTTCTTCAATGTAGAAAGGTCCCAACCACCTTGTCTTCAGTTTTCCTTGCTTCTTAAACTTGTTGTCATACAAGAGTATTAAGTCACCTTCTTTGAATGTCTTGTTCCTCAAGTTTCTATTGTGTCAGGTCTGCTATCTTTTCCTTTCCAAGTTCATATTGTATGCTTCCATCAATCTATCCTCATCTATTTTCTCCAATTCTTCAATCCTCTATGTGAGAGAGTCTTCTTCACCCAGGTTGAGAGTCCTTGTTGTCCAGAAATTTGGCAATATGAAGTGCACCGGTATTGTAGCATCTATTCCATACACCAGTTCATATGGAGTGAACTTAGTGGTTCTTTTGAAGGTTGTTCTGTATGCCCATAGTACCACATGTATTTTTAGATCCTAGTTTGTCTTGTTCCCATTGCACATCTTTGTCAATGCTACCCCAATGATCTTTTTCAGGGCTTCACTTACTCCATTTTCTTATGGATGATATGGTGAATTCCTATTGTGTGTTATCATGAAGTTGTCTAGTAGGTCTGAAATCATCTTATTTACAAAATGTTTACCTTGATCACTGGTTATGCTCAACGAACAACCAAACCTAGTAATTATGTTCTCATAGATGAATTTGGCAGCAATTTTTTTTGTGTAGTCTTTGGTTGGTTGTGCTTCAGCCCACTTAGTCAGGTATTACACTCTAGTAATGATGAATCTATCTTTGGACCACTTTGTTAGTGGGTCTATAGGTCCAATGAAGTCAATAGACCATTTCTGAAAAAGGTAATTGTGTTGGAACTGGTCTCGGTGGAATTTCATCTCTTGCAGTAGGTCTTCTTATTCTTTGACATGCATCACAATTCTTCACATATCTATTTGCATCTTTGAAAAGTGTAGGCCACCATAACCTAGCTAGTTTAATTTTTCTTGTTGACATGTCTCTAGCATTATGTCTTCCTATTATCCCTTCATGTGCTTCTCTTAGAATGTCTTCTCCTTCATGTTCATATACTACCCTTCTAATGATATCATCCTTCCCTCTGATATGTAGTTCTCCTTCAATCAATGAGTATGGAAAAGAATTCCATATTGGATTATGTCTTTCTTGTGCTGATATCTCTGTTGGAGGTTCGCCTGTAGTCAATAGGTATGTTATGTTTGTCAGTTCTTACATTACCATGTTTACTCTAAATAGATTTGCACTAGGTAGTTCTATTGAATATCAGGAACACTGAGAGGGGAGTAAATCAATGTTCTATAAACTTTTTCTTTTAACCATTTCCCAGAATAAATTAAACAAGAGCACAACATGCAAATGAATAACAACCATAGAAGCATGACACATGGACACCAATATTTTTACGTGGAAAACCCAAAGAGGGAAAACCACGGAGAGGATTAGCTCTCAAATATATATTGCAATCTTTACAAATTATGATGTTCAGTCTTGGTCACTCCACAGGCCTAAAACATGCCAGCTCACTTCCATCAAGTACAACTAGGTCTAGCAGGCTCACTGCCTCAACCCTAAACCTAGAAAGATTACAATAAGGGTTGTTAAACTGTATTGGAGGCTCACTGCCTTGATAAAGAAAGGCTCACTGCCAAATACAAATCAAATAGTATATGAAAAGAAATACTGCATAAGCATCTGTTAATATGCCAAGGTGCAGTAACTAAATTTTGAATCACGAGTCTTCATCATCACTGATATGTGTCACTACTCTACTATTCACATATTCACATCCATCCACATGCATCCACACTCCTTCTCAACTAAAATTCATAGATCTTATATATCCACATCATGATTTGATCCATAATCAGGTTGGCATCCAAAAAGTGAAATGTGCACATAGAAAGATGTAGCTTATCGGCTCAATCCAATCCACTATATGTTATGCAGACCCAAATCTTTGCCCAAACATGTTCATATAGGTCAGCTCTAATCATTCAATCACTTAAATAGATCCTTCACACACTATCTCTTCTCCGTACAATGATTTATCATACTAGTCGGCATGTTCCTTAAGAGCATGCTTAACAAGTTCATCTGTAGACTTACAACTTTTACTACGGATCACAAAACACTTCCAAAATCATATCAAGGACTCTTCACACATTCCCAATCTTACCCTCAGAACTGCAAGGCATGATATCATCTTGCGGGGGAATGTGGACCATCAGAACTCAGACTCTGTCTTTGTCAAACTCTTTCAAACACTATACAGATACTCAGCAACTTGCAACTATCTTTCCAGTGGACCTCAGATCTCACAACTCTAGAATTAGACACTTCATACAAGTGTTTACAACACTTTAAAACCACATAACAAAATACTCACCTACAGAGGAATGCAGACCATTACAATGTACCCTGTTCACTGTCTCTGCTATACCTCTGTTCACCTGGACTTAGATAATTCTTCCAAATGACTTCTGGAGGAAGTTAGGACTTAATCTCTAGAGCATAACACCATCAAACAATTAAGAACATCATACCTAAACCGTATTTCTAGATCATCATATGTGGAAGCATACTGACCCACTTACTGTCCTCTACTCTGTGAATGCACATACTTAGCCATTTCTACCAACCAGACCTGAATTCCAATGTGATCTTCTGAAGTTATGTCTTCCTATCATGCTGATGAGATCTTTAATCCTTTTTGCCCTTGTTGCCATCAATGACAACATACAAGTTCATACTGGAGTAGTGTCTCTTGCCACCAATCTCTCCCTTCGACATTGATGGCAACGCTTAGTGAAAAATGCTTGACTGCTCCCCCTTACTATATACACTTCATTCTCCTACTCCCCCTGAGATGTTTATCCATTTTTCATTGATCTTCTTTTCCCCCTTTGACATCAATGGCAAAGGGTGTGATCCAGAGCCAATTTTTTTTTTCCAAAACTTCAAAAAATGTGGTGTACTTTGTCGCATATTTACAAATACAATCTTTATCTTAATTTGTGACTAAAGGGAAAATGTCACTATAGATAGTCTTTATCAGAGCTATCGAGCTCCATTCCATCTATTCCTTGCACTTTCTAGAATATGGATGTGGCCATTCATCAAAAATACTAACTTCTCTTCCTTCTAGACATTTGATGGTGTATCAATTAGTGCTTGAGATTTCAAGGCTTCATCTGCCAAATTGGTCATGGAATCAATTTTTGGACTTATCAGTCCTTTCAGCTAGCACAACATGTCTTTGATTTCTCCCATTTTCTTTATCAGAGTGTTCAAATCATTATGAATATTTGTAACTTGTGTTTCTTTGGCATTTATTGACCCAATTGCTAGATTATATGTTTCAGAGATATTGAGTAGTTTGAGTTCCAAGTCTTTGATCTTATCTTCTAATTCCTTTGTAATTTTTGGCCAAGATAGACAAAATTTATATATTTTACTAGCTTCTTCAATGGCACTTTGTAATCCCTTAATTCCATTATCTGACAGAATTTTGTCTCGATCTATCATAGTATTTAACTCAACCAGTCTCCTTTCATCAAATTCTTTTCTAACTTTTGCTTCTGCAGATTTTTCAGAAGACTCAAAACGTGTACTTACAGAGTTCAATAGCTCCTTGAGATGATCAATAGAAGATAAAAAGGTATCCTTTTGAAATGTTGGCATCAACTTTTCTAGGCTGATGGATGCATCATTGATCAATTTACTGTCTTGGTCATGTGATTTCATTATCTCTTCCTATGCCTTGGCCTGAACAATAGATACTAACTTGAATTTTTCTATAGGTGACAATGAGGCCAAGTTGATTGGTCCTTGAAGGAGTTCAAACTCATCTGCAACTTGTTGTCTGCCAAAACCAACTGAGACATCTGCAGTGTCTCTTGCTCTCTTAGATAATTCTTCTTGACTTTGTTCTAGAGGGTCCATGTCCATATTTTCTTGTTGATCTATGTTTTGTTCCAGTGTAGGGCTCCTTATCTGTTCCCTATTCTCTTCATCCTTGGCCTATTGTTCAGGAGGTAGATCCATTTTAGTTTTTCCTTGATCTGACATATTCAATGTGTTTGTGTCAAGGACTTGATCACTCTATTCTAGTCCTTGATCGTGGCTTGTCTCTGGTAGAGATGTTTCTTCATCTTTTGTTTCCTCATTGTCATAGATAGTAGAAATATTGTATTTCTTTAGTATTTCCAAAATGATCTCCTCAGTTTCCTTGACAACTTTTTTAGCTTCTCCTATCATCAGTTCTTTCATTCTTTTCTTTGATCTAAACTCATTGTTAAGTGCTTTGGAGATTTTGGCCTTTTCTTCTGGAGTAATATCTAGACATAATTTTATCAATGTGTGTTCTCTAAGCTCAATATCCTTAGCCATAGCAGTTTCCTTTTTGACTGATAGAATACTAGCCAAGGTATCTGGGAGATCACCAATGATCTCAATGAGAGCTCTATTGTATATGTTTAGATACTCTATGATAGCTTCTTCCAAAATCCTTTTGTCAGCATCATTGTAATCATCATAAAATTTAGCCACATGTTTCAAGTTTCCATCAACAGTGATAGACTTTAGTCTATCTTCAAGTGTTAATGTGGCTGGAGACTCATCTACCTTCTATCTTTTGCTAGGTTTCTTCTTTTCAGAGGCTTTAGTAGTCTCAATTTTCATTTTCTTGACATTTTCATCATACTCAGTCTCTTCTTCATCTTTTTCACTTAAACTTACATACATTCTTCTACCTTTGTTTTCTGTCTTTTTGGTCCTCTATCAATTGGCTTCTTTGCAGATTCCTTTATGTTGGTAGATGTGGGACCAGAAGAGGAGGTAGAGATTCTGGTAGACCTCTTTGTTGCTTGAGGTTTTTCTTCCTTTTCTTTAGGTTCATCCATAACCTTAATTCTTTCACTTCCTTTATTTTCCCTTGCTTTCCTTTCTGCTTGGCCTTTTTCTCTTTCTTCTTTGACTTGTTCCTTAGTGAATCCATGTTTTATGGCAATTTCTTCTGTCACTTTCTTCATTTTCTTAGAAATATCAAGTTTTCTCACTTCAACAAAGATTTTGGCATGCAGTTCCTCATAGGTCCCAAATCTTTCTTCATTGGGATCTCTGGGTTTACTTAGCATATATTCAGCATAGTTTTCTAGTACAACTCCATTGACCTCATATCCCAAAGGCATAACCCAGACTGTTCTGGGCTCAACAACCTCCATCAAACACTGATCTTTTGTCACAATAAAGTAGATTGTATTCTTGTATTTTTCAACAACTATTTTGGGGATTCTTTCCCTAGCTTACATTGATCTTTGGAAGTTTTTGAAATAACCCCATAGGGCTACATTCTGTGCATCAATGGTGCCTATGCTACTCAACAAATTTCTAATTTGGACTGCAACAGGTTTATCACTGGTCTAGAATAAGTTCTTCATACTCGACAACTCTTGCATGAAATAGAAAAATAAACACATGATTAGTGTGCCAAATTTGAACGGGTATTTACCTTCTTTTGTCTTCTTCAGGTTATCCATTACTTGCTGTCGGAGGGATTCACAGATGTCATAGTCAGCATTTTCTTTAATCATTTGATAGGCTATGTATATGGCCCTACCTAAAACAAAATTTTCCTGATTGGTGAAATAAACTTTGTATCCCATCACCATTGAGGCAAATCTCACAACATGATCCTCAATATCATTTATTGTCAAGGCTCTCTTATCAAATTTTTCTCCGGTAGCCACCATTACTGTATCATTCTTCACAACTTTCAATAGTGGTACTGATCCAGTAGAGCACAATCCAATGACTGCCCTTATAGCATCTTTTGTAATCTCAAAAGGTCTCTCAAGCCATATGAATTCATCATGAATCCTGCTTAACACATACCAGACCCATTCATCCACCATAAATGTTGGGAATTCCAAATACTGAATAAACTTCTTTTCTTCCAATGCTTGATGTTCATTCTCTAGATCAAGATTCTCATTACTCAAGTGTTTTATGTAGAGATCAATAAACCTGCTATCACCAAATTCCTCCAGGGCAACATGAATATATGCCCTAACATCCTCTGTATGCATGACTGCATGAGGAATATTTGAGAATGCACCCAACTGATCAACTTCAGTTGATTTGAATGGGTGTTTCTTGAATTTTGGTTGAGGTTGCTTAGTAATATCAACAACTTGTGGTGACACCATCTCAGAATTTTAACAGATTCACAAGTAGGGTTTGAACAGAAGTACCTCATTTCACCGAATTAGGGTTTCCTTTCTTCAAATTTCTCCAAGTGCTTCAAATCTTGGTTGTCGTTACTCAAAGTCTACTCCAATCTCTCTGAATACTTGATAGCTTTGAATGCAAAGTGATTTTGAGACCAAACAAGTTCCCTTTTATCCTTTGCAAGACTTAACCTAAGTCGTCATAAATGCTCACTCCCAAAAAGTTGTTAAAACCCTTCACTGTAGAATACAATCGATTAGAATTTCTCCGCAATATGTCGCATTGACCCTTTTTCTTCCAGTTTTTCCTTTAAGAGATGTGTCACATTTGATTTCATCATACACCTTCGTGATGAATTCTGGCACCCACTTTCTGGCTAGGGAATTTGGATTTTCAACACTGCTCCCCATGAGCCAGAGCTCTCAATTTACTTCCTAGAGGAAGTGTCTACACCAGATGCTAGTGTAGATCCATTCTTAACCTCATTTACATCCTTTTTAGTCCAGATCATACTCATCTCATTCTTGGTTTTCATTGGATTAACCTTTTATTTTCCCTTATCATTCCTCTGCTCTATTTTTCTTTCTTCAGCATAGTAATTTCTCTTCATGTTCTTTCTTCTACAGAATCTTGCAACATGTCCAAATTTGTTGCAATTGAAACATACAATGTTTCCTTGTCCTTGATTTCTTCCTCTAAATGAATTCATCCTTGATCTACATTGATTAGCCATGTGTCCAAATCTATTGCATGTGAAACATTTTCCATTGAAGAATTGAACATTCGTATAATAGTTTGGCATATTTCTTAACACACTTCTGCACTCATTTGCTTTATGACCAATCTTCTTGCAATTGAAACATTTACCAGAGAAGGATGGAACATTTTGATTCATTCTACTTCTACACTAAGTATACCTATGACCATACTTATTTCATTTATAACAGTGACCATTGAAGGATGGGTACCTCTGAGCGTTTGGCTGTCTGACCGGAGGCCTTCTAGGTCTTCTTCTTTGATTTTTGAATTGGTATCCTCTATTTTGCCTTGACTCATTTTTTATTTAACCAGATTTTGAACTTTCTCCTTTCTCAAATCCCAAACCTTACTTGTCATCAGCACTCTTCTGGCTAGCAATCATTTCACCAATCTTTGCAGTACTTGTCTTAAATTTTTCTTCAAAGATTTTGGCCTTTTCCAGGTCTATTTTTAGACTTACAATTTCCTTTTCCAGTTTTTCACAATCTTCTAATCTATCCTTAACAATTAAATTCAGATCATCTTTTGCTCTTGTTCTTTCTATAACTTCTGCTTCCATTTCATTCAGGGCTTCATTTGTTGATATCAATTGATCTTTAACTTCTTTGTATTTGTCTTTGAATTTCTTGACATTCTCTTTTAGTTGTTAAACTTTTTCAAAGGAACTCGACTCTGATACCAATTGTTGAATATAAAGAACATTGAGAGGGGGTGGTGAATCAGTGTTCTATAAACTTTTTCTTTTAACCATTTCCTAGAATAAATTAAATAAGAGCACAACATGCAAATGAATAACAACCATAGAAGCATGACACAAGGACACCAAGATTTTTACGTGGAAAACCCAAAGAGGGAAAAACCATGGAGAGGATTAGCTCTCAAATATATATTGCAATCTTTATAAATAATGATGTTTAGGCTTGGTCACTCCATGGGCCTGGAACATGATGGCTCACTGCCATGAAGTACAACTAGGTCTAGCAGACTCATTGCCTCAACCCTAAACCTAGAAAGATTACAATAAGATCTGTTAAACCCTAAGGGTTGTTAAACCCTAAGGGTTGTTAAACCCTATTGGAGGGTCACTGCCAGACTCACTACCTTGATGAAGAAAGGCTCATTGCCAAATACAAATCAAATAGTATATGAAAAGAAATATTGCATAAGCATCTATCAATATGCCAAGGTGCAGCAACTGAATTTTGAATCCCAATTCTTCATCATCACTGATCTATGTCACTGAAATGCTATTCACATATTCGTATCCATCCACACACATCCACACTACTTCTCAATTGAAATTTATCGCTCTTATATATTTGTATCATGATTTGATCCATAATTAGGTTGGCATCCAAAAAGTGAAATGTGTGCATAGAAAGATGTAGCTTGTCAGCTCAATCCAATGCACTATATGTTATGCGGACCCAAATCTTTGACCAAATATGTTCATATAGGTCATCTCTAATCATTCAATCACTTAAATAGGTCCTTCACACCCTATCTCTTCTCTGCACAATGATTCATCATACTAGTCAGCTTGTTCCTTAAGAGCATGCTTAACAGGTTCATCTATAGACTTACAACTTTTACTATGGATCACAAAACACTTCCAAAATCATATCAAGGACTCTTCACACATTCCCAATCTTACCCTTAGAACTGAAAGGCATGATATCATCTTGTGGGGGAATGCAAACCATCAGAACTCAGACTCTATCTCTGTCAAACTCTATCAAACACTGTACAGATACTCAGGAGCTTGCAACTATCTTTCCAGTGGACCTTAGATCTCACAACTCTAGAATTAGACACTTCATACAAGTGTTTTCAACACTTTACAATCTCATAACAAAATAATCACCTACGGATGAATGTGGACCATTACAATGTGCTCTGTTCACTGTCTCTGCTATACCTCTGTTCACCCAGACTTAGATAATTCTTCCAAATGACTTCCAGAGGAAGTTAGGACTTAATCTCTGGAGCATAACACCATCAAACAATTAAGAACATCATACCTAAACTGTATTTCTAGATAATCATCTATGGAAGCATACTAACCCACTTACTATCCTCTACTCTGTGAATGCCCATACTTAGCCATTTCTACCAACCGAACCTGAATTCCAATGTGACCTTCTGGAGTTATGTCATCCTGTCATGCTGATAAGATCTCTGAGCCTTGTTTCCCTTGTTGCCATCAATGACAACATACAAGTTCATACCAGAGCAATGTCTCTTGCCAACAAGTTCTTCTTCATGCACCTCCGGATCTTCCCCAGTCTCAATTCTAGACAAGTAGTTTGGTCCCTGATTGTGCTTTCTCGGCTTCACCGTGATTGAGAATTCAAACTCCTGAAACAAGAGTAACCATCAGCAAATTCTTCCTTGGATGATTGGTTTGTTGAGTAGGTATTTCAATGGTTCATGATCAGTGTAGAATACAAAAGGTATTGATAAGAGGTAATGTCTAAACTTTTGTAATGCATACACCATTGCTAGGTCTTCTCTTTCAGTTGTGGTACAATTCTTCTTTGTTTTTGATAGCTTCCTACTTGCACATGTTATAGGGTGATCGTTAGAACCCCTTGGCTAAGTCAGTACTTCTCCTACTGCAATCCTTGATGCATCAACATGAACATGGAATGTGTCCTCCCAGTTTGGAAATATGAGTATTGGTGCTTCTGTTATCTTTTGCTTCAAAGTGTCAAATGCCTTTTGGTGCTACTCATTCCATGAAATACTTTTGCCCTATTTTTTATTCAATAGTTCTTTTATAGGTGCTGAGATGGCTGCATAATTCTTGATGAATTTCCAATGGTAACCGGTATACCCTAGGAATGTTATGACATCAGATGTGGTTTTTTGGTGGTGGTAAGTTTTGAATAATGGAAACTTTTAGGGGATCAACCATCAATCCTTCTTTACATATTATGTGACCCAGTAGTGTTTCGAATGGTACCACAAAAGTACATTTCTTCAAGTTTAGTGATGCAGATCCTTAGCTCTAGATAAAAATTTCAATGTTCATTAACAAAAAGATAGCAAATAGGCTAGAAAGAAACCCCCACCGTATAACAGTAAACACCAAAATATCATAAAAACAATGTGTAATCAGATTCCATGATCATTTTCAAACACACAACATAATAGCGAACTTCTTCATTATACAGAATTGTGAACAATTACAAAACTTATATGTATAGAGAACAAAAACCCTTCATCAGACTCCTCTCCCAAAACCTAAATTACCCGTAAGGAATCTATCCTCTCTCACTCTAGAAATACACACAACTTTCCTAACTTAAACAGAACTCTAACATCTATCTTCCTTAAATGTAACTGACCCACGTCAGGATTGTTTCCTACTTTTTCTCCAACAAATTCACCCACCTGTCCATGTTTCTAATTTGGAAATCTTTGTCTTACTTAAATTTACTGTAAGTTATGGCATGGAACTACCACATCATGGATGCTCTACATCATTCTCCCCTACTTTAAAGAATTTTGAACCTCTTGGTTCAAAGCTAACTTATTTGACAACATTTTAACAAGTAACACACTATAAACCTAAAGACTCAACTATTACATTTTTTTTTAGATGCAGGATTGCTTCTACCCCAAGATGCTACTGCATCAAACATCCAAGTAAGTGTTCAAGATATATGGTAGAACCATCCTTTTTACTTGAAGAACCAAGCCACGATGTTCCCTTCCACCAAATTAGATACCTTTGTAAATCATCAAACTTTTTCTTCTTTCACTTCCAACCTCCTGTTGGATTCAAGTTCGTCCTCCATTGCCAATTGGTACTCTTTCCCTTTTCCCAACTTCTTGAAGACTTAGTGGCCCTCCAATGAAAGTCACCATGGCTCTTTGCATCACTCATACCACCTTCTATTGCACCTACACAAAAACCATTAAAAACAAAAATAAAGTTAAGGGAATCAAAATTTCCCATAAGTGCTTCCTCCTTTGCATTATGCCATTTAGGCATGCTTTTCAATTCATCTTTTGTGAGGTTGTCTTGATTTCTTAGCTCTGTGTGATGTTATTCATAAGACAAATCTTCCTTTGTATTGTCCTCCTTTATTATATTTTCTGCATTGTCCTCACTTATACCACAAATGAACATATCTTTGTTTCTCCCATCAGTCACTCTCATTCCTTCTCCAAGAAAGTGGTGATCTTCTACTCTCTTTTCATCAATGATGGGATTCTCTAAACTTTCCTCTAGCTTCTTTTGATTGGTTTTCTTCTTGAAAACCAATAGGATTTCATCACATTTGGGGCTCCCAAAGATCTCCATCTCTACTACAGCTTCCTCTCTAATGTGGACTGCCACAACATTTTGGGTCTCCTCTTGTGATAGGATGTATTCCTCTTCATTGTAGTCTTCAAACTCTTCTTCTCTTGCATTGTAATCTTCAATACTTTCCCCTTCTTCAGGGTAACCCAACTCAATAGCTTGATCCATCTCATCCTCTTCACTTTCATCCCATTCATTCTGTGCCTCCAACTCTTCACAAATCTCATTTATTGGCCTCTTATCTAATAACAATCTTTCTAACTCATCCAAGGATTTAAGCTTTCCCTATTATAGGAGTTCTATCCCTTGGCTAATCCTTTCCTCTATGGATTTCCTCTTTTATTATAACTCTTTCTCACAAGTTAGGTACTTATACTCACCATTATTTTTCACCTTCTCATAGCTCTTCAAAGCCTTTGTTGTAGATCTCTTCTTCTTTGTCTTCTTATTGCTACATGCTTCATTCTCCTCCATAATCCACTTTAACTCATCCAATTCATACTCTAGCTCCTACAACTCCTTTTTTTGGTCTTTTGTTGGCTTTAGTCTCTGTCTCTTCTTTATTCTTTCTTCCATCTTGGCTATCCTCTTCCTCACATCATGATAAAAGTCTATATTTGAATTCATAGTGATACATAGTCCCCAAAATAGAGCTGCAACTCTATACTCATCTTTTATGATCTATTGACCATCTCTTCATCCCCTCAAGGAAGTTAACACAAAATTAGAGAGCAAAATTGCAAGTTAAAATAGCAGAGGACAATACAAAAATGATTTCAACTCAAGAAACTGCACTTAACAAAACTACAAACTAACTGCAATAGACAACATTGCGGTGCAACTTGACTGAATATGCACTCGTATTGACTTTTGGGGTTTAGTTTCTCTTTGTGATTCTTTGGAATGACTCTCTCTTGCCATCTTTAGTGGGGCATCTATTCCTATGTTGACTACTATTTCAACAACATCAACTCACAATTAATAATAATCTAATATGTAGGCAGGTTTCTCACCTCTATCGACTTGATAGCCATGATGTGAAGGATGGCATCAATATCTCAACCTTCCTAACGTGTAGATGGATTTTGAATATGGTGAGACTGAAGAAGGAAAAAATGACAAGACAATCAACTACACCCACCCACTATTCAGCAAACATCTTCGGCATCCATGGCTTTGAACTCTCTTAAACAATCTCTACCCTGCACTCAAACTTGTCTGAGACAAATCATTCTCATGCTCAATGGAATAACAAGAATAGGAAGACTAGGATTAAAGCTAAAAAGAAATCTAGTTTTTCTTTTAGCTAATAGAATGACACATTCTCTTTCTTTTTTTTCTTTATTACCCATATAAATAAACATCCCAAGACATGGGCATTCAGACCCTAAAATTTATGAGACACTACCCAAGAAATGGATGAACCCAGGAAGGAATAATTAGAATCAGTAGCACTAAGACTTAACACAAAAAACTTATCAAACCCCCTGCAACCTTCCAGGAATGGTCAACCAAGAATCTTTTGATGCTCTGATACCAAAAGATGCAGATCCTCAGCTCCAGATAAAACTTTCAATGTTCATTGACAAAAAGATAGCAGATAGGCTAGAAAGAAACCCCCACTGTATAACAGTAAAAACCAAAATATTATAAAAACAATGTGTAATCAGATTCCATGATCATTTTCAAACACATAGCATAACAGCAAACTTCTCCATTATACAGAACTGTGAACAATTACAAAACTTATATGTATAGAGAATAAAAACTCTCCATCAGACTCCTCTCCTAAAACCTAAATTACCTGTAAAGAATCTATCCTCTCTCACTCTAGAAATACACACAACTTTCCTAACTTAAACAGAACTCTAACATCTATCTCTTTAAATGTAACTGACCCACATCAAGATTGTTTCTTGCTTTTTATCCAACAAATTCACCCACATGTCCATGTTTCTAATTTGGAATTCTTTGTCTTAATTAAATTTACCATAAGTTATGGCATGAAACTACCACATCATGGATTCTCTACATCATTTAGGGAAATTTGCAAGCTTCTAAACTTATTAAACATCAACCTCAATGTCTATGTGCAATCTATTACCAGTCCAAATATAGTCCAATCATATAAATAGACTTCCATAAAATCATGTATATTGAATGCATTGGCCATGATTCTACTGAATACTATAGGTGCATTTTTCAATCCAAATGGCATAACAGTGTACATGAAAGATCCTAGTTCAAATGCAAATGTTATTTTGGGTTGATCTTCCTCTCTAATTTTAACTTGGTGATATCAGTGAAGGAGTAGATTTCCCTGCTAGAAACCAACTCAAAGATTTCCTCTGTGAATGGTGTAGGGAAAGGATCATGAATGCAAGCTTTATTCAAGTCTCTATAGTCTCCACAAATCATGATTTCTCCTATTTCCTTATTATGTACTACCATTGGATTGATCCACTCTACTTCCTCCATTGGTTTTATGATCCCTTCTTCTAGCATCTTGTCAAGTCCTACTTTAAATTTTTTCTTTATGTTTGGATTCATCTTGTATGGCCTTTTCTTAATTGGCTTACAACCTTCTTTCAGTTGAATTTTCATGGTTCTAGCTTCCTCTTTGATTCCCTTCATCTCTGTGAACTTCCTAGGAAACAAATCCTCATACTCAAACAATATTTCTACTACTTGTGCCACTTCCTTCTCATCCTAATAGTCTCCTATCTTGGATAGCTTTAGATCTCCTTCTTTGGCAATGTTCTCTTCCCTTAATTGGATAGGCTTGTTGTAGTATTTTCCTTCATATTTGTTGATTCTACCAACTTTGTTTCTCCTTATTCAATATTTATTTCTTGTTCCTTACTCTCCTCATCCTCCTATTGTGTTGTTTTGTAGCATTTGTGTTTCTCTAGGTATGATTCCTTATCCATCCATTCTATGATTTTCCATATGCCTTCTATTTTTACCAGTGGTGAACTTTTCCCTAGTTTTGCTTCTTCTTTCACAACTTGTTGAAAGATGATCTCCTTGATTCTAAGTAGTGTTGTGTAGATGTTCTTGTCTAGACTAAAGAATGAGAATGTATGAATGAAATTCTTTTGCAGTTCTTCCCAATATCTAGTTTCTTTCCTTCATTCCTGATTTATATACCATGTGTAGAGTTTTAACTCTACATTTTGTTTCAAACAATGTTTCAATAATATGTTACATCGGCTTATATTTTGTAACTATGTATGATCCTATATGCGGATCGCGCCAAGTTTCAACACTACAGCAAGAGAGAATAGTTTTGAGTTTTAAGCAGTTGTTGCCACGTGTTTCTTCTCTTTTATGTAGATGTAGCAGAGTATGCCACGTATCATGTATCCTATTTCTTTTATAAAGTTTCATAAGTGTCGCGGGATTCGCCACGTGTTAGCACCGAAGGCAATCTCAAAAAGTTTCTTTTGTTGCGGCTTGCTAGCAGTTGTTGCCACGTGTCTCTCTTTTGAAGTATATTAGTACCGGCATATATGGTGGGCCATAGTTTTCAATACATAGTTTCAAACTTGTTGCAAAGTACACCACGTGGCGATAGTAGAGGAAGGCTTTCTTTTATTTCAAATGATCATGGGATGAATGTATTTTTAGTCACAGTTACACCAAAGTGTGACAAGTGTCAGGTTCCAAAGGATCTTTCAAAAGCTTTTTCATTAGTTTCTTGTTTTGTCAGAGGTTGCCATGTGTCCAATTTTGTTTCAAGCAGAAGGCACCATCTGTCCCAGCTTATTTTTCTATGCCCGTATTAAGTGATGAATGCAGTGGGTCCCATAATATTATATCTCAGTTTCAAAGTATTGTGGATGGTGATAGATGTCATAGCACTAAGTTGTTTGGATATAAAGACACAATTTTGAGCCTGAAGCAGAGAGGGACACGTGTTACTTTCAAGGCAAGGAAGAGTGAGACAAGTGGCATTTTCCTATGTATTTCTTTTGGAGGAAAAGAGTTTCAAGTAATTGCAGCCGATGATGCCATCTGTCACAATTTCTTTTTAAGCAAGGAGCTATTGATGGTGGTTTTAGCACGCAGCAATGCAGGTGTGATTGCTAGTTTCACACCTCTTGAAAAGTATCCTACCCTAGGTAAGATTACTTGAAGGATAATACAGCTAGGTCTTAGCTTGCTTGGAATTTCTCAGTTGACATGTTCTATCTATACCTATAAGGGGTCTTACATGCAATCTGCAAATCTTCAGGTTTGGGGCAGCAAATACACATAAACCCTTCTATGATTTTCAGCTGATAAACAAAATAAAGTGCTGCTGAAATTCTTATTCTAACAACTAACAATGGTTTTTAAAGAAAATGTAAAAGGTTTAGGGTTTTTAGAAGGATCCTAAGTAACATTCACAATGCATAGGTTATCTTTAGCAGACAAATACTCCAAACTTTAAACCAGTTTTCTAAGTTACCAAACTAAAATAGGTGTTACAGTGCTGCAGAAAATGGTGCTATCTTCAATGGAAGTCAAAAAATTTTCAAACCACATTCATTCGTTAAATACTCAATAGACGGTGTAACTTAACTTATGAAATGCAGTTGAACTTCAGCACAAATAATAAGCCTAGACTAACTTTACATGGCTATTTACTATCAGCAAACAACTAAAAGTATGGACTTGGAATATTCATCAAATACTTCAGCAAAACATGAACATTATAAAAGCACAACTAACTAACTATGGGAGAGCAAGAAGCAAACCATAAAAACCACAATGATTCAACACAAGATACAAATTCTTAGAATTACTGTAGAAACTTGCTTTGTATTACTTCAAATGGCATAGAGTCAACAATTTGGCATCAAAATCTCTCTTCCAAACAGTGGAAATGGTAGCCCTTTATATAGAAAAGCAGTATACCCTAGCTTTCAAATGAATGGTGGAGATTAGCTCAACACCGACGGTCCAGATTACATCAATAAATGTAATTATAATAGCTCACATCAATTCTCAGATTACATTTTGTCCTTTATGAAAAAGATGAAAAATAGTCCCCAGATACATTGAATCTAGTCAATTTGACTAGCCAACTCAGTATATTAATAGAAAAGAATATCTTAGAAGCAAGAAGAAGACAAATTTGAGTCACATGCTGCCATGAATACAACAATTTACAATTGTGATGGGATTGCATCATTATTCAAAATAGTATCAAGATTCACTATTTAAATCGATCTTGTCATCACTGGCCAGCTTGTTGCGATAAGTCAACCAGGCATTGAGTGTAGGATTAATATCAAACGGGTCTGGATCCTTCAAATGATGTATTTGGTAATCAAACACTTCTAGTTCCTGACTGAATTTGCCATGTATTCTTTCTATCTCTGCTCCTACTTTCTGAAATGCCTTGAATTCTACCTTGAGGTCACTTGCCTTGTCCAATCTCTCCTCCATACTAAGTGTGGCATCTTCAAAAATTACCTTATGCAACTTATCTTTACAGTTCTCCACATCAAAAGGGGCATAATCATCATAAGACGCTTCCTTGCAATCCCTCAAAGAGTCATTGATATCATATATGATCGATCTTAATTCTTCATTAGCTAGTTTGTATGCTTCCTCTATATGCTCAAAGGTTTGCTTTCTCAAAAGTAGCTGTTGATACCACTCCATGGCTTTCGGCAGCTGACTCCCAGTCAAGATATTTTCCACAACTAGAGTCTAAGCGGGCAATTCTTTGATACCTTTTATCCGGGGATACATATGTGAATAATACTCATCAAAAGAATCACATTCTTCACGTAAGTCCTTCCATTTGTTATGTAATTCCACCAGTCTTTTATGTGCTTGAGCAGAGGCACTTATGGCATCACATCCCATCTCAAAAAAATTTAGTAACCAATTCTTCGTACCTTGGGACTTTGATCTAACCTCACTCAATTTAGTCATTTCATTAGTAGATAGGAAAGTTGGTATTGTCCTTATGTCTCCTCTTGCATCTACTAGTTTTATCAAAAATTGAAGGCATACTCTAAGTTCTTCATTTTTCTATTTCAAATCCTTCTTGGACATTTCATCCTTGTCTAATTTCTCCAAAATTGATGTGACTAATCCCTTGAAATCATCAACTCTTTGAACACGAGTGGTCGAACCTAAATCAACTGTAGATATGATATAATCTCCTGCCCTAACTTGATCTCTTCCTACGTCAGCTGGTTGGACCGCTATTTCTGCTATCCTCAATCCTGATTCATTCTTATAAATTCTTGATTGAATCTTAGCTTTTTTCTGCTTCTTAGGCTTCTGAGCCTGTGATAGGATAGCACTCAGGTCAAGCTGCATTACCTCTACCTGTGGCTCGAGATATGCTATTCTACCCTGTAGCCATTCAGGAGCAGAAGATTGGTTCAATTCAGATGCTCTATCACTGCCAACAACAGCCAGTTCTTTGGGAGGCTCGTGCTTTGGCTCTTCATTCTTCTCTAGACTTCTCTCTTCTTCCTTCTCTTCTTCGTGAGCCAAATTCTCTAGATTTGTCATTACATTCTCTTGTACAATCTTTAAAACTTCCTCTATTTGATCTTTGTCTTGAGGACTATCAGATATATCAATAACTTCCACATCAGCTGAAGGTTCATAGAAGTTTTCATTGTTTACTTAAAACAATGCCATGTTTTCTTCCTCAAGCGTTGTTTCTGGCTCTTTCAACCCCAACTCTGCACACACTTTCTCAATCCTGGGTAGCAATGGTACTGCCAATGAATCTGCAGGCATTTGTGAAATAGGGATAGTAGAAGAGATGGTTAAGGAAGGTGCACTACCCTGTGTCAGGTTAGTCAAGATTGGTGATAAGGAGGAAGAAATGACAAGAGGTGAAGGAAAGGGCAGTGAAGGTAAAGGAAGAGGGGGTGAAAGGATGGTGGAAATGGGAGGCAATGGTAAAGAAGAAGAAGATGTAGGTGTAGTGGTAGTGGAAGGGTATGGGATGGTAAGAGTGGAGGAAATAGGGCTGCTAGGTGCACTAGAAGAAATTGCTAGTGAACAAGAGGTGGTAGCAATGGTAGAGGCAAGGGAGGTGGCAGGAGATGTTTCCTGAGTCATGGAGGCTGAGGTTATGGGTGAAGTGGATGCAGCAGAGGAAGGAGGAATAGAAGGAGAAGTGGTAGCAGAAATAGCAGGGGTTGAGACATTAGTGTCAATACTTTGGGTAGGAGGTTGGGTAGTTGGAGGATTAGAATCTTTCCTAGTTGCAGTATCCTCTTTACTAACCTCTCTAACTTTTACCTTCTTAGCCTTAGAGCTTTCTCCAGAACCACTTGGCATGTCTTTTCTCTTGGAGGCCCTTGTCCTGGTAGAGGAAGGTTGATCTTTCTTCTGAGGAGACCTTGCAATGGGGCTTCTTCATCTTCTTTTCTTTTTCTGCCAGAGTTGTATGCTCTTCACTATCTGATTTCTATTTTTTAGCTGGCTCTGCCTCATCTGTGACCTAAATGGGTTCGTCCTCTTCTCCCCCAGACTCCTTGTCTGATTCCACTGCTGTGTAGGTAAGCTGGACTCCTTGTCCATTTAGAATAGCTGCTTGAGATCTGACCCAGGCCTTACTCAATGTGACTGGTTCCCTCATAACAACATCTAGGGAGCTCTCCTCTGCATTTGCCCAATTTGGCAATGGAATGGGCTGATGGTATTGTGCCTCTCATGGTCCTCTGACCATAACATTTTCATCATCTTGCAACTGATCAGGGACTACCATTATATGAAACCTTTTGATGAAGTCCAGGGGCACCCTTGCATGTGCCTTCTTCATAACCTTGTAATCATCAGGACAATTGGCCCAAAAGTCTTCAATATGCACTTTGTGGAAGAGTTTCTTACTTACAAATCTTTCCATCACTCTATTTGCATCAAAATGACCCCTTGCATTGTAGTAGTGCAAATTCAAGAGCTGAAGCTCTTTTTCTGAATGTTCTGCTGATGCCAGAGAAGGACATGCATAAAGTCCTTTGCCAAACTTGATAGGAAATTGAACATTAGTCCTATGCAAGTGCTTGAGTTTCTCAGCACAAGGTATCAGTTGCCTAGACAGTTCTAGAAGCACTGTCTTATCATCAGGGTATCAAGGGAGTCTGTAGGCCATTCCAATGAAGCTTTGTACCCTTATGTATGTAAATTTATCAAACTGGATATACCACCTGCCATATCTGGTTATTTCATTCATAGCCTCGGTGGAAATCCTCAAGGCTGTGTTACCCTACAACTTTCTAGCTATGTACATTGTAAATGCATCATTTACCCTTTTGAAATGTATTAATGATTGAGATAAGGTCAGTTGCGGATAGCATTCATATACTTTGATCTGAGTCTTCTCATCATTCCAAACTTCACCAACCTTGGACAACCCATCGTAGTGATTCCTTATTGCTAATGCATAGACAACATATGATGTCCATCTAAAGTATTTGTCATTATTGAAATTGCTAAAGGCTTCATTGATGTTGTTAGTGAGGATTTGAGCCCAGTGGAACTTAGTTCCCTTCAATATCTCAGTGATAATGACAAACATCCAGTCCTGAAAGGTTGAGGCTGTTGGTAACCCATATATTTTACTCAAGAAGGTTACCAAATCTCCTATCTCATCATGAAATTCACTTATGTACAGTACTCTAGGGAGCTTAATAAGAGCAGACTTTCTGCTCTTAACCCAATGGTCATTTATATATTTTCTACATCCCTCTACATCTTTATTGTATGTTTCCTCTAATCCCCTTCTGTTTGGCATAGTCATGACCTTGTGCCAGGGGATGTCAAAGGTCTCAGCTAGAGAAGGTGGGGCTAGATTAGCCAAGATATCCCCATTTGCCATCTGAATTATCCTTGTCATAATGTCATACCTTTCTACACAGGTGGCCATCAGTTTTGCACATTGTATTGAAGTAGGGAAGGCAGTAGCCTATCCAATACCACTATCTCTAAGTATCCTAGCCCTGGGAGTTGGATTTGGGCCAAAGACTCTTAGTCTGAAGTCATCTAGGTCTATGTGACCTAGTTCTGTGTCCCCTACATTACTCCACCCAGAGTGAATCTTAGTCTCTGGAGGGACTCCTTTGAACTCATACTTCATTGCTTGCGCCTGACTAGTCATTTAGTCTACAGGACCGGACCTTATAAGTTTGATATACAAAGGAAACTCCTAACATTCTCTTAAGTTTCAGCTAAATCTATGCAAATCTACTATTTACCACTATCATGCTTCTCAAGGAAATTTAAGTCTAACTGCAATAACAATGTATGTAATCAAATATCTAATGTTGCAAGAAAATTCATGAAAATTACCATTAATAATGCATTACAACATTAATTTCATCATTTTAAATCACTTTCCATTTGAAAATTTTAAGAAATTCAGTCATTTGCATGGTTTTGCGCTGATTTGAGGGTTGTCCGACCTTCGGAAGGAAAAGCGTTGAATTTGAGGTCATCCGACCTTAGCGGTGAAACTGGATAGGTCCAACCAAAGATTTACTTCCTTTCATGCCTTTGAACATTTTGCGTGAGTTTTGACAGTGTCTGACTTTTGTGGGATTTAGAGGTTACCGACCTCCTATGGTTGTCAAGTCAGTCGGTTGAGATTTTAGCGCAAAATCTAATTGATGCAAATTTTCATTACGTTTGTGCTGGAATTAGCTTGGTCTAACTTGCACAGATTTTGGTTACTACTGACCAAGTCGGTGAGAGGGTATCGTAGTGTAGGTCAGATGGGGTCATTTTTAGCGCAAAAGTTGATGTAATTTCCCAGCGGGATTTTTAGGTGGCACCGACCTTGCGGGAGAATCCGGATCATTCAACTAAGTCAGAGACATGATCTTTTAGCACAAAGTTGAAGTGAGGGCTTTTTAGTGCAAAAGGTGTTTTAAAAGCCTGCGGGGTTTTTAAGGCCTTCTGACCAAGTCAAAGAAAAGCGTTTTGGGTGCATTGGTCAGACGAGGTCAATTTTAACACCAGGGGGTAAGTGTTCGCCAATGGGAATGTATCAGCCAGACTTGGCACGTCGGCAAAGTGTTTCCTACCATGGCCAATGGAAATTGTCTTAGAGATATAGGCGTGGGTTTTGGAGGCCTTCGACCTCCTGATGAAGGTTCGTTTTGTAGGTCGGTCGAGGCTTGTTTTAGCGCCAAGACCGAAGGGTTTTACGGTAAAATTTTTCTAAGTTTGGGAATCTTAAACCATTATGACTCATTTATTTTACAGTGAGTCTAAACTAGGGTTTCTTTAAATGATAATCTCATGGTTTGTATGGAATACCTAACCCAAAATGTTGAATTAATGTTTATTTTCCTAACAAATCTTGTTGTTTAGACTAAACCCTAACTGCTTAGAAATAAAAGCTTGAAAACCAAGGATAAAACCCTACCTGGTAAGAGTGATGGTGTGTTGGTTTGTAGGTAGGTCAAGGGTTCAAGCTCGAGGAAAATCACTCAGTAAGAACGGTGCTCTGAAAATCCTATTTGGACAAATGCAAATGATAAAAAAAGAACGAACTTCCCCTTATATTCTATGGTGAATTTGCCATTAATGTGCAGGTGTACAACCTGCCAGTTTAGATTTTGCACAGATTTCCCTTAGCTTGGACTCGGTGAGAAATCTGGGTGCGTCGGACTTGGTCGGACAGGACCACATTCAGTGCTAAGTTTAATGGTTTAGTTTGCATAATTTTGTAGAGGTTCCAGGTTCGTCTGACTTGCAGGCCTTTCGGGGTTGTCTGACTTAGTCAGTGATTGCTAGTTTCAGCGCAATTCAGAGAAGGTTATTTTTAGCGCAAGGGTCTGACAAAAGGGAGGTCAGCACTGAAGTTGGAGACAATGATTTTAGCACCAGGTCAGACAGACAGGATTTTAGCGCAAAGGTCAGAGCAATGGGAAATTAGCACTAAGGTCAAACAAGTGAGATTTTAGCGCAAAAGATCATTTCAAGGTCCTTAAATGGAAAATAAGGATTAATTCTAGCAAATATTGAAGTGATTTTTTGAATACCATCTTTGAATCAAGGTCAGAATGCACTTTGATTACTCAATCACTTAGGAGGTGAGCAGATCCAATGACTCTCAAGCCAAATCAAAAGAGGGGATCCTCATTTTAAATGGGGCGTGTGTGTGAGGCACAACAAATGGTGACTTTGCTGGGAAATGCTCCTGAGCATTCTGATGATAAACATTTAGTTTGAACCTAGAATCTCTGGTTTCGCACATATTAAACAAAAAAGCAAGGTACCCTATCAAAGAATCTAAGATCACTAACCAGTGCAACCATCCACATCCTAAAAACCTGAGTGTGTGCAATTGTATTCATTCCCATCCTTTAGCACTTAAGTTCACCTAGGATCCCCTGAGACAAGCTAGAAACCTGAGATCATTCTACCACCAGGAAATGCTCAAATTTTGAAATATTGCTAAGCCTTGAAATGGATTAATGATCAATAAAAAAATTTTATGGCACGATGGCATTTGAAATTATTTTTGGATAGTATCTTTGTAAGAATTTTGCAATTTTGGTAGTCCTTTTATTTGAACTATAATGGGTCTAGTGTTGGAAAACACCTTTTATTTTTACCCAATATAGGCTAGCAACACTTAGTGTCACCTGCTTTCCTTTTGATTAATAGTGCATGTGGTAGAAGAGGAATCAACCCTTTTCAACTCACACAAGATCACCTAGACTCGCCTAGCTACTTCAGGATTATTTAAAGTGTGAAAGATATATGGCTAGAGAATACTTCAGGTGCACCAACTAATAACTTATTTCCAATGAACAGACACCATACCCCTTAGTATAACAATGGAACCCACAACAAAGACTAAGTGGAAACCTTGGCTTCTCGAAAGAAAACTCACGATTATTCACCCAAACAAAGAAGTACCTACAGGTTTGCACAACTACCACCACATCAAAACAAAGACCCTGTGAAAAAGCAAGCGCAACAAGCAAAAAATAGAAGGATAACTAATCTAAGCAAAGCACCTAACACCTAAGGAAAGCAAACGGCAGGAAAGCAAACTAAACTAATCAAAACAAACAAACCTCTAACTATGTACACTAAAATGAGGCATGACTGCCTCTCAGGCCTGGAAGTAGTGCTTTAGGAACTGGCCATTGACAGGCAGTGGCAACTCCTCACTAGTAAGGCTCTTAAGTTGATATGTACTATCTCCAAGGATCCCATAGATCTGATAGGGACCCAACCAAAGTTTATCAAACTTACCATGTTCTCCTTTCTTCTCATGTGCCTTATTCCAATATAGGACCAAATCATAAATGCGGAAGGCTTTGACCTTGGCTCTTTTGTCGAGCCATCATTTTACGACTCCCTGATGTTTGGCAAAGTTCTCTATGGCAGCATCGTGTTTCTCTTCAAGGTGCAGTAACTGAGCCAACCTAGAGGATAATTGATCATTAGTTTCAAGGTAATCTTGCATAAATTGAAGTACCGTGATTCTCAAATGGATGGGAAAGATGGGTTCAATCCCATAGACTAGGTGATAAGGAGATGTGTTCAAGGCTGCTTTATGTCAGATTCTATCAGCCCATAGGGCGAACCTAAGCTAAGTATGCTAGTCTCTGGGGTTTTTGTCCAATAGTCTCTTAATAACCTCAAGCTGATTTTTATTTGTTGATTCAGCTACCCCATTACCTTGTGGATAATAATTAGATGAGAACTTGAGAGTAATACCATAATCGAATGCCTAGTTAGAAAAATGTAATGATGAAAAGGCAGAGCCATTATCACAAACTAAAGAAAATGGACAACCAAATCTAGTGATAATATGCTTTTCAACAAACTCAATGACTACCTCTGTGGTGCATTGCTTACAATCTATTGTTTCAGTCCATCGAGTGTAGTAATCAGTAGCGGTTAGGATATACCCGTGGCCTGCAGAGGAAGGCAGATTGATCATACCGATAAAGTCGAGGCCCCACTGAGCAAACAAGCATACCTCCACTACAGGTTGCAAAGGCATGGCTACGTGTCATTCTCTGTGTGCAGTGGTTTGGCATATATGATAGGTTCTTACATGTGAATATGTGTCCTTGAACAAGGTTGGCCAGTAATACCGAGCACAAAGTACCTGATTAGCTATTGAGTGCGCTGACCCATGACCTATCCCGAATCTCTCGTGAAAACTAGTTAGCACTGATCAACCTCTGATTTGTCCAAACACCTTAGATAGATACCTTCATGATTCTTCTTATAAAAGATTGATCCTTTTATCATGTAACTGTTGCTTTTTGGTTTGAGAACTCCCCTTTGCATTGAATTCAACTATGGTGGATAGTGTTGATTGAGTAAATAAAATATGATATCACCGTACCACTCATCTTTTGAAACATCTTCTAACAAGTATTGCTGAGAAACCAGGTCTGGTCCCACTTTAGCCATTGTCCTAGTCAGGGCCTGACCTCTTACCAATTTCATAGGTTGAATATCTATGTCAAATTCTTGTAATATGGTGACCCACTTCCCTCTTCTTTCTGCTAATTTACTCTGCATTAGTAATACTTTGACTACTGCATCTGGGACTATGGAAATCACTTGACTTCTTAGGATGTAATGACAGAATTTCTTAACTACCTTTACCAGAGCGTATGCTTGTTTTTCCACTTTTGGATACCTTAGCTCTGGGTCTTTCAATGGGGTACTCATTAAAGCAATGGGCCTTTCATCATCAACTGACCTCTTTTGCGTCAACATTGCAGCACAAGTATGCTCTGAAGCAAATGAGTATATATGAAATGGCAAAGTGTAATCGGGACTCACCAAGACAGGTGCATTGGATATAGCTTGTTCAATTTCTACAAAGGTAGCCTTGGCTTCTAGAGTCCAGTCCATTTTAGCATCTTTCTTCAGCATGGTGTTGAGAGGTTGAACGATTTCAGCAAACCCCGTAATGAATTTACGTAGAAAGTTGATCTTACCAAAATATGACTTAAGTTCTTTCTTGCTGGCTAGGGAAGGTATCTTGAGTATTTCTTGGATACGGTCTGGGTCAATAGATATTCCTTGTTCAGATATTACATGTCCCAGCAACTTCCCTTCAGTTTCTCCAAAAATACACTTCATGGGGTTAAGTGATATGCCATAATCTTTGCATCGTTGCAACGCCTTTCTCATATCTGCTACATGATCCTCTTGCCTTTTAGAGAATACTGTTAGGTCATCCATGTAGATGATAATACATTTTCCAACCAACCCCTTAAAAGCCACATCCATCACATGCTGAAAAGTTACACCAGCATTAATTAAACCAAATGGCATGCGGCAGTAGGCATAGATGCCTCATTTACAGGTGAAGGATGTCTTCAGTCTGTCTTCATATTCTACCATCACTTACTTATAACCAAAGTATCCATCCAAGAATGACATCATCTGGGACCCATTAACAATCTGTAATACTTCGTCCAAAGAGGGAAGTGGGTAATTATCCTTTTCAGATGCTCTATTTAGATTACGGAAATCAACACAAAGTCTGATTTCTCCATTTTTCTTTTGGATCAGAACTAAATTTTCTACCCATGCAGAATGTCTGACTGGAAATATTATCTTGGCTAACAGCAGCTTTTGAACTTCTTTGAAAATCAATAGTTCTAGCAGAGCATTCACTGGCCTCTGCCTTTGTCTGAATGGTTTTGCTCCTGGTTTCAGTGGGATGGTGTGCGTGATGATCGAGGTATCATATGTCTTTAGATCTTCATAGCTCCAAGCTATAACCTCATGATAATCTCTTAATGCATGTATGATTCCTGTCCTTTCTTCTTTAGTACTAGCTTTCCCAATGAACACATTCTTAACATTTTCTTCCGTTCCTAAGTTAAATGGTTCACACTTTCCTCCTGGAGACTCTCCTTCTTTCCTTTGAGTCCCTAAATTATCTGCATCAAACAATCTTTCCGATTCTACCATTCCTCATGGGATCATGTTGGTTTTCAAGTTTAGTACTCCTTCTAAATCCATTTCAGCAAGTTCCATCTCTTCTTCATCTATTATTTGAGTAGTAAACACATCAGATGAAGAAAGAAAATTGATTATGTGTTGATCATCCTCAAAGACTTGGAAATTGGTAACATTATCAGGTACAGACGGGGTAGCAACAAACTCAATAGAAAACTTCTTTTGTCCTGCCATGGATGTTGGCTCTAATGTACTTGTTGTTTGAGCTAGAGAATTTGCAACATGATTTTGTCTTCTTGGGATGACTTGGATGTTAAAACTGTCAAAGCACTCAATCAGATCCTAGACTTTGTTCCTATACCTATTCAATCTTTTATCATTGCATGAGTACTATTTTCTTACTTGTTTCACCACTAATTCAGAATCACCAAACATCTGGATAATTTTGACCTTCTTTTGCAGTGCTAGCAACAACTCCTGCACTAATGCTTCATATTCAGTGACGTTGTTCATGCATGGGAATTGTAGTCTTTGTGATACCAAATATGAACTCCCAGTGGGGCTGATCAACTCAACTCCAGCACCAGACCCTTGCCTGCATCTTGAGCCATCAAATCTTAAATTCCATAAGAGAAAATCCTTGCTATTATCACTTTGTTTCACCAACTCCCTTTCATCAGGCAGAGGTTCAAGTTCTTCCTTCTTTTCAACAGTTGGTTCCTCCTTCAGAATTATGGGGATCTTCAGTTGTCTCTGCACTTGTTTGACTACTTCTTGACACATTTGGTAGGTAAATTTAGAATGAGATGCATCATGTATACGACACCAGTTGGACAATAGTAATTCTTCCATTTGGACTTGCTTTCCAACAATAGTTTGATCTTGCACAAATCTAGCTACGAAATCACAAAATCCTTCAAATACCCCAGGTTCATCTTCTTCTGAAGAGTCTTCCGCATCTAATTGAATGTATGCTACTGTACTTTCTAAACTTTCTATAAGTGGTTTAGAGGGTCTTAAGCAACTCAGCATAAGGACTTCTTCTGACTGTCTAGCGTGTGGAAGATAAACTCCCAAATCAACTTCTGAGAATAGAATCTCATTGGGTTGATTGTATTATGTGATCATATGCTTCATCTTGGGCTCTCTTTCAATACGTATCTAAAGCCAATCCCTTCCATGGTAGTCACATGTGGGAAAAGTTAGTTGCCATATAACCATTCAAAGTCCTAGACCAATCTATACTCAAAAGCATGCCATATTGATCTAGAATGTCCACTACTTGAATATCTATATATTCTTGTATCCTAGGATTAGAAGCCAGTTGCACATGTATTCTATTCAATTCTCCTACCACATTTACTTCAGTCTTATCTAATTGTGTCACTTTCCTAGATGATTTGGCTGGAGTGAGCCCAAGTGCCTTACAAACTGACAGTGGCATTACATTCGTGGAAGCACTAGAATCTACTAAGCAAGTATGAAGATTCTTGTTGAATATCCTGAGTGTTAGAAGGAAAGGAGGACTTTCCCTCTTGTCTTTATATAGTGTCATCTTCTATTCTACATCAGTCACATGTATCCTTTCTTTCCCCTTATCAATGCTATCTCTGGTAGTATTCTCCTTTGGTATATAATCAGTCTTAGTTCCAGCACCTATGTCTTGAAAGAAAGATGTCCTAACCTCAGGTATCCTAAGTAACTCATACACAAAGAGACTAACCTTCATTTTCTTAAGTTCCTTAGCTACATACTACCCCATCTTTACTATGTCAGATCGTTGGGAATTTTCTGCAACAGTAGTAGTACCCTGATATACTGATTGATGGGGAGCTTTTGGTGGTTCAGGATTATTGGTAGCTTTTGGGTTAGGTGGAATTTGATAGCTATTTGGAGGGATGGAAGTGGTGAAATGGCCTTTAGGCTTACTACTTCTCAGGTTCTAAGGAGTCTTGTTGTACTACTGATATGCATTAACTTCTTCAGACTCTTCTTCCTCTAAGTATCAAGAACTAGGGCAGTATCATACCTTTGAGAAGGAACAATTTTGTATCATATTGGAGGAGTCTCCTGATTTTCAGCATTTTGAATCTCCATCTAGAAGATACTAGATGCAATCTGGAATTCTTGACAGTCTAGTTTAGAGTGAGCATTCATGTTGTACAGTCTACACCAAGTAGATAAAGCAGCTTCAGCTAGCATCACACAACCTGGGGGCATGGTATCATTGTTCTGATTCTCCAAGGGTGAAGGTACTCCTCCATTGTTTGGTCTGGTATTCTAGGATCGGTTTGACCATTGCTGGAAGTTCTAATTTTGGTACTAATTCTGATTTGAGAATTGGTTCTGATTTTGATTTTGGGAGTACTGTTGATTCTATAAATGTTGTTGATTATGTCCCCTTTGCTGCAGATAAGCATTCTGGTTCTTGAGGTGGGTAACTTCAGTAGTGAGTTTCTTCATTTTCTCAACCAGTTCTCTGATATCATCTTTGTCTTCTTTGGTCTTGGCTGTTTTTGAAGACTATAGGAAAGACATTTGTATTGGAGGTATTTCAGCTATTGGATTACCTGGGTGGATTACTAAGGCTTGTGTTGCAGCTGGTTTTGGAATTGACTTCATCATAGGGGTATGATTAGCCAATGCATGATTTATCATGGGTATTTGATTTGGCATGGCAACAAGCCCCATATGGTTTAATGGACTAGAAGTTGTTTACCCTAGCTGGGTACTTACATTGACAGCAACAGAATATGCTTGAGCTAAACTAGCAGGTATTGGGTTATCTCTCCTTGCAAACATGGAGGTAAGTTTATCTAGGGCAGCATAGTAAATGGGTAGGGCAACAACTTGATCTACAATGTAAGGAGCTTTCAAATGACTGTAAGCTTTTTGGAATCTATTGTTAAAGGAACTTATCATCTCACCTTCCTCTCGACGAATCTCCAAAAAAGATCGATAAAGATCAGCTCAGGTGGTAGGCATACCAAACCTATCTAAGAAAGCAGTCTTTAGGTTCAGCCATGAATTTATGGATGCTGCAGGGAGGTTAGCAAACTAGTAATAAGCTTCTTCCTGCAGGGAATAAGGGAACAACCTACATATCACATCCTCATATTGTACTTGCAACATGAACATGTTAGATTCAAAGATTTTAATATGCTCATCTGTAGTCCTATCTAGATCATTCACTCTAAATTTTGAGTAGAACTTATCTGGGTTCTTTGGCATATCATTGTAATCATTGAATAGAAAAGGAGACTGGTTATTTCTTGCAAAGAAAGCCATGTTGGGAGGATTAATGGGAGCTGCAGTAGTACTCCTAGGGGCTGACTAAGCTCAAGGGGTTCTGGGTATTCCTTCATTCCTTCTTGTTCGTCTAAATTCTGCTAGGGACAACAGCTCTTCTCTAGCTGAGCTGGATCTAGTGTGTCTCTATCTAGTCCCCAGACTTGCTAATTTTTAGTAGAGGGAAAATAGGACCCCTCCTAGTGCCAATTCTGTTGATGGTGGTTTTAGTACACAGCAACGCAGGTGTGATTGCTAGTTTCACACCTCTCTTGAAAAGTATCCTACCCTAGGTAAGACTACTCCAAGGATAATATAGCTAGGTCTTAGCTTGCTTGGAATTTCTCAGTTGATATGTTCTAGCTGTGCCTACAAGGGGTCTTACATGCAATCTATAAATCTTCAGGTTTGGGGCTGATAAACAAAATAAAGTGCTGCTGAAATTCTCATTCTAACAACTAACAGTGGTTTTTAAAGAAAATGTAAAAGGTTTAGGGTTTTTAGAAGGATCCTAAGTAACATTCACAATGCATAGGTTATCTTTAGCAGACAAATACTCCTAACTTTAAACTAGTTTTCTAAGTTACCAAACTGAAATGGGTGTTACAATGTTGTAGAAAATGGTGCTATCTTCAATGGAAGTCAAAAGATTTTTAGACCACATTCATTTGTTAAATACCCAATAGACGGCATAACTTAACTTATGAAATGCAGTTGAACTTCAGCACAAACAATAAGCCTAGACTAACCTTACACAGCTATTTACCATAAGCAAACAACTAATAGTATGGACTTGGAATATTCATCAAATACTTCAACAAACCATGAGCATTATAAAAGCAAAACTAACTAACTATGGGAGAGCAAGAAGCAAACCATGAAAACCATAATGATTCAACACAAGATACAAATTCTTAGAATTACTATAGAAACTTGCTTTGTATTACTTCAAATGGCATAGAGTCAACAATTTGGCATCAAAATCTCTCTTCCAAACAGTGGAAATGGCAGCCCTTTATATAGAAAAGCAGCATACCCTAGCTTTCAAATGAATGGTGGAGATCAGCTCAACACCGATGGTCCAGATTGCATCAATAAATGCAATTATGATAGCTCACATCAATTCTCAGATTACATTTTGTCATTTATGAAAAAGATCAAAAACAGTCCCCAGATACATTGAATCTAGTCAATTTGACTAACCAACTTAGTATATTAATAGAAAAGAATATTTTAGAAGCAAGAAGAAGACAAAATTGAGTCACATGCTACCCTAAATACAGTAATTTACAATTGTGACAGGATTGCATCATTAGAATATTCAAAATAGTATCAAGATTTGCTATCTAAATTGATCTTGACGTCACTGGCCAGCTTGTTACGATAAGTCAACCAGGCATCGAGTGAAGGATTAATGTCAGATGGGTCTAGATCCTTCAAATGATGTATCCGATAATCAAACACTTCTAGTTCTCGACTAAATTTGCCATGTATCCTTTCTATCTCTACTCCTTTCTGAAATGCCTTGAATTCTGCCTTGAGGTCACTTGCCTTGTCCAATCTCTCCTCCATACTGAGTGTGGCATCTTCAAAAATTACCTTATACAACTTATCTTTACATTTCTCCACATCAAAAGGGGCATAATCATTATAAGACGCTTCCCTGCAATCCCTCAAAGAGTCATTGATATCATATATGATCGATCTCAATTCTTCATTAGCTAGTTTGTATGCTTCCTTTATATGCTCAAAGGTTTCCTTTCTCAAAAGCAGTTGTTGATACCACTCCATGGATTTTGGCAGCCGACTCCCAGCCAAGATATTTTCCACAACTAGAGTCTGAGTGGGCAATTCTCTGATACCTTTTACCTAAGGATACATATGTGAATAATACTCATCAAAAGAATCACATTCTTCATGTAAGTCCTTCCATTTGTTATGTAATTCCACCAATCTTTTATGTACTTGAGTAGAGGCACTTATGGCATCACATCCCATCTCAAAAACTTTTAGTAACCAATTCTCCATACCTTGGGACTTTGATCTAACCTCACTCAATTTAGTCATTTCATCAGTAGACAAGAAAATTGGTATTGTCCTTATGTCTCCTCCTGCATCTACTAGTTTTATCAAAAATTGAAGGCATGCTCTAAGTTCTTCATTTTGTTGTTTCAGATCCTTCTTAGACATTTCATCCTTGTCTAATTGCTCTAAAATTGATTCGACTAATCCCTTGAAATCATTCACTCTTTGAGAATGAGTGGTTGGAACTAAATCAACTGTAGATATGATATAATCTTCCGCCCTGACTTGATCTCTTGCTATGTCAGCTAGCGGGACTGCTATTTCTGCTATCCTCGATCCTGATTCATTCTTATAAATTCTTTATTGAATCTTAGCCTGTGATAGGATAGCACTCAAGTCAAGCTGCATTACCTCTACTTGTGGCTCGAGATATGCTATTCTACCCTGTAGCCATTTAGGAGTAGAAGATTCGTTTAATTCAGATGCTCTATCACTACCAACAATAGCCAGTTCTTTGGGAGGTTCCTTCTCTGGCTCTTCATTCTTCTATGGACTTCTCTCTTCTTCCTTCTCTTCTTCATGAGCCAAATTCTCTAGATTTGTCATTACATTCTCCTGTACAATCTTTAAAACTTCCTCTATTTGATCTTTGTCCTGAGGACTATCAGATATATCAATAACTTCCACATCAGCTGAAGGTACATAGAAGTTTTCATTGTTTACTTCAGAAAATACCCCTTTTTGTTCCTCAAGTGTTGTTTCTGGATCTTTCAACCCCAACTCTGCACACACTTTCTCAATCTCGGGCAGCAGTGGTACTGCTAATGAATCCGCAAGCATTTGTGAAATAGGGACAGCAGAAGAGATGGTTAAGGAAGGTGCACTGACCTGTGTCAGGTTAGTCAAGACTGGTGATAAGGAAGAAGAAATGACAAGAGGTGAAGGAAAGGGTAGTGAAGGTAAGGGAAGAGGGGGTGAAAGGATGGTGGAAATGGGAGGCAATGGTAAAGAAGAAGAAGATGTAGGTGTAGTGGTAGTGGAAGGGTATGAGATGGTAAGAGTGGAGGAAATAGGGCTGCTAGGGGCACTAGAAGAAATTGCCAATGAACAAGAGGTGGTAGCAATGGTAGAGGCAAAGGAGGTGGCAGGAGATGTTTCATGAGTCATGGAGGCTGAGGTTATGGGTGAAGTGGATGCAGTAGAGGACGAAGGAATGGAAGGAGAAGTGGCAGTAGAAATAATAAGGGTTGAGACAGCAAAGTCAATACTTTGGGTAGAAGGTTGGGAAGTTGGAGGATTAGAATCTTTCCAAGTTGCAGCATCCTCTTTACTAACATCTCTAACTTTTACCTTCTTAGCCTTAGAGCTTTCTCTAGAACCACTTGGCATGTCTTTTCTCTTGGAGGCCCTTGTCCTAATAGAGGAAGGTTGATCTTTCTTCTGAGGAGACCTTGCAAGGGGCTTTTTCATCTTCTTTGCCTTTTCTACTAGAGATGTATGCTCTACACTATCTGATTTCTATTTTTTAGCTGGCTTTGCCTCATCTGTGACCTGAATGCGTTCGTCCTCTTCTCCCTAGAGTCCTTGTCTAATTCCATTGCTGTGTAGGTAAGCTGGACTCCTTGTCCATTTAGAACATCTGCTTGAGATCTAACCCAGACCTTACTCAATCTGATTGGTTCCCTCATAACAACATCTAGGGAGCTCTCCTATGCATTTGCCCAATTTGGAAATGGAATGGACTGATGGTATTGTGCCTCCCATGGTCCTCTAACCATAACATTTTCATCATCTTGCAACTGATCAGGGACTGCCATTATATGAAACCTTTTGTTGAAGTCCAGGGGTAGCCTTGCATGTGCCTTCTTCATAACCTTGTAATTATCAGGGCAATTGGCCCAAAAGTCTTCAATATACACTTTGTGGAAGAGTTTCTTACTTACAAATCTTTCCATCACTCTGTTTGGATCAAAATGACCACTTGCATTGTTGTAGTACAAATTCAAGAGCTGGAGCTCTTTGTTTGAATGTTTTTCTGATGCCAGAGAAGGACATGCATAAAGTCCTTTCCCAAAATTGATAGGAAATTAAACATTAGTCTTATGCAAGTGCTTGAGTTTCTCAGCACAAGGTATCAGTTGCCTAGACAGTTCCAGAAGCACTGTCTTATCATCAGGGTATCAAGGGAATCTGTAGGCCATTCCAGTGAAGCCTTTTACCCTTATGTATGTAAATTTATCAAACTAGATATACCACCTGCAATATCTAGTTATTCATTCATAGCCTCAGTGGAAATCCTCAAGGTTGTGTTACCCTGCAACTTTCTAGCTATGTACATTGTAAATGCATCATTTACCCTTTTGAAATGTATTAATGATTGAGATAAGGTGTGTTACAGATAGCATTCATATACTTTGATCTCAGTCTTCTCATCATTCCCAACTTCACCAACCTTGGACAACCCATCGTAGTGATTCCTTCTTGCTAATGCATAGACAACATATGATGTCCATCTAAAGTATTTGTCATTATTGAAATTGCTGAAGGCTTCATGGATGTTGTCACTGAGGATCTGAGCCTAGAGGAACTTAGTTCCCTTCAATATCTCAGTGATAATGACAAACATCTAGTCCTCGAAGGTTGAGGCTATTGGTAACCCATATATTTTACTCAGGAAGGTTACCAGATCTCCTATCTCATCATGAAAGTCACTTATGTATAGTACTCTAGGGAGCTTAATAAGAGTAGACTTTCTGCTCTTAACCCAATGGTCATTTATATATTTTCTACATCCCTCTACATCTTTATTGTATGTTTCCTATGATCCCCTTCTATCTGGCATAGTCATGACCTTGTGCCAGGGGATGTCAAAGGTCTTAGCTAGAGAAGGTGGGGCTAGATCAGCCAAGATATCCCCATTTGCCATCTGAATTATCCTTGTCATAATGTCATACCTTTCTACACAGGTGGCCATCAGTTCTGCACATTGTATTGAAGTAGGGAAGGCAGTAGCCTATCTAATACTACTATCTTTGAGTATCCTAGCCCTGGGAGTTGGATTTGGGCCAAAGACTCTTAGTCTGAAGTCATCTAGGTCTATGTGACCTAAGTCTGTGTCCCCTACATTACTCCACCCAGAGTGAATCTTAGTCTCTGGAGGGACTCCTTTGAACTCATACTTCATTGCTTGTGCCTGAGCAGTCATTTAGTCTGTAGGACCGAACCTTATAAGTTTGATATACAAAGGAAACTCCTAACATTCTCTTAAGTTTCAGCTAAATCTATGCAAATCTACTATTTACCAATATCATGCTTCTCAAGGAAATTTAAGTCTAACTGCAATAACAATGTATGGAATCAAATATCTAATGTTGCAAGAAAATTCATGAAAATTACCATTAATAATGCATTACAACATTAATTTCATCATTTTAAATCACTTTCCTTTTGAAAATTTCAAGAAATTCAGTCATTTGCATGGTTTTGCGCTAATTTGAGGGTTGTCCGACCTTCGGAAGGAAAAGCGTTGAATTTGAGGTCATCCAACCTTGGTGGGGAAACTGGATAGGTTCGACCAAAGATTTACTTCCTTTCATGCCTTTGAACGTTTTGTGCGAGTTTTGATAGTGTCTTACTTGCACGGGATTTAGAGGTCATCAACCTCCTACGGTTGTCAAGTTGATTGGTTGAGATTTTAGCACAAAATCTTATCGATGCAAATTTTCATTACATTTGCACTAGAATTAGCTTGGTCTGACCTACACGGACTTTGGTTACTATTGACCAAGTTGGTGAGAGGGTATCGTAGTGCAGGTCAGACAGGGTTGTTTTTAGCGTAAAAATTGATGTAAGTTCCTGGCAGAATTTTTAGGTGGCATCGACCTTGCGGGAGAATTCGGGTCATCCGACCAAGTCAGAGACATGATCTTTTAGCACAAAGTTAGAGCGAGGGATTTTTAGCGCAAAAGGTGTTTTAAAAGCTTCCAAGGTTTTTGAGGCCTTCCGACCAAGTCAGAGAAAAGCATTTTTGGTGCGTTGGTCAGACAAGGTCAATTTTAGTGCCGGGGTGTAAGTTTTCACCGATGGGAAGGTATCATCCAGACTTGATGCATTGGTGAAGTGTTTCCTACCATGGCTGATGGAAATTGTCTTAGCGATATAGGAGCAGGTTTTGGAGGCCTCCGACCTCCTAATGAAGGTTCATTTTGCAGGTCGGTTGGGGCTTGTTTTAGCGCCAAGACTGAAGGGTTTTACGGTAAATTTTTTCTAAGTTTGGGAATCTTAAACCATTGTGACTCATTTATTTTATAGTGAGTCTGAACTAGGGTTTCTTTAAATGATAATCTCAAAGGTTTGTATGGAAACCCTAACCCAAAATGCCGAATTAACATTTATTTTCCTAACAAATCTTGTTGTTTAGACTAAACCCTAACTACTTAGAAATAAAGCTTGAAAACCAAGTTTAAAACCCTACCTAGTAAGAGTGATGGCATGTTGGTTTGTAGGTAGGTCGAGGGTTCGAGCTCAAGACAAATCACTCAGTAAGAATGGCGCTCTGAAAATCCCATTTGGATGAATGCAAATGATAAAAAATGAACAAACTTCCCCTTATATTCTCTAGTGAATTTGCCATTAATGTGCAGGTGTATGACCTACCAGTTTAGATTTTGCGCAGATTTCCCTCAACTCAGACTTGGTGGGAAATCTAGGTGCATCAAACTTGGTCAGAGAGGACCACATTCAGCGCTAAGTTTAATGGCTCAGTTTGCACAATTTTGTGAAGGTTCAGGTTTGTTTGACTTGCGGGCCTTTTGGGGTTGTCTGACTTAGTCGGTGATTGCTAATTTCAGCGCAAGTCAGAGAAGGTTATTTTTAGCGCAGGGGTCCGACAAAAGGGAGGTCAGCGCTAAACTCAAAGACAATGATTTTTAGCGCTAGGTCAGATAGATAGGATTTTAGCACAAAGGTCGGAGCGATGGGAAATTAGCGCTAAGGTCGAACAAGTGAGATTTTAGTGCAAAAGTCAGTTGAAGGGAAATTTAGCGCAAAAGATCATTTCAAGGTCCTTAAATGGAAAATAAGGATTCATTCTAGCAAATATTGAAGTGATTTTTTGAATACCATCTTTGAATCAAGGTCAGAATGGACTTTGATTACTCAATCACTTAGGAGATGAACAGATCTAATGACTCTCAAGCCAAATCAAAAGAGGGGGTCCTCATTTTAAATGGGGCGTGTGTGTGAGGCACAACAAAAGCCTGTGGGTGTCGCCATGTGTCTTAATGGTGATATACTTAGAGTGTTATGTATATTGATGCCACAACCAATGAGTGCATAGGATATTGCAGATTCAAGAAATCTCAATGGTCGAAGACTCTTAGTTGACTCTAGTTTGGTTTTACCATTAAGATTTAGGTGGTTGCGAGTGATTCTGGTTGAAGATTGTGGTTATAAATAAGTTGTAATTGTAATTAATTGGGAGATCCAATTTTTGATAAGTTTTCATCAAGAATCTAATAGAGAATTTAGAGACTTTGCTATGGCCAGATTGTATCATTTGCCTTAATTTTGTTGTTTCTGATACAAAGGTTAATGTACCTGTGCATCTTTCTATGCCTCTTATGTTGCTGAAATATTAATGAAAAGAACTCTGTTATGTGCCTTAGTTGATATTGTCTGTGTCTTTGCAAAGTTGTCTAAATATAGACTTTTGATCTAATTCAATTACATCTGTTTATATTGATCATGCAATGTTTGCTCTTTAATATAACTATATCTTGAGGATTAGATTCACTATGCTCATTGGAAGAATATATTTCACTCAAGCGCATCGCCATAGATTTAGTTTTACTTATTGTATCTGTAATCTTGTCTACCTCCCTTCCCTTTACTCAAAACCCATTTAAATAGGAAGAGCTAGCTTCTTTAAATTCTAGAGGTTGTTTCAAGTAGCAAGTCCTACATTCTTGATACTTCCCATGTTGGTGTTGAAACCAGGCACAATTTTACACATCAACACCATGTTTGTGCAATTGGAAATAGTGTCCAATAAAAGAAATGGGTGTACAATACCTCATTATATTCATTTCTTTCTCTCCATACCATTGTACACATGGATAAATATCTTGTCTTGATGAGTATTTTCAATACTAGCCATCGATCTATTGTGCCTTTTTGTGTGTTCCACCAATTTGCGTCATTGCATACCAATTTGTGTTGTACAACTTGTAATCTTTATGTCTTCTTTTGAAAAGACTACCTCTATTTCTCCTAGATATGTATGCAGATTGTGTACTCCTAAAAACCTAGGCAACTTGATATGGGAAATGCCTTTATAAATGTGACTTACCCGGTAAGGTCTTTGAGTCGTATCTTCTGTGTCCTCCATAGATGTGCCACATATGATCACCAGTGAGTTCTAATTTGAAGTATGAAGGATTGTGGTATGTCTTCTTTATCAGTCCCGATCATGAATATGCTCCAGTAACCAAACATTTTCCTTGTTTTCAGTTCTAGTTCTTCTCTCAACGAGGCTTCTAGAACCTCCTCTCTATATGTACTATAGTAATCCTCCTCTATCTCCACTTCTCCCTTAGAATTAGGCTCTTCTATTTTCTCTTCTTCATCCAACCTTGAAATTATAAAGAGATTCTTTGTATCCTTATCACTATCTTCAGTCTGATTGACTTCTTCTATGTATGCTTCCTCCATTGATGATCCCAAAGGAATGTTAGCAATCATGTTATCATTAGCAAATGATAGCTCTTGTTTTTGGGAGTCTATGATACCATTTTCATCCACAACCCATCTCAACCCTAAAAGTGTATTGAAAGCTTATCCTTGATCCTTCATGGATACAACAATGAAGTCTAAGACTTGTTTGACCCCCATTAGGTTAACTTCCACTTGATTCCATGTTCCCATTGTCTGCATGATAGATCCATCTGCCAAAATAATGTTGTAGTTTTTCCCTATCATCTTAGGTCTTCCTAACTACTCCCACATCTTCTTTGTGATCATGTTGACATCTTCTCCCAAATCTATCATGACATTCTAAACCTTTCTATGATTGATGTGACAATCCACCATAAGTGGTTTTATCTTCCATTCTCTATTTGTTCTTCCCATCCTCTAGAGTTGACTCTTCTAATCTTGCTCCTTATTCCAATATTTAGAAAAATGCTTCATTTTCTCAATAAGTCGTTGTTGTTGTGTCAATTGGGCTAATTTCTTGAGAGCTTCTACTTCTCCTTCAATGAAAAATTTCTTGTATTGCTATTCCTTTTATTGCTCCTTTCTTATTGTTTGTTTGGTTTCCTTCACAACTTCCTCATGTTGTTTCCTAGAGGGAAACAATTCTTCTTCCTCCTCACTATCTTCTTCTTATGTCTCAATGATATAGTGTCTTCCAGTATTTGTTCCTTGTCTTGTCAGTACTGCAACTTTCTCCTTCCTTTTTCTTCTATCTTTTTGGGTATGTTTTGGCTTGCTTCTCTAGTAGTACTCTTCTTCTTTTTTAGATTCAATTGAAGATATGTCTATTTCCTCCCTATTGTTTTTCTGGCAAGTCCTTTCTCCTTGACCCTTTGGCGCCCTTCTTATGACCCTATCTCTTTTTTTCTTATTTAGATTCTATAGCTCATCACTCTTCGGTTGTGGTTGTGTATTCTAGAAGTACTATTGTGCTCTCTCATAAGAGAATAAATCATGCCCTATACTGCTACAAAATGAACACTGTGTTTTCCTTTCAGCCCAACATTCATTAGTAAAATTTCCTAGCTTACCACAATTGAAACAAGTGGCATCATCCCTCCTTTGATTTCTTCCATGGCCTCTTGCTCCTCTGTAACCTCTAAATTTCTCTCTGTCATCATTATTAAAGCTATTCCCTTAACATGGACCACCAGAGTTTGAATTTTGTATTGCATTGACATTCCTCTGATTTCTCCAATTTGGTTGTTTGTATCCTTGATCATGTGAGTTTCTTTCTACATGTGACATGTTTTTTCTCTCTGTTGATTTTGTGTACCATGAACATCTTCTTCATCAACAAATTCTCTTTTCCTCTGGAAGTTTTGTGAAGGACAATCTGGTGTTTCATGGTCATCCCATTCTCTGCATAATCCATAATATATTGAATTGATTCTTTTTGTTGTTTCTTTGATGTCTAATTTTATTGCAGCAACTTGTCTTTCACCTTTCATCCCAGGGCATTCATTTCTCAAGTGAAATTCTCTTGTACAATATGAGAACCAAATATTAGGTCTTTGTTTCTGTGTATTCTCCTCCTACTTGGCCAAAATTTCTTGTCTCAGCTTCAACTACTCCAATTCCAATTTCATCTTCTCCAATTCTAGGTTTTCCTTCATCTTATCTTTTTTGTACCAATATTGAGACTCTATCAGGTAGGCTAGTGTCATTGCTTCTGCATATGTTTCAAATATTCTTCCATCTAGGGCTAACCTAATTTTAGGGCTTATTTCAGAAATAAACCATTCTATCTTTTTCTTTTCAGTCAATGATTCTTCCAACTTCCTAGTTGTCTCCTTTAACCTTCTATCAAATTCCTTTATGGATTCTTTATCCAATTGCATCAAATCTCTCATTTTACTTACCCCTTCTATCAGAACATCGAGAACTCCAAAATTCTCCAAAAATAGCTTCTTTCTTTCATCCCATTCCTTATCATTGTTTGGGCATGTCTTCCTATACCACTTCAATGCTTCATTCTGCAAGGTGCCTATGAATTCAAACAACTTGATTTCATCTCTTGTTACTCCCTTCTAGTTCTAGATAGACTCCAAAATAAAAATGTGTTTTGCTGCTTGATTAGTGTCCTTCTCAAAGATTAGTAACTTGATAGGAATATCCTATTGGAATACAATGGATCACTAAGAGGGGGGGTGAATCAGTGATCTAATGAAAATAACTTTAAAGATTTATTGAATTCATGTAAACACTATTATGTTACAACATTGAAGCACTTAGAGAAACAAAGAAAAATACACCATAGCACAAGATTTAAATTGGAAAACCCTAAACAAAGAAAAATCACTGTCCAACTGCACCAAAATCATCATTAGGTCTCACTGACCAAAATCTCACTGATTACACTTTTACATCTAATTTAGGATCACCAACTCCAAACACTCAAGAGCACCAACTCCACCCAAATCAAGAGAACCAACTCCAATCAAATTAGGAGCACCAACTCCAATCAAATCAGGACTGAAAATATAGAGTACTACTCTGTTTATATTGATATCAAAGGTTATAGATGAGTTCTAAAACTCTCTTACTCAATCATCTAATCTCTTAATTCAACACCTCAATAGCACCTTTCTTTTACAAAGTATTCCATAAAACAATACACTATTCTATTGACAATGGCATCATGGACTATACAAAATCATCTATACCCAAGACACATTCACATTCACATCAAACACCTTCTTCTTTACATGATAGATTATTTTGTTGTCACAAAACTTCTCTAGCATTCATACAGCCCCAGTTCACATACTTTGTTTGTTGCATAATTAACTCTTCAATCACTCTTATCAATCACCTAAACACCAATTCTTGATCATCATATTAGAATCACTAACTTCAAATAATAACTCTTCAAAGATCCATCATCCACTCAATATAGATGTATTGTTTTGTTCAATCTAAAACCAAAGATTAAAGAAAACAAACTACTTCTACACTGATACTTACCCTGCTCCACATAGATCCTACATGCATACCTACTCTAATCCCTTCAAACACCAAATACAATCCTTTGTAGATACAATATGTCACTTTGATCTCCTTGTTATGATCACATTACACCAAGAGGTCCTTATTCATTTCAACCTAATTTTTGAATATATCTGTGACAAAACATAATTTCAAAACTATACACACAATATCTCACCTTTAATACCATCTCTGATTCATCATCAGGCTCGAACACACATCACCCCTCTCTATTTTATGACATTCAATGTCCTCTATTCTATCTGCACATTTCATTGTCTAAAAACTATGTTCCTTTTTGTAAAAACACCATTCCTAAACATCACATTCTCTTCACATAATTTTTCTATGCAAAAACCATTCTTAGAAAACTCAGACACATCAATCTCATCTTAAGGTTTTAGTCTCCCAAAACAACGAAAGAAAAAAATAGTTACTAAAACTGTCTAAATTCCCTTTACATTGTCTATACAAACAAATGGCCATCAAAGTTTATTCTAGGGGGAATGACCATTAAGGTTTGAATAACAATTAAACCTTCACAATCAATTTTATACTTCATGTCATTGATGAATCAAATTGGCACCGTAGATAAGACTTTGGCACTCGAATAAACCAAGCATACTAGATGGAACCAACCTCCTTAGGTTAGGGGGGCTAGTCAACTCATGACTTTGAACCCTTTAAGTGTTCACTTAAGTGATCTCCAACCTGTGATAGCAAATCACCAACAAAACATAATAAAAGGGCAACCCGTCATATATAAACTTTTGTATTTTGATTTCTAGGGTTTAGAAGACTTTAGGGTGTTAGGGTATTAGTATTTGGAACTCCAAAAGTTGCTCAAACCCTAACCATGCCATCAAGGATAACTGATCCTGGACTTCTGCAGTGAACTCTCTATTGTAGTGAATAGAAGATAATATAACAAAAAGAACTCCTTGTCTTGAGGTTTAGGTCATTAACAACAAATCTAACAACCATAACAATATGAATCTAACAAACTCTGTAGATGATACAATGATGCCGATAAGTTAAGACAATTCAATTCATGTGATCTTTAACAACAAATCCTAACAGCCATAATAATATGAATCTCACAAACTTTGTAGATGATACCATGATGCTAATAAGTTAAGACAATTCAATTCCTGTGATCTTAAAAAGGATGAACCAATGAAGAATGAAAGAATGAAGATGATACAACATAGAAGCTCCTTTGTTCATATGGGGAAACCTTTAGATATACTCTATCCACAAATCCATTGCACAACTGACCATCCCAACTGACATCACTATATCTGAGATCCTATGGCAACAATGCTCTTTTGACATCAATGACAAAACCTAATGCCAACAAACTCCTCCTTTGTCATTGATGGAAAAACATTAATCTCTCCACTCTCTTAAATCTCTCCCCCTTTGACATCAAGGAAAAAGGAATGTGATTGTACTCTTTGACATGAGATAATATGCTACCCAATGAAGCTCCCCTATCATTCATGCAATAATTGCACCTATTTTGCAACAAATGTACTTTCTTAGATCATGTACTCTACTCTGAGATCAAATGGAGATTATAATGGCAGCCAACACACTGTCATTTAACAAGGATCACCAACACTGTGATGAGTCAAGTGCACTCACTCCCCCTAACTAATATACTCTATCAATATCATACTGCTCACTATCCACAAATTATTGTTTTATATAAACTAATGCAATAACAAAGAAAGAAAAAAAATTTATACCAAAATATGATGAATATGAATCCACATATCAACTGAAGAAAATACAACCATTGACCACTATTACAACTGGTGTTTGATGCAAACATTGTCTGAGATGTCTGAGCTACTGAGACAAACCAACCACTGGTTTGCAAGTACTTATGATGCAAATACATTCTCTTGTTAGAGACAAACCACTGCTTGATACAAACTCCTATATGATGCAAAGGTTGATACAATGATTACAAATCACTGTCTTATGTGATACATTGATACAAATGCAAAGTTTGAATCAATTATTACAAATCACTATATGATGTAATATAGTGACACAAATGCAAAATTTGATACAGTGAGAACCACTGGTACGGTTCACAAATACTATCTTGACCACTCCAATACTATCCTAATCACTCCTGACCACTAATACAACTACAAATACTATCAATGAAGGTGACACTTACAACTAAAATCCACTTTCAATTATGCTTTGATGTATGTCCACACCTATTTCCAAAGTTCTAACTTGAGCAGAGATAGGGAAAATGCTAGCAAAGGTTATGAAATTTGGATTTACACCCATCAGTTGCACTTTCTTATAAGTTTCTATTGTCATTTTATCAAACCCATGTTGAACATGTCCTAAAAACATGTCATTCCATTAGACCACATTTCTTTGAGTCATTTTGTTACAAATTTCATGTGCCTTGTCTATTCTTCTACATTTTGCATACATGTCTACCAGGGCACTTGTAACTACAACATTTGACAACAACTCCCCTTCCTTTATATTTTATGGATGCCATACCCTGTTCAAAAGTTGTACAGACTGCAAGAATTCTTGCAAAGATTATAGAGTCTAATTTTACACCTGCCAACTGCATTTTCTTGAATAATCCTAAAGCCTTTTCAACAAATCTATTTTGTGTGTATCCTACAATCATTGCATCTACAACTGACACTATACTTGACAATAGTGTGAAAAGCATACTTTGAGAAATACAGTGGCACTAAAGCAAATCTACTTGTTTGCACATTGTGCACTTAACCTTTGGGAAATCTTGATTGACATGCAAATTTGAGGAAACTCTGATGATCTTTATGCATTGAAATGAAGACATGGTCCTCTTCTAAAGTTGATGCAAGCTCCTGCAACTTCATGACTAGTTCCTACACCCTCTCTTGACATAATTTTTTCTTGACTACATGTCTTAGCATGAACACTTATAAGGCAAGTATAAACATACCTCAAAGAAAAAATTTGGATTCAAAATGCTATATTAAACTACACCAAGCACCTGCAACTGATGACAACAACATTAAGACTGATGGCACTTACACATTGTCTACTACACTTTGTCATCTGTTTCTTGCATTTGTATACTGAGATATCATTGATAGTCACTATCATTGATGACTATGATTGACTGTTATAATGGGATGGCTGCTACTGATCCAAATACCAAGATAACACAAATAAGAACCAATAATATTATCATTGAAGTCCTGAGATTTGAAAGCTTGCTACTGATCTCCTGATGTTGTCTCTTTCTATTTCACCCTCTTTGTCTTCTATAAGGGGTTGAATGGTAATGCAATAATCAACTCCCCTAAACTCGTGGGTTTATTTATGCACTCAATGATGCCTCTTGTGCATTATGCACAAGATTAGGTTTTTCTTTCTCTTGGTCTTGTTTTCTTCTCCAAACTTTCATAGGTTCTTTCTTCTGCTTGATCAAGGTATCTATCTTCTTGTTATGTCTAGGTGGTTCCACAAAACCACTTCTATAAAAATATGATCTATGCCCAAATTTGTTGCATCTATAACATATGACATTGTAATCATAGTTTCTTGAAAAACTAAAAACATCCTTTCTTGCTTGAATGCTACAATCTCTTTCAATGTGACCAGGATGATTGCATTTATGACATACAATATTACATCTTCTACTTGAAAACACACTATAAATTCTATCCCAATCAACTTTTCTTACATGGATCCAACAGTCTATTACTCTATGACCAAATTCATGACAAGAATAGCAATAATCATGAAAATAATTTTCAAACCTAGTCATTTGAGGTTGCCCTAAATGGAAGGATATTCTGAACTTGTTCTTTTTGACTTGTGCAAGAGTATTTTCCTTTAGTGGGATTTGATCTTTCTTCTTCATTTTTCTTTCACTTTTGATAGGGGCTTCATTTGACTTCTTTTGTGCCTTATTTGAATCCTCTTTATAACCAAGTCCTATCTTATTGAAAGGTGATCTATGTTTGTCTAATATCTCATCTAAAAATTCAGTGCTCTTTTCAAATTGAAGGTTCTTGTGCAACTTGGAGGATGCCTTTTCTAATTCCTTTCTCAAGGAACAATCTAAAACTCATATCTCTCACAATATACCTCTTTGGCCTTAAACTGACTTATTACATCTTATATTTTGTTAACTTCTTCAAATTGTACCTTTAAATCCATGATCAATTTTTCTTCTTCTTCAAGGGTTGAAAGTGCTTTGGCCTTGTATTCCTTTTCTTCTTGCAGCTGTAACTTAGTTTCTAATTCTCCTTTATGAGTTTCATTATCTCATCTAGGGAAGAAATAATTTCACCTTCAAAATCAATTTCATATTGATCTTCATCATATTCTTTTTCATTATCACTCACAATGTTGTCTCCATCTATCATGACATAACTTTTTCTTGCTTCTTTATCATCCTCTAGATTAGATTTGACCTTTTCTTCACATGAATGTCTCCTTTATTTGTCAATATTCTCAATAGATATATCACATCATGTGTCAATTAAAAGGGGTGTTTCATACAACAATACATCATTTGATTTGATTGGTGTTGGTTGATCAATATTTTTCTAGGTATTTCTTTTTCCATTGTTTCCTTTTCTTTTTTCCATAGTATTCCACTACTAAGATCAACCTAAGTTTATTCAACTTCTACAAGGAACATGTTGCTCTGATACCAATTGTTGGAATATAATGGATCACTGAAAGGGGGGTGAATCAGTGATCTAATGAAAATAACTTTACAGATTCTTTTAATGCTTGTAAACACTATTAAGTTAGAACATCAAAGCACTTAGAGAAAGAAAGAAAAACACACCATAACACAAGATTTAAAATGGAAAACCCTAAACAAGGAAAAACCATTGTCCAACCTCACCAAAATCATCATTAGGTCTCACTAACCAAAATATCACTAATTACTCTTTTACATATGATTTAGGAGCACCAACTCCAAACACTCAGGAGCACCAACTCCACTAAAATCAAGAGCACCAACTCTAATCAAATTAGGAGCACCAACTCCAAACACAAATTAGGAGAACCAACTCCAATCAAATCATAATTGAAAATACAAAGTACTACTCTATTTACATTGATATCAAAGGTTATAGATGAGTTCTATAACTCTCTTACTTAATCATCTACTCTCTTAGACCAACAACTCAGTAGTGTTGATGGTGGTTTTAGCACGTAACAACGCAGGTGTGATTGCTGGTTTCACACCTCTCTTGAAAAGTATCTCACCCTAGGTAAGACTACTCCAAGGATAATACAGCTAGGTCTTAGCTTGCTTGGAATTTCTCAATGGTTATGTTCTAGCTATACCTACAAGGGGTCTTACATGCAGTCTGCAAATCTTCGAGGTTGAGACAACAAATACACATAAACCCTATTATGATTCTCAGCTGATAAACCAAAATAAGGTGCTGCTGAAATTTCTATTCTAACAACTAAACATTTAAAGAAAATGTAAAAGATTTAGGGTTAGAAGGAATCCTAAGTGACATTCACAATGCAAGGGTTATCCTTAGTAGACAAATATTCCAGACTTCAAACCAGTTCTCTGAGTTACCAAACTGAAATGGGTGTTACAGTGCTGCAGAAAACGGTGCTATCTTCAATGGAAGTCGAAAGATTTTCAGACCACATTCAGTCGTTAAATACCCAATAAATGGCGCAACTTAACTCATAAAATGAAGTTGAACTTTAGCACAAATAATAAGCCCAGGCTAACTTTACACAGTTATTTACCATCAGCAAATAACTAAAAGTATGGACTTGGAACATTCATCAAATACTGCAATAAACCATTAACATCATAAAAGCACAACTAATCTAACTATGGGAGAGCAAGAAGCAAACCATGAAGACCACAATGAATCGACACAAGATGCAAATTCTCAGAAATACTGCAGAAACTTGCTTTGTATTTAATTCAAATGGCACAGAGTCAACAATTTGGCATCAAAATCTCCCTTACAAAAGTGGAAATGGTAGCCCTTTATATAGAAAGCAGCATACCCTAGCTCTTCAAATGAACGGTGGAGATTAACTCAACACCGACGGCTCAGATTACATCAGGAAAGACCCACATTAATTCCCGGATTACATTTTGTTTTTTATGAAAAAGACGAAAAAATAGCTCCAGATACATTGAATCTAGTCATTTTGACTAGCCAACTCAATACATTAGTGAAAAGACTCATTTAGGAGGTAAGAAGAAGACAAAAATGAATCACATACTATCCAGATATATCAAATTTACAACAATGACGGGATTGAATCAATAAAATATCTGAATAATATTAGGATTCTTTATCCAGGTCGATACTATCCCCGCTGGACAGCTTATTCCGATAGGCCAGCCATGCCTCAAGTGCCGGATTGATATCAGACGGGTCTGGATCTTTCAGATGATGTATTCTGTAATCGAATACCTCTAGCTCCTGACTGAACCTGGTGTATATCCTTTCAAAATCTATCTCTGCTCTATGGAATGCTTTAAATTCTGCTCTGAGGTCACTTGCTTTATTCAGCCGTTCCTCTGTACTTAGCACAGTGTCTTCAAATAATATAACATGCAGTTTACCTTTGCATTTTTCAACCTCGAAAGGAGCATAGTCATCAAAAGACTCATCCCTACAACTTCTCAAAGCATCACTGATATCGTATATGACAGATCTTAGCTCTTCGTCAGCGGGTTTATATGCTTCCTTTACTTGCTCAAAGGTTTCTTTCCTTAGAAGTAACTGCTGATACCACTCAATAGCCTTCGGGAGCCTATCTCTAGTCAAAATATTCTCCGTGACCAAGGTTTGAGCTGGCAACTCTCGGATACCCTTGATTCGCGGATACATGTGAGAATAATATTCGTCGAACAAATCACATTCATCACGCAAATCCTTCCATTTCTTAAGCAATTCCACTGTACGCTTATGGACTTGAGTAGAGGCACTTATGGCGTCGCATCCCGCTTCAAACACACTCATCAACCAGTTCTCGACGCCTTGGGACTTTGATCTTACCTCGCTCAGCTTTGCCATTTCGTCGGTAGATAGGAAGGTAGGCACAGTCCGTATATCACCCCCTGCATCTATTGGTTTTACCAAAAATTGAAGGCATGCCCTGAGCTCCTCGTTTTGGCGCTTTAGTTCCTTCTTGGACATCTCGTCCTTATCCAACTGCTTCAAAATTGACGTAACTGATCCCTTGAAATCATCCACCCTTTGAGCACGGGTGGTTGGGCCTAAGTCGACTGTAGATATCACATAATCCTCCGCCCTGACCTGATCTCTTGCTACGTCAGCTGGAGGGACATCTACCTCCGCAATCCTTGAGCCTGATTCGCTCTGGTAGATCCTTGATTGCACCTTTGCCCTCTTTCATTTCTGAGGTTTTTGAGCCTGCGATAGGATGGTTCTCAAATCAATTTTCATAACTTCAATCTGGGGTTCTGGGTATACCATCCTATCCTGCAGCCATTCGGGAGTGGAAGATTTGCTCAACTTAGCGGCTCCATCCTTATCTGATACAATCAATTCTTTGGAAGGCTCTTGTTCAAGCTCAGGGCTCTTCTCCTTTTCTCCTTGGGCCAATTCCTTTAGGCTCTCGAGCACATTTTCCCGTGCTATTTCCAAAACTTCTTCTGTTGGGTCCTTGCTCAGTGGACTATCAGATATATCAATTATCTCTATACCAACAGACGTGTCGAGGGGGCTTTTATCATTTTCACTGGTTAGCACTCCCTCGCTCTTTTAAGTCACTACCCCGTGCTCTTGTAATCCTAACTCCGTGCACACTTTCTCAATACCATCCAACAAAGGTACTTCCAATGACATCGCAGGCATTTGTGAAAGGGGAATAGCAGAAGAAATTGTGAAGGAAGGGGTACTAATTTGAGTCAAATTAGCGAAGGTAGGCAATGGTAAGGGAGAAGAAAGGGTAGGGTACGTAATGGCGAGAGTGGGAGAAACAGGATTGCTGAGATCACCTGAGGAGATTGCCAGTGGGCAGGAAGTGGTAGTAATGCCAGAGGAAGGAGAAGCGGAAGGAGATGATTCCTGCACAATGACGGCTGAAGTGGTGGGAGAAGTAGATGAAACGGAGGAAGGAGGAGGAATAGAAGTAGAGAAGGTGGAAGTCAAAACAGCCGTTCCTGTATCGGGCATGGGGGTTTGGGAGATTGAAGGAGTTGAATCATCCTTGGTAGTAACATTCTCCTTGCTCGCTGCTTTTGTTTTTACCTTCTTGGCCTTCGAGGCCTCCTCAGCGCTACCTGGCATGTCTTTCCTCTTAGTAGCTTTGGGCCTAGGAGGTGGATCCTTCTTCCGGGGAGATCTTACAGGAGGTTTTTTCACTTTTCTTGCCCTTGTCGCCAAAGGGGCATGTTCATCAATATCTGAATCCTTTCCCTTGATTGGCTCTGTATCATCTGTCCCCATTACGGGCTCATCTTCTTCTCCGTCGGAGTCCTTATCTGATTCAACTGCCGTATAGGTCAGTTAGACTCCTTGCCCCCTTAGGACACCCAATTGTGCTCTAACCCAGGCTTTACTCAATCTAATTGGCTCCTTCATGATCACATCCAAGGAGCTTTCTTCAGCGTTCGCCCAATTGGGTAATGGGATGGGTAGGTGGTATTGTGTCTCCCATGGGCCTCTGACCATGACATTATCATCATCCTGCAATTGATCTGGCACTGCCATTACATGAAATTTCTTAATAAAATCCAAGGATAGCCTCGAATGTGCCCTCTTCATGACCTCGTAGTCATAAGGGCAGTTGGCCCAGAAATCTTCGATATGATCCTTGTGAAACAACTTCCTGCTCACGAACTTCTCCATCACTTGATTTGGGTCAAAGTGAGCCCTGGCATTGTAATAGTGCAAGTTCAGGAGCTGGAGCTCTTTATCAGAATACTCAGCTAAGGTGAGGGAGGGGCACATGTAGAGTCCTCTGCCAAACTTGATGGGGAATTGGACATTTGTCCTATGCAGGTGCTTGAGCTTTTCGGCACATGGCACTAGTTGCCTGGACAGTTCTAGGAGCACTGTCTTATCATCGGGATATCTCAGCAACCTATATGCCATTCCAGTGAAGCCTTGTACCCTGATGTATGTGAATTTTTCAAATTAGATATACCATCGGCCATATTGGATTACTTCGTTCATAGCCTCGGTTGAAATCCTCAAGGCTGTATTACCTTGCAACTTCCTTGCTATGTACATAGTAAATGCATCGTTGACTCGCTTGAAGTGTATCAATGATTGTGACGAAGTTAATTGAGGATAGCCTTCATATACCTTAACCTGTGTCTTTTCATCATTCCCGATTTCTCTGATCTTGGACAATCTGTCGTAATGATTCATTCTTGCCAATGCATAGACGACGTAGGATGTCCATCTGAAATATTTCTTCTCATTGAAGTTGCTGAAAGCTTCATGTATATTGTCGCTAAGGATCTGCGACCAATGGAACTTGGTTCCCTTCAATACTTCCGAGATTATAATGAACATCCAATCTTCAAAAGTGGAAGCAGCAGGTAACCCATACACTCTGCTCAAAAAGGTTACTATATCCCCGATCTCATCGTGGAAATCACTTCTATATAATACTATGGGGAGCTTAACGAGAGCAGATTTCTTGCTCTTGACCCAATGATCATTTATATGTTTTCTGCATCCCTCCACATCTTTATTATATGCCTCCTTGGATGCTTGCTTGTCGGGCATAGTCATGGTTTTGTGCCACGGGATATCCAGCATCTCTGCCAAAGTAGGCGGGGACAAATCAGCCAGGACTTCTCCACTAGCTGTCTGAATTTGTCTAGATATGATATCGTATCTATCTACACAACTTGCTATCAATTCTGCACACTGAACAGAGGTCGGGAAGGCAGCTGCTTGTCTGAGTCCACTGTCCTTAAGTCTCTTAGCCCGAGGAGTCGGAGTGGGTCCGAAGATTCTGAGTCTGAAATCATCTAGGTCAATATGACCTAGATCGGTGTCTCCCACGTTACTCCACCCAGAGTGGATTTTGGTCTCTGGGGGTATCCCTTTGAACTCACACTTCATGGCTTGAGCTCGTGCAGTCATCTAATCTGCAAAACCAAACCTTATAAGCTTGATACCAAGTAAGTTCCTTGATATACTCCTAGGATTAGATAAACCAATCATAAATATATCATTCATTATAAGCATGCATTTTGAAGGGAGACTAAGTTAAGTTAACATACACAGGGCATTGTATGCAAGGAGATATCAGATGTTGTAAAAAGATTCACCTAAACATCATTATTACAGCATTACAACCCTAATTACCTTACCCTGAACCATCTTCCCTAAAGAAACTTTAGCAAATTTGGCCATTTAGGGAGATTTGCGCTAATATGGAGGTTGTCTGACCTTGGGCAGAAAAAGCGCTAAAATTGAGGCTGTCTGACCTTGGCGGGAAAATGAGGCAGGTCCGACCTTAGGTGAGGGTCTGTTCTGTGCGTCCCGGAATTTGCGCTATTTTCAAGGGTGTCTGACTTGCGCGAAATGTGGAGGTCTCCGACCTCCAATGGTTTACAAGTCGGTTGGTGGACAAACTAGCGCAAAACGATTGCTGGTATAACAGGGGTTTTCCTGAGCAAAATTTAGGTGAGTCTGACTTGCGCGGGTTTCGATGGGGTCCGACTAAGTCGGCGATTGAAGGTTTTAGCGCATGGTCGGACGAAGGAAATTTTGGCGCAAAGAGTTTGATAAGTCCTTTCAGCGGGTTTTTCGAGTAACACTGACTTCGCGGGGTTATGGATGTCATCCGCCTTGGTCGGACACAAGGTATTGTAGCGCAAAGTCGGACAGAGGAGATTTTAGCACAAAAAGAGGTTTTCAGAGTTGCGGGCATTTCTAAACCATCCGACCCGATTGGAAACAATATATCAGCTGCGAGGGTTGGATGAGGTCATTTTTAACGCAATTGGGTGCTGGACTTTGGCGCTAGATCCCGGGGTGTCGGACCATATCGGATGGTTTGGTCGTTTAGAGGTCGGTCGAAGGAAATTTAGCGCCGACTTCGTGCGCGGGGTTTGCAGGGTTTTGACCCGAAAGGGTCTAAATTCGCTTAAGGCATCTTAGTTTGTGGTCTTTTAAATCTAGGGTTTGAAAAACTGGAAGGATCAACACACTAAACCCTAACCCAGAACTATCACATTTCAGCAATCACAATGAAAAAAAATGAAAACCCTAACGGTCTCCCCCGACTTACTTCAAAAAACCCTAAAGAAACTCAGAAATGTAGAGGGTTAGAACCCTACCTGTAAATGGCGGCGCAGATTCAATCTTGTTGGGAGGTCGCGGGTTCAAGCTCGGGCGATGTCGGCCGTGGAAAGTCAGAGCTCAAGATGTGCAGCTTTGAAAACGCGGTGAAAAATGAGTTAATCCCACTTAACTTCCCTATTTAAGCCATGCAAATCCGCCATTAATTACTCAGGAGTACGGACTGTCAGCACGGATTTGCAGCGGTTCTGACTTGGCGGGAAAACTGGAAGTCTCTGACCTGGTCAGTTGAGGGAAGAATCAGCATGAAATCCAGAGGTCTCCGACTTAACCTGTTTGGCGGGGTTTTCAGACTCATCCGACCTGCAGGGTTTGTTTGGGGATCCGACCAAGTCGGCGATTGAAGGTTTTAGCGCAAAGTCACTTGGAACGAATTTTAGCGCATAGGTCAGACAGAGGGGATTTTAGCGCTTGGTCCGACAGACTGAAAATTGGCGCAGAGGTCGGTTGAGTTCAGTTTTAGCGCAAAGGTCAGTTGAGTTCAGTTTTAGCGCAAAATACTAAATCAGGACTCCAGAGGGAAAATAACAACCCACCTTAGCAAGTTTGAAGTGATTTTTTCAATGTAATCATTCTATCCAGGGCACAGATACTTAGACCATACAACCACTCCGAGAGAGAGAGAGATCAAAAAAAAACAAACGACTCACTAGCCAAAACAAAAGAGAACAAAGGGGAGGGGTCCCCATGTTTAGAATGGGGCGTGTGTGCAAGGCACAACAAATGGCGACTCTGATGGAGAAATGCTCCAGAGCATTTCCAAGATAAACGTTAGTTCGAACCCAGACTCTCCATGTTTCCCACTCATTAGATGAGAAAGTATGGTGCCTTACCAAAAGAATCAAAGACCATTAACCAGTGCATCCCTCCATATCTTGAAAACCTGAGTGTGTGCAATTGTATTCATTCCATCCCTTGGCAACGAAGTTCATCCAAGATTCTTCGTGCTAAGCTATGAAGTTGGGATTATTTTACCACCAAGAGAATGCTCCTGAGGTTGAGACGTGATGAGCCTTGATAAAGGTGAATGATAATCCTTCCAGTACAATTCTTCGGCAATGATATTCTTTCTTGATATTGCCTTTGATGATTTCTGATGCTAATAATCTTTAGATAACAGTCTTCATGTGAGAGTATTTAAACGATAATCTTCATACTGATACTTTGTAGTGGGTCTGGTGTTGAGAAACACCTTTTATTTTTACCCAGTAGGCTAGCAGTACTTAGTACCACCTGCCACTCTCATCTGGATCTGCAGAATTAGTGTTGGTGGTAAAATTTGGGACCCAAACTTTTTGCTTACACAAGATCACCCGGACTTACTTAGCTACTTCAGGAGCACTTTAAGTGTGAGAGATATATGGTTAGAAAACACTTTGGGTGCACCAGCTAACGACTCGTTCTAGTGAAAAGACATCATGTTTCCTGGTAAAACAGCGGAACCCACAGCAAGGCCTTAAGCGAAACTTTGGCTTCTCAAAGAAAGGCTACAGATTATTTGCCCGACAAGGAAGCATCTGCAGGTCTACACAACTGCCACCACGTCAGAAACAAGGACCCCGTGACAAAGCAGATGCAGCAAACGAAAGCACAAGAACAACCGGACGAAACAAAACACCTGGCCCGAAGGAGAGCAAAAAGCAAGACAGCCAAAAGCAAGAAAGCAAACTAAACTAGCAACAACCTAAACTAACTGGAGCAAACAAACCTCTAACTATATACACTAGAACGAGACATAGATGTCTCTCAGGCCTGGAAGTAGTGCTTCAGGAACTAGCCATTGACAGGCAATGGCAGCTCCTCACCAATAAGGCTCTTGAGTCGATTCGTATTGTCCCCCAGGATCTCATAAATCTAGTAGGGTCCTAACCAAAGCTTGTCAAACTTTCCATGTTCTCCCTTTCTCTCATGGGTTTTATCCCAATATAGGACCAGATCAGAAATACGGAAAGCTTTAATTTTGTCCCTCTTGTCGAACCATCGTTTTACTACATCCTGGTGTTTGGCAAAGTTTTCTAAGGCTGCATCGCGTTTCTCTTCAAGGTGCAACAACTGGGCCAGTCGTGAAGATAAGTGGTTGTCCGCTTCGAGGTATTCTTGCATAAATTGAAGTACCGGTATTCTCAAATGGATGGGAAAGATGGGTTCAATCCCATAAACCAAGTGATACGGGGAGGTGTTTAAGGCGGCTTTATGTCAGATTCTATCAGCCCATAAGGTGAACCTGAGCTGGGTGTGCCAATCCCTAGGGTTTTTGTCCAAAAGTCTCTTGGTGACTTCAAGCAGGTTCTTGTTTGTTGATTCAGCTACCCCATTTCCTTGTGGATAGTAGTTAGAGGAGAATTTGAGAGTGATCCCATAGTCGAATGCCCAGTTAGAAAAATGCAATGATGAAAAGGCAGGGCCATTATCACAAACTAAAGCAAATGGACAACCAAATCTAGTGATAATATGCTTTTCAATAAATTTGATAACTACCTCCGTGGTGCATTGCTTACAAGCTATTGCTTCAGACCAGCGAGTGCAGTAGTCAGTAGCGGTCAGAATATACCTGTGGCCCGCAGAAGAAGGTGGGTTGATCATACTGATGAAGTCAAGCCCCCACTGAGCAAATGGTCGTACCTCCACTACCGGTTGCAATGGCATGGCTGCGTGGCGTTCTTGATGCACGGCGGTTTGACATATATGACAGGTCCTCACATGTGAATGCGCATCCTTAAACAATGTTGGCCAGTAATACCCAGCCCGAAGAATCTGATTAGCTGTCGAATGCGCCGACCCATGTCCTGTCCCGAACCTCTCGTGAAAACTGATTAATACCTGATCAACTTCTGACTTGTCCAAACACCTTAGATAAATGCCCTCGTGATTCTTCTTGTAGAGGACAGATCCTTTTATCATGTAACTGCTACTTTTGAGCTTGAGAGCTCTTCTTTGTACTGCATTTAGCTGCTACGGATAGCGTTGATTAAGCAAATAAAATATTATATCCCCGTACCATTCATCCTTTGAAACATCATCCAATAAATACTGCTGAGAAACCAAGTCGGGTCCTACCTCGGCCATGGTTTTAGTCAAAGCTTGGCCTCTTACCAACTTCATGGGTTGAATCTCTATGTCAAATTCCTGCAATATGGTGACCCACTTCCCTCTTCTTTCTCCTAATTCACTCTGCATCAGCAGTGCTTTGACTGCTGCATCTGGAACTATGGCGGTAACTTGACTTCTTAGGATATAGTGACGGAATTTCTTGACCGCTTTGACAAGAGCATACGCCTGTTTCTCCACGTTTGGATATCTTAGTTCTGCATCTTTTAATGGAGTACTCATGAAAGCAATGGGCCTTTCATCGTCAACTAACCTCTTTTGGGTCAACATCGCTGCACAAGTATGTTCTGAAGCAAATGAGTATATGTAAAATGGCAACGCATAATCAGGGCTAACCAAGACAGGTGCGTTGGATATAGCTTGCTTGATTTCTGCAAAGGTAGCCTTAGCTTCTGGGGTCCAGTCCATTTTAGCATCCTTTTTCAGCATGGCATTGAGAGGTCGAACTATCTCAGCAAATCCTGTTATGAATTTGCACACAAAGTTAATCTTACCGAAATATGATTTAAGTTCCTTTTTACTGGCCGGAGGGGCAATCTTGAGTATTGCTTGGATTCTATCCGGATCAATGGATATTCCCTAGTCAGATATCACATGCCCCAATAGCTTTCCTTCAGTTACCCCAAACATGCATTTCTTGGGGTTAAGCGATATGCCATAATCCTTACATCGCTACAACACCTTCCTCAGATCAGCTACATGGTCTTCGCGTCTTTTTGAGAACACTGTCAAATCATCCATGTAGATGATTATGCATTTTCCAACTAATCCTTTGAAGGCGACATCCATTGCGTGCTGAAAAGTTGCGCCAGCATTTATCAAACCAAATGGCATTCGCCGGTACGCATAGATGCCCCATTTGCAGGTGAAAGATGTTTTTAATCTATCTTCGTATTCCACCATTACCTGATTATAACCAGAGTATCCGTCTAGAAATGACATCATTTGGGATCCATTGACAATCTGCAATACTTCATCCAATGAAGGTAGTGGGTAATTGTCCTTTTCAGAGGCTCTGTTTAAATTACGGAAATCAACGCAGAGCCTGATTTCCCCATTTTTCTTTCGAACAGGAACTAAGTTCGCCACCCATGCAGAGTGTCGGACTGGGAATATTATCTTACCTGATAACAGCTTCTAAACTTCTTTGAAAATGAGCGGCTCCAAAAGTGCATTAACTGGCCTCTGCCTTTGCCTGAAAGGCTTTGCCCTTGGCTTCAGCAGGATTGTGTGTGTGATAATCGAGGTGTCGTAAGTTTTTAGATCCTCATAACTCCAAGCTATTACCTCATGATAATCTCTCAATGCATGTATGATTCCAGTTCTTTCATCCTCTGTGCTGGCCTTTCCAATAAACACATTCTTCACATCCGCCTCTGTCCCCAAGTTAAAAGGGTCACACTTTCCTCCTGGAGATTCTCCTTCTTTCTTCTGAGTTCCTAGATTATCTGCATCAAACAGTCTTTCCAATTCTACCATTCCTCTGGGGATTGTATTTGTTTTCAGATTCAGTACTCCTTCCAAATCGATTTCAGCAGGCTCTACCTCTTCTTCATCTATTATCTGAGCAGTGAACATGTCTGATGAGGAAAGAAAATTGAGTGTGTTGGTCATCCTCGAAAACTTAAAAATTGGTAACGTTGTCGGGCACAGAGGGAGTAGCCACGAACTCAACAGAAAACTTTTTCAACCCTGCCATGGACGTGGGCTCCAATGTGCTTGCGGTCTGGGCCAAAGCATTTGCAACATGATTTTGCCTCCTAGGAATGATCTGGATGTTAAAACCGTCAAAGCATTCAATCAGATCCCATACCCTATTCCTGTACCTATTCAACCTCTTGTCATTACATGAATACTGTTTTCGTACTTGTTTCACCACTAACTCAGAATCACCAAACACCTGGACAACCCTAACCTTTTTCTGTAATGCTAGCAGCAATCCTTGCACTAACGCCTCATATTCAGCGACGTTGTTTGTACATGGAAATTGTAGTCTTTGTGATGTCAGAAATGAACTCCCAGTAGGACTAATCAGCTTGACTCTTGCACCGGACCCTTGCCTACACCTTGAACCGTCAAATATCAAGGTCCATATATGAAAATCCTTGTTGTCTTCCCTCCGTCTTCCTGGTTTCTCTTTCTTCCCTGATTCCTCTTCCTTTCCTAATTTCTCTTCCTTTCCTGATTTCTCTTGCTCAAGCAGAGGTTCAGACTCTTCCTTCTTTTCAGCCATCGGTTCACCCTTCGGAATTAAGGGAACCTTTAGTTGCTTTTGCACTTGCTTAATTGCCTCTTGACATAGTTGGCAGGTAAATTCAGAATGAGATGTATCGTGTATGCGACACTAGTTGGGCAATAATAATTCCTCCATTTGGACCTGCCTCCCAACAGCAGTTTGATCTTGCACAAATCTGGCTACAAAACTACGAAACCCCTCGAAGACCCCGGGCTCGTCCTCCTCTGAAGATTCTCCATCATCGGATTGAACATATGCAGCTGTACCTTCTGGTCTTTCTATCAGAGGCTTAGGAGGTCTTAAGCAACTCAGCATAAGGATTTCTTCTGGCGGATTGATGTGGGGAAGTTAGACGCCCAAATCAACCTCTGAAAACAAAATTTCGTTGGGCTGATTAAATTCAGTGATCATGTGCTTCATCTTAGGTTCCCTTTCAATACGGATTTGATTAGCTAATCCCTTCCACGGCAGCCACATATGAGAGAAATTAGTCACCATATATCCATTCAAAGTTCTGGACCAGTCTCTACTTAAAAGCATACCGTATTGGTCTGGAATATCCACCACTTGAATATCGATATACTGCTGCACCCTGGGATCAGAAGCCAATTGCATGTGTATCCGGTTTAATTCACCAACCACATTCACCTCGGTTTTATCTAATTGTGTCACTTTTCTGGAGGACTTGGCTAGAGTGAGCCCAAGCGCTTTACAAATGGACAATGGCATTACGTTTGTGGAAGCACCTGAATCTACTAAACAATTGTGAAGGTTTTTGTTGAAGATCCTGAGGGTTAAGAGGAAAGGCGGACTTTCTCTCCTGTCTTTATACAGAGTCACTTTTTGTTCCACGTCGGTCACATGTATCCTTTCTTTACCTTTATCAATATTATCCTTAGCGATGTTTTCTCTCGGCGTATGATCAGTCTTGGTTCCAGCACCTATGTCTTGAAAGAAAGATGTTCTGACCTCGGGTATCTTAAACAACTCATATACAGAGAGACTAACCTTCATCTTTTTAAGCTCATCAGCCACATACTGTCCTATTTTTACCATATCAGCACGCTGGAATCTTTCGGGATCAACAATAGCACCATGATGTATAGTTTGAAGAGGAGCTTTGGGAGGTTCAGGATTATTGGTAGCATGAGGATCAGGCGGGACTTGATAACTATTTGGGGGAATGGAAGTGGTGAAAGGGCCTTTTGGCTTGCTACTCCTCAAATTGTAAGGAGTCTTGTTGTACTGCTGATATGCATTGACCTCCTCAGACTCTTCTTCTTCAGGTTGGTTGTCATCCTAGAATGGGAATGTATAACTATCAAGAACGAGAGCAGCATCATACCTCTGAGAGGGGACAATCTCATACCCGGTTGGTGGAGTCTTCTGATTTTCAGCATTCTGAATTTCCATTTGAAAGATACTAGAAGCAATCTGAAATTCTGGGCAATCCAACTCAGAATGGGCATTGGTGTTGTGCAATCTGCACTAGGTAGATAAGGCAGCTTCGGCCAGCATTACGCGACCTGGGGGTCTGGTGTCGTTATTCTGATTTTCCAAAGGTGAAGGCACTCCCCCATTGTTAGGCCCGGTATTCCAGGATCGATTTGACCGCTGCTGAAAGCTCTAATTTTGATACTGATTTTGATTTGGAAATTGGTTCGGGCCTTGATTTTGTGAATGCTGCTGGCTCTGGAAATGTTGCTGATTCTGCCCTTTCTGCTGTAAATAAGCATTCTGGTTTTTGAGATGAGTAACTTCAGTAGTGAGCTTTTTCATTTGTTCAACCAGCTCTTTGATATCATCCCTGTCTTCCTTGGTCTTGGACGCCTCTGAGGACTGCAGGAAAGGCATTTGTGCTGGAGGCATTTTAGCCACTGGGTTGCCTGGATGGATTACTAGAGCTTGTGTGGCAGCTGGGCTCGGGACTGGGTTCATTACAGGGGTTCGATTGGCCAATGCATGATTTATCATGGGAATTTGGTTTGGCATGGCCACGGGACCCATGTGATTCAGCGGGCCAGAGGCTATTTGTCCAAGCTGGGTACTCACTTCGACAGCGGCAGCATATGCTGCGGCTAAACTGGCTGGTACCGGGTTGGCCCTCCTTGCAAACATGGAGGTGAGTTTATCTAGGGCAGCATAGTAAATAGATAGGGCCGCAGCCTGGTCTATAGCATAGGGGGCCTGCAGGCGACTATAAGCTTTCTGAAATCTGTTATTGAAGGTGCTGATCATCTCACCTTCCTCTCGTCGAATCTCCACAAAAGAACGATAGAGATCAGACGGGGTAGTGGGCATACGAAATCTATTCAGAAAAGCTGTCTTCAGATTTGGCCAGGAATTTATAGATGCCGCCGGGAGATTGGCAAACCAGTAGTAAGCTTCATCCTGCAAAGAGTAGGGGACCAGTCGACATATCACATCTTCATGCTGCACCTGTAACATGAACATATTAGCTTCAAAGATCTTAATGTGTTCATCCGCGGTCCTATCTGGGTCATGTACCCTGAACTTTGAGCAGAACTTGTCTGGGTTTTTGGGCATGTCATGGTAGTCATTGAACAGCAGAGGGGACTGGTTATTTCCTGCAAAGTAAGCCATGATAGGGGGATTAATGGGACCAGTAGTAGTATTTCTGGGGGCTGACTGAGCTCAAGGAGCCCTGGGTACTCCTTGATCCCTTCTTGTTCTTCTAAATTCTGTCAGAGATAGCAGTTCTTCTCCAGCTGAACTGGATCGAGTGTGTCTCTGTCTAGTCCCCAGACTTGCTGATTTTTAGTTGGCCCTCCTTCTAGCGCCAATTCTGTTGATGGTGGTTTTAGCACGCAACAACGCAGGTGTGATTGCTGGTTTCACACCTCTCTTGAAAAGTATCTCACCCTAGGTAAGACTACTCCAAGGATAATACAGCTAGGTCTTAGCTTGCTTGGAATTTCTCAATGGTTATGTTCTAGCTGTACCTACAAGGGGTCTTACATGCAGTCTGCAAATCTTCGAGGTTGAGACAACGAATACACATAAACCCTATTATGATTCTCAGCTGATAAACCAAAATAAGGTGCTGCTGAAATTTCTATTCTAACAACTAAACATTGGGTTTAAAGAAAATGCAAAAGATTTAGGGTTAGAAGGAATCCTAAGTGACATTCACAATGCAAGGGTTATCCTTAGTAGACAAATATTCCAGACTTCAAACCAGTTCTCTGAGTTACCAAACTGAAATGGGTGTTACAGTGCTGCAGAAAACGGTGCTATCTTCAATGGAAGTCGAAAGATTTTCAGACCACATTCAGTCGTTAAATACCCAATAAATGGCGCAACTTAACTCATAAAATGAAGTTGAACTTTAGCACAAATAATAAGCCCAGGCTAACTTTACACAGTTATTTACCATCAGCAAATAACTAAAAGTATGGACTTGGAACATTCATCAAATACTGCAATAAACCATTAACATCATAAAAGCACAACTAATCTAACTATGGGAGAGCAAGAAGCAAACCATGAAGACCACAATGAATCGACACAAGATGCAAATTCTCATAAATACTGTAGAAACTTGCTTTGTATTTAATTCAAATGGCACAGAGTCAACAATTTGGCATCAAAATCTCCCTTACAAAAGTGGAAATGGCAGCCCTTTATATAGAAAGTAGCATACCCTAGCTCTTCAAATGAACGGTGGAGATTAACTCAACACCGACGGCTCAGATTACATCAGGAAAGACCCACATTAATTCCCGGATTACATTTTGTTTTTTATGAAAAAGATGAAAAAAATAGCTCCAGATACATTGAATCTAGTCATTTTGACTAGCCAACTCAATACATTAGTGAAAAGACTCATTTAGGAGGTAAGAAGAAGACAAAAATGAATCACATACTATCCAGATATATCAAATTTACAACAATGACGGGATTGAATCAATAAAATATCCGAATAATATTAGGATTCTTTATCCAGGTCGATACTATCCCCGCTGGACAGCTTATTCCGATAGGCCAGCCATGCCTCAAGTGCCGGATTGATATCAGACGGGTCTGGATCTTTCAGATGATGTATTCTGTAATCGAATACCTCTAGCTCCCGACTGAACCTGGTGTATATCCTTTCAACATCTGTCTCTGCTCTATGGAATGCTTTGAATTCTGCTCTGAGGTCACTTGCTTTATTCAGCCCTTCCTCTGTACTTAGCACAGTGTCTTCAAATAATATAACATGCAGTTTACCTTTGCATTTTTTGACCTCGAAAGGAGCATAGTCATCAAAAGACTCATCCCTACAACTTCTCAAAGCATCACTGATATCGTATATGACAGATCTTAGCTCTTCGTCAGCGGGTTTATATGCTTCCTTTACTTGCTCAAAGGTTTCTTTCCTCAGAAGTAACTGCTGATACCACTCAATAGCCTTCGGGAGCCTATCTCCAGTCAAAATATTCTCCGTGACCAAGGTTTGAGCTGGCAACTCTCGGATACCCTTGATTCGCGGATACATGTGAGAATAATATTCGTCGAACAAATCACATTCATCACGCAAATCCTTCCATTTCTTAAGCAATTCCACTGTACGCTGGTGGACTTGAGCAGAGGCACTTATGGCGTTGCATCCCTCTTCAAACACACTCATCAACCAGTTCTCGACGCCTTGGGACTTTGATCTTACCTCGCTCAGCTTTGCCATTTCGTCGGTAGATAGGAAGGTAGGCACAATCCGTATATCACCCCCTGCATCTATTGGTTTTACCAAAAATTTGAAGGCATGCCCTGAGCTCCTCGTTTTGGCTCTTTAGTTCCTTCTTGGACATCTCGTCCTTATCCAACTGCTTCAAAATTGACGTAACTGATCCCTTGAAATCATCCACCCTTTGAGCACGGGTGGTTGGGCCTAAGTCGACTGTAGATATCACATAATCCTCCGCCCTGACCTGATCTCTTGCTACGTCAGCTGGAGGGACATCTACCTCCGCAATCCTTGAGCCTGATTCGCTCTGGTAGATCCTTGATTGCACCTTCGCCCTCTTTCGTTTCTGAGGTTTTTGAGCCTGCAATAGGATGGTTCTCAAATCAATTTTCATAACTTCAATCTGGGGTTCTGGGTATACCATCCTATCCTGCAGCCATTCGGGAGTGGAAGATTTGCTCAACTTAGCGGCTCCATCCTTATCTGATACAATCAATTCTTTGGAAGGCTCTTGTTCAGGCTCAGGGCTCTTCTCCTTTTCTCCATGGGCCAATTCCTTTAGGCTCTCGAGCACATTTTCCCGTGCTATTTCCAAAACTTCTTCTATTGGGTCCTTGCTCAGTGGACTATCAGATATATCAATTATCTCTATACCAATAGACGTGTCGAGGGGGCTTTTATCATTTTCACTGGTCAGCGCTCCCTCGCTCTTTTAAGTCACTACCCCGTGCTCTTGTAATCCTAACTCTGCGCACACTTTCTCAATACCATCCAACAAAGGTACTTCCAATGACATCGCAGGCATTTGTGAAAGGGGAATAGCAGAAGAAATTGTGAAGGAAGGGGTACTAATTTGAGTCAAATTAGCGAAGGCAGGCAATGGTAACGGAGAAGAAAGGGTAGGGTACGTAATGGCGAGAGTGGGAGAAACAGGATTGCTGAGATCACCTGAGGAGATTGCCAGTGGGCAGGAAGTGGTAGTAATGCCAGAGGAAGGAGAAGCGGAAGGAGATGATTCCTGCACAATGACGGCTGAAGTGGTGGGAGAAGTAGATGAAACGGAGGAAGGAGGAGGAATAGAAGTAGAGAAGGTGGAAGTCAAAACAGCTGTTCCTGTATCGGGCATGGGGGTTTGGGAGATTGAAGGAGTTGAATCATCCTTGGTAGTAACATTCTCCTTGCTCGCTGCTTTTGTTTTTACCTTCTTGGCCTTCGAGGCCTCCTCAGCGCTACCTGGCATGTCTTTCCTCTTAGTAGCTCTGGGCCTAGGAGGTGGATCCTTCTTTCGGGGAGATCTTACAGGAGGTTTTTTCACTTTTCTTGCCCTTGTTGCCAAAGGGGCATGTTCATCAATATCTGAATCCTTTCCCTTGATTGGCTCTGTATCATCTGTCCCCAGTACGGGCTCATCTTCTTCTCCGTCGGAGTCCTTATCTGATTCAACTATCGTATAGGTCAGTTGGACTCCTTGCCCCCTTAGGACACCCAATTGTGCTCTAACCCAGGCTTTACTCAATCTAATTGGCTCCTTCATGATCACATCCAAGGAGCTTTCTTCAGCATTCACCCAATTGGGTAATGGGATGGGTAGGTGGTATTGTGTCTCCCATGGGCCTCTGACCATGACATTATCATCATCCTGCAATTGATCTGGCACTGCCATTACATGAAATTTCTTAATAAAATCCAAGGATAGCCTCGAATGTGCCCTCTTCATGACCTCGTAGTCATAAGGGCAGTTGGCCCAGAAATCTTCGATATGATCCTTGTGAAACAACTTCCTGCTCACGAACTTCTCCATCACTTGATTTGGGTCAAAGTGAGCCCTGGCATTGTAATAGTGCAAGTTCAGGAGCTGGAGCTCTTTATCAGAATACTCAGCTGAGGCAAGGGAGGGGCACGCGTAGAGTCCTCTACCAAACTTGATGGAGAATTGGACATTTGTCCTGTGCAAGTGCTTGAGCTTTTCGACACATGGCACTAGTTGCCTGGACAGTTCTAGGAGCACTGTCTTATCATCGGGATATCTCGGCAACCTATATGCCATTCCAGTGAAGCCTTGTACCCTGATGTATGTGAATTTTTCAAATTGGATATACCATCGGCCATATTAGATTACTTCGTTCATAGCCTCGGCTGAAATCCTCAAGGCTGTATTACCTTGCAACTTCCTTGCTATGTACATAGTAAATGCATCGTTGACTCGCTTGAAGTGTATCAATGATTGTGATGAAGTTAATTGAGGATAGCCTTCATATACCTTAACCTGTGTCTTTTCATCATTCCTGATTTCTCTGATCTTGGACAATCCATCGTAATGATTCATTATTGCCAATGCATAGACGACGTAGGATGTCCATCTGAAATATTTCTTCTCATTGAAGTTGCTGAAAGCTTCATGTATATTGTCGCTAAGGATCTGCAACCAATGGAACTTGGTTCCCTTCAATACTTCTGAGATTATAATGAACATCCAATCTTCAAAAGTGGAAGCAGCAGGTAACCCATACACTCTGCTCAAAAAGGTTACTATATCCCCGATCTCATCGTGGAAATCACTTCTATATAATACTATGGGGAGCTTAACGAGAGCAGATTTCTTGCTCTTGACCCAATGATCATTTATATGTTTTCTGCATCCCTCCACATCTTTATTATACGCCTCCTTGGATGCTTGCCTGTCGGGCATAGTCATGGTTTTGTGCCATGGGATATCCAGCATCTCTGCCAAAGCAGGCGGGGACAAATCAGCCTGGACTTCTCCACTAGCTGTCTGAATTTGTCTAGATACGATATCGTATCTATCTGCACAACTTGCTATCAATTCTGCACACTGAATAGAGGTCAGGAAGGCAGCTTCTTGTCCGAGTCCACTATCCTTAAGTCTCTTAGCCCGAGGAGTCAGAGTGGGTCTGAAGATTCTGAGTCTGAAATCATCTAGGTCAATATGACCTAGATTGGTGTCTCCCACGTTACTCCACCCAGAGTGGATTTTAGTCTCTGGGGGTATCCCTTTGAACTCATACTTCATGGCTTGAGCTCGTGCAGTCATCTAATCTGCAAAACCAGACCTTATAAGCTTGATACCAAGTAAGTTCCTTGATATACTCCTAGGATTAGATAAACCAATCATAAATCTATCATTCATTATAAGCATGCATTTTGAAGGGAGACTAAGTTAAGTTAACATACACGGCATTGTATGCAAGGAGATATCAGATGTTGTAAAAAGATTCACCTAAACATCACTATTACAGCATTACAACCCTAATTACCTTACCTTGAAGCATCTTCCCTAAAGAAACTTTGAGATTTGCGCTAATATGGAGGTTGTCCGACCTTGGGCAGAAAAAGCGCTAAAATTGAGGCTGTCCGACCTTGGCGGGAAAATGAGGCAGGTCTGACCTTAGGTGAGGGTCTGTTCTGTGCATCCCAGAATTTGTGCTATTTTCAAGGGTGTCTGACTTGCGCGAAATGTGGAGGTCTCCGACCTCCAATGGTTTACAAGTCGGTCGGTGGACAAACTAGCGCAAAACGATTGCTGGTATAACAGGGGTTCTCCTGCGCGGAATTCAGGTGAGTCCGACTTGCGCGGGTTTCGACGGGGTCTGACTAAGTCGGCGATTGAAGGTTTTAGCGTATGGTCGGACGAAGGAAATTTTGGCGCAAAGAGTTTGATAAGTCCTTTCAGCGGGTTTTTCGAGCAGCACTGACTTCGCGGGGTTATGGATGTCATCCGCCTTGGTCGGACACAAGGTATTGTAGCGCAAAGTCGGACAGAGGAGATTTTAGCGCAAAAAGAGGTTTTCAGAGTTGCGGGCATTTCTAAACCATCCCACCCGATTGGAAATGATATATCAGCTGCGAGGGTCAGATGAGGTCGTTTTTAACACAATTGGGCGCTGGACTTTGGCGCTAGATCCCGGGGTGTCGGACCATATCGGATGGTTTGGTCGTTTAGAGGTCGGTCGAAGGAAATTCAGCGCCGACTTCGTGCGTGGGGTTTGCAGGGTTTTGACCTGAAAGGGTCTAAATTCACCTAAGGCATCTTAGTTTGTGGTCTTTTAAATCTAGGGTTTGAAAAACTGGAAGGATCAACACACTAAACCCTAACCCAGAACTATCACATTTCAGCAATCACAATGAAAAAAAATGAAAACCCTAACGGTCTCCCCCAACTTACTTCGAAAAACCCTAAAGAAACTCAGAAATGTAGAGGGTTAGAACCCTACCTGTAAATGGCGGTGCAGATTCAATCTTGTCAGGAGGTCGCGGGTTCGAGCTCGGGCGATGTCGGCCGTGGAAAGTCAGAGCTCAAGATGTGCAGCTTTGAAAACGCGGTGAAAAATGAGTTAATCCCACTTAACTTCCCTATTTAAGCCATGCAAATCCGCCATTAATTACTCGGGAGTACGGACTGTCAGCGTGGATTTGCAGCGGTTCTGACTTGGCGGGAAAACTGGAAGTCTCTGACCTGGTCAGTTGAGGGAAGAATCAGCACGAAATCTGGAGGTCTCCGACTTAACCTGTTTGGCGGGGTTTTCGGACTCATCTGACCTGCAGGGTTTGTTTGGGGATCCGACCAAGTCGGCGATTGAAGGTTTTAGTGCAAAGTCACTTGGAATGAATTTTAGCGCATAGGTCAGACGGAGGGGATTTTAGCGCTTGGTCCGACAGACTGAAAATCAGCGCAGAGGTTGGTTGAGTTCAGTTTTAGCGCAAAGGTCAGTTGAGTTCAATTTTAGCGCAAAATACTAAATCAGGACTCCAGAGGGAAAATAACAACCCACCTTAGCAAGTTTGAAGCGATTTTTTCAATGTAATCATTCTATCCAGGGCATAGATACTTAGACCATACAACCACTCCGAGAGAGAGAGAGATCAAAAAAAAACAAATGACTCACTAGCCAAAACAAAAGAGAACAAAGGGGAGGGGTCCCCATGTTTAGAATGGGGCGTGTGTGCAAGGCACAACAAGTAGCACCTTTCTTTAATTTACAAAGTATTCAATGAAACAATACACTATTATATTTACAATGGCATCATGGACTATACAAAGTCATCTATACCCAAGACACATTCACATCCACATCAAACACCTTCTTCTTTGCATGATACATTATTTTTTTGTCACAAAACTTCTATAGCATTCATACAGCCCACTAATTAAAATGGTTAGTTCACATACTTTGTTTGTTACAGTTCTATTAACTCTTCAATCACTCTTATCAATAATCCAAACACATCATTATATCAGAAGCACTAACTGTTACCTAATTGTGCATTTCAGTCCAATCAGGTCAGGTTGGGACAACACTGATATTTGTTGCTTTGAAGAAGCAAGATAGGTTCAAAGGGAATAGTACAGGAAAAAGGAGAGGTTGCAGCCTACTGTGGAAAGCCTAATACTCAGGTAGAAGGCCTTTGCTATGATCACTTTTACCAGATTCATGTAGCAATACAATAAGAGTTGCTACACAAACTAGATGAAAATGTAAGTGTTGTGCCTCACACACACACTCCATTTCAAAATAGGGACCCCCCCTCTTTCAAATTTTGGTCTAGGATGTCAAGTGAATTTTCACCTCCTAAGTAGTCAAATGGTTAAAGTGTATTTTGGCCATGATTGAATGATGATGTTAAAAAATCACTCCAAGAATTTGCTAAGTTTGATTTTCATATCCCTTTTACTGGCCTTGAATAGCCCATTTATGCTAAATTGCTCTCCAACTGACTTTTGCGCTTATTTACCTCCCAACTGACTTTGCATTAAAATCCTTTATCACTGACTTTGGTGTTAGTTTTCCTCCCGATGGACTTTTGTGCTAAAATCAATCATCTTTGACTTGCACTATATCATTCAATCATCGACTAAGTCAGATGAAGCCAAAATTCTCGCAAGTCTGAAGGACCATAAAGTCCCGCAAATGGCATAACTTAGAGCCTATGGTCACAACACTAAAAGGATCTCTCACCGACCAAGTCCGTCGTGTCCAATTTCTCCGCCAAGTCTGAGCAAATGAAAAGCTGCGTGAAAACCCTAATCTGAGGACTGTACATCATGCATTAATGGCAATTTGGCTCGAATAATAAAAGGGATAACCTCCATTGTTTAGACTATTTTTTTGCATTTGATAGAGATTTCAGAGCCCCTTTGCAATCTTTGCTACCTGATTGAACGTTTTCACCGCCGCTACCTGAGTTTGATCTCTCAACCGTCCCTGCCTGTGCAATCTAGACATATCTTCTACAACTAACCAGGTAGTGTTTCCGAACCTCCTCTTTGAGCTTTCACCATACATGGTTAGGGTTTGATTTCAAAGTACATTTTCTTCCAAGCAATGCATTTAGGGTTTTTAGCTAGGGTTTTGTGCATAAAATGTTTGTTTTTCCTTTGAAACCTAGCTTGGATTTCCCTTTGAAACATAGATGGATTTTTATGAGCTAAAAGAATAATAACTTAACCAGATCGGCTGAAGTTTTTGTAAACTAGAGTGGCATTTGGTCTTAGCACTAAACTGGAGTCTGACCGACCTATAAACACTGCAAACGTATCCAGTCAGTCGGTGGTCGTTAAAACCTGTGCCACACTTTGAAATCCTTTTAGCATAGAAAACATTGACTTCTGACCCACATGCCTTGGTCACATTAACCAATTAGGTCAGTGGGACCTTAAAACCCCATAAGCTTTGAAAAGTTGTTTTAGCGCTAAAAACCTCTCATGCCAACTTTCCGCTAAATGACCCCATCTCCAACTTAGTCGAACACCTCAAATTTCTCTACAAATCGGTGACACCCAAAGTCCCATTGGAAATAAGAAAATGACTCTACGCTAAAACTAGTCCCATCTGACCTTGCACTAAAACACTTCTTCACCGATTTAGTCAGTTGACCTTAAAACTCATGCAAGTCAGACAAAGCCAAAACACATGTAGGAGTAATGAAAATGATCTCAAAGAGATTTGCGCTAAAACCTGATAGACTAACTAAACAACCAATGAAAGGCTGGTGACCTTCAAAAGTCGCGCAAGTTGCTAACATCCAAAACCCGCGCAAAATCTAGAAGAGAATGAATAGTAATAAACCTTGTGTCGGACAAGCCCGTTTTCCCCGTTGAGGTCGGTAGACCTCAATTTTAGCATTTTTCTACTTACAAGTCAGATGACCTTAAAACTTGGGCAAGTCAAACAAAGCCAAAACCCACACAGGAGTAATGAAAATGATCTCAAAGAGACTTGCACTAAAACCTGACTAATTAACTAAACAACCAATGAAAGGCCAGTGACCTTCAAAAGTCGCGCAAGTCGGTAACATCCAAAACCTACGCAAAATCCATAAGAGAATGAATAGTAATAAACCTTGGGTCGGACAAGCCTATTTTCCCCACTGAGGTCAGCAGACCTCAATTTTAGTGCTTTTCTACCTACAAGTTGGTTGACCCTAAAACTAGCACAAACACTGCAAAATGACTTTGTTTTAAGAATTTTCAAAGGGAAAAGGTCAGGAATGATGAAGTTAATGTTGTGATACATATATAATGATGATTTTCATGCTTTCAATTAGATGTCTTGCAACATTAAATTTTTTTTTACATGCATTAATGATGAATTGCTATGAAGTGGGTATAATGGTAATAACTGTTAGATTTGTGATTCTTCAAAATGGCATATCGGTAGTATTAGCAGATTCATTAAAGATCATCTCAAACTTAGAAGTGTGTGAAAGAATTCTCAAGGTGTCAAACTTATAAGGTCCGGTCCTACAAATTAGATGACTGCCCGAGCCCAAGCCATGAAGTACGAATTCAAGGGAATCCCTCTAGAGACCAAGGTTCACTCTGGATGGAGTGATTTAGGAGATACAGATCTGGGTCACATAAACTTAGATAACTTCAATTTGAGGATATTTGGCCCAAACCCAACTCCTAGGGCCAAAACACTCAGAGACAGTGGTATATCACAAGTTGTTACCTTCCCTACCTCAGTAAAATGTGTAAAATTGGTGGTAACCTGTGCAGATAGGTATAATGTCATGACAAGGGCAATTCAAACTACCAATGGGGATATCCTGGCTGATTTAAGCCCACCCTCTCTAGCTGAGACCTTTGATATTCCATGGCATAAAGTCATGACCATGCCAGACAAACAAGGATCAGAGGGGACTTATAGTAAAGATGTGGAGGGATGCAGGAAACACATGAATGATAATTGGGCCAAAAACAGAAGGTCTGCCCTCAGCAAATTTCCCCAAGTGCTATATAGGAGTGATTTCCATGATGAAATCAGAGATTTGATAACTTTTCTTAGTAGAATATATGGATTACCCACAGCCTCCACTTTTGAAGGGTGGATGTTTGTTATCATAATTGAGATATTGAAAGGGACTAAGTTCCACTGGGCCCAAATCCTTAGTGATAACATTCATAAGTCCTTCCACAACTTTAAAGAGAAGAGGTACTTCAGATGGACATCTTATGTTATCTATGCATTAACAAGGAGAAATCACTATGTTGGGTTGTCTAAGATTGGAGAAGTTGGAAATGATGAGCAAACCTAGATAAAAGTATATGAATGTTACCCACAGCTGACCTCATCCCAATCTTTGATACATTTTAAAAGGGTAAATGATGCTTTCACAATGTATATAGCCATATTAATGCAAGGCAATACAGCCTTGAGGATTTCCACTGAGGCAATGAATGAAATAACTAAATATGGAAGGTGGTATATCCAATTTGAGAAATTCACATATCTAAGGATACAAGGCTTCACTAGGATTTCTTACAAACTTCCCAGATATCCTGATGATAAGACAGTGCTTCTAGAGTTGTCTAGATAGTTGATACCCTGTGCTGAGAAACTCAAACACTTGCACACAACCAATGTTCAGTTTCCTATCAGGTTTGGCAAGGGGAACTATGCATGTCCTTCTTTAGCTTCGGCAGAACATTCTGACAAAGAGCTTCAACTCCTCAATTCACATTACTACAATGCAAGGGATCATTTCAATCCAAATAAGGTGATGGAAAGGTTTGTGAGTAAGAAGTTGTTTCACAAGATACATATTGAAGACTTTTGGGCCAATTGCCCGAATGATTATGAAATTATGAAGAAGGCATACTCAAGGCTACCTCTAGCCTTCATCAAGAAGTTCCACATTATGGCAGCACTAGATCAGTTAGAAGATGATGAAAATGTTATGCTCAGAGGACCTTGGGAGGCTCAATACCATCAACCTATCCCATTACCAAATTGGGCAAATGTCGAAGAAATCTCTTTGGATACCATCTTTAGAGAACCAATTAGATTGAGCAAGGCCTGGGTAAGGGGTCAGGTGGTTGCTTTAGAAGTACAGGGAGTACAACTCACTTATACAACATAAGAATCAAATAAAGACTCCAGAGGTGAGGAGGATGAACCAATAAATGTTACAGATGAGGCAAAGACAGCTAAGAAGCAGAAATCAGACAGTGAAGAACATACATATCTGGCAGGGAAAGAAAAGAAAATTAAGAAGCCATCTACAGGGCCTCCTCCAAAGAAAGACCAACCTCCCTCCACAAGAACAAGGGCCTCCAAGAAAAGAGACATGCCAAGTGGCCTTGGAGAAGGTTCTAAGGCCAAGAAAGCAAGGGTAAAAGAGGTCACTAAGGAAGATGCTGCAACACAAGAGGACACTAATCTTCCAACTTCCATATCTCCTGCTGCCCAAAGTATAAGCATGGCTACCACAACCCCTACAACTTCTACTACCACTACTTCTACTACTGCTGCATCCATTTCACCTACAACCTTAGCTACCGTTATCCAAGAAACACCCCCTACTGCCACCTCTCTTACCCCTACCATTTCAGCTACTTCCTACTCATTGGCAATTTTTCCAATGCCCCTAGTAGCCCTATTTCCTCCTCTGTTGCCACTCCATGTCCCTCCACTATTACTACACTTACACCTTCTACTTCTACTCAATTATCCACCCCTGCAACATTACCTCCTATTTCCACCATCCTGTCACCTCCTCTTCCTCTACCTTCTCTACCTTTTCCTTCACCTCTTGTCATATCTTCTTCCTTGTCAGTAGTATTCGCTAACCTAATGCAGATTAATGTGCCTTCACTATCCATAACCACTGCAGTTCCTATTTCACAAATGCCTATAGATTCTTTGGTTGTACCTCTACTACCCGAAATTGAGAAGGTTTGTGCAGAGTTGGGTTTGCAGGAGCCTGAAGCAGTACTCGGGGAGGAGAAAGATGTATTTATAGAGGTGAGTAATGAAGACTCCAATGAACCTTTGACTAAGGTTGAAATCATTGATATATTTGACAGTCCTCCAGAGAAAGGTCAAAAGGAGGAAGTTTTCAAGTCAACCCAAGAAAGTGTGGTGATAAATCTGGAAAACTTGGCCTAAGAAGAAGAGAAAGAAGAATAGATGAATACAAATAAAGACAAGGAACCAGGGCAAGAACAAGAGCCACTTGAAGAACTAGCTGTAATTAATAAAGCCAGAGCCACTGAATTGAATAAATCTTCGGCACCTGAATGGTTGTAAAGCAAAGTGACATATCCTGAACCACAAGTGGAAATAATGCAATTAGATTTGAGTATAATTTTGTCACAAGATCAGAAGCCTAAGAAACAAAAGAAGGCAAAGATACAATCTAGGATTTATAAGGATGAATCAGGATCAAGAATTGCAAAAATAGCAATCGCACCAATTGATGCAGCAAAGGAACAAGTCAGGGTAGAGGATTATGTGATCTCTACAGTTGATTTGGGACCTGCCACTCGTGCTCAAAGAGTGGATGACTTCAAAGAATCAGTTACATCAATTTTGGAGTAGTTAGACAAGGACAAGATGTCCAAGAAGGATTTGAAATAGCAAAATGAAGAACTTCACACTTGCCTCCAGTTTTTGGTTAAGCCAATAGATGTAGGAAGAGATATAAGGACTGTGCCCACTTTCCTGTCAACTAATGAAATGACTAGACTAGGTGAGGTGAGGTCAAAATCCCAAGGTACAAAAAAATGGTTATTTAGAATTTTTGAGATAGGATGCGAGACCATCAACGCCACTGCTCAAGTGCACAAGAAGTTGGTATAACTACATAAGAGGTGGAAATATCTGTGTGAGGAATGCAACTCCTTTGATGATTATTACTCACATATGTACCCTCAGATAAAAAGCATCAGTGATTTGCCTGCCTAGACTCTGGTTGTAGAAAATATTTTGATTGGGAACCAGCTGTCCAAGGCCATTGAATGGTACCAATAGGTACTTTTGAGAAAAGAAACTTTTGAAAACATAAAAGAAGCATATAAGCCAGCCGATGAGGAGCTACGCTCGATCATATATGATATCAGTGATTCTTTGAAGGATTGCATGGAAGCATCCTATGACGACTATGCCCCATATGATATCGAAAAGTGTAAAGACAAATTACATAAGGTAATTTTTGAGGACACCAAGCTCAGTATGGAAGATAGGTTAGATAAGGTAAGCGACCTCAGAGCCGAATTCAAAGCATTCCACAAGGCAGGTGCAGAAATAGAAAAGATATATAGCAGATTTAGTTAGGAACTAGAGATGTTTGACTATCGGATCAATCATTTGAAGGATCCAGATCCATCATAGATTAACCTGGCACTTGACGCATGGCTGACTTACTGCAACAAGCTGGCTAGCGAAGACAAAATTGATTTAGGTGAGGAGTCCTGATATTATTTTGAATATTTTAAGGATGCAATCCCGTCATAATTGTAAATTACTATATTGGAGGCAGTATGTGACTCTATTTTATCTTTTTTATGCTTTAAAAATGTTCTTTTCTATTAATATATTGAGTTGGCTAGTCAAATTGACTAGATTCAATGTATCTAGAGGCTGTTTTTCATCTTTTTCATAGAAGACAAAATTTAATCCAAGAATTGATATGAGCTGTTAGAATTACATTTATTGATGTAATCTGGACCGTCGGTGTCAAGTTAATCTCCACCATTCATTTGAAAACTCAGTATGCCACTTTTCTACATAAAGGGTTGCCATTTCCACTATTTGTAAGAGAGAATTTGATGCTGAATTGTTGACATTCTACCATTTGAAGTAATACAAAGTAATTTTCTATAGTGTTTCTAAGAATTTGTGTGCTGTGTTTCTTATTTGGTTTTCATGGTTCTCTTCTTGCTCTCCCGTAGTTAGTTAGTTGTGCTTTTATAATGTTCATGGTTTGCTGAAAGTTTCTAATGAATACTCTAAATCCATACTTTTAGTTATTTGCTAATGGTAGATAGCTATGCAAAGTTAGTCTGGGTTGATCACTTGTGCTAAAGTTCAATTGCATTTCACAAGTTAAATTGCACCGTTTATTGGGTATTTAACAAATGAATGTAATCAGAAAATCTGTTGACTTCCATTGAAGATAGCACCATTTTTTGCAGTACTGTAACACTCACTTTAGTTTGGTAACTCAGGAAACTGGTTAAGTTCTAGGGTGTTTGTCTACTTAAAGTAACCCATACATTGTGAATGTCACTTAGGATTTCTCTAAAACCCTATACCTTTTGCATTTTCTTTGAAAACCATCATTAGATTAGGAATTTCAGTAGCATTTTACATTGTTTTATTAGCTAAAAACCATAAAAGGGTTTATGTGTATTTGCTGTCCCAAATTGAAAATCTACGGATTGCATGTAAGACCCCTTGTAGGCACAACTAGACCATACCAACTAAGAGATTCCAAGCAAGCTAAGACCTAGTTGTATTATAGGATAGGATATTTTTCAAGATAGGTGTGAAACTAGCAATCACACCTGCATTCTTGTGTGCTAAAACCACCATCAATAGTAAGGGAGTTCTACCAAAGCAGGAGGCATCCCAAGGTAGGCAGAATTGAACAAAAAGTGAACCTATAAGTTACAAATTGTTTTCATGGTTCATTCATTGTAGTTGATCCAATTATCAAGTGAAAAAAGGTACACAAATGTTTGCTAACATCTACTCATGATCATAAAAAATTGTATGAAATAATTTTTAGATTATCTTTATGCAATTACTTTATGAAAAGGAGAAATAGTACACAAATCATTGCATGAAAAAATTGTTTATATTCATAAAGAGAGTGTGCTCATAGTTTCCCACACAAGCCATGGGATTGACTATACAAAGATGTAGTGAAAGAAAAAAAGTACAACTGAAGTGAAAAATAAATATATAAGAGGAAGAGGGGACCCGTCATTGCCTAAATGACAAACCCCACTATTGGCAGCATCATCTTCAGATTTCCTCATTGATATTTCCAGGGGGACCTGCAAGAGAGAGAAAATAATACATTAGGGCTTAGGATGCCATCACTCCTATATGCAATAATATCAAACTGTACCTTCTATGTTTCACAAACATCTAATTAGGGAAACAAAGAGAGAAAAACCCTCAGGATATAGATATGCAACCACAGAGAAGGAGTAGATGAAGATCAAATTAGAAAAAGGGCTTTTAGCCCTACATTTTCTCTAACAAGTTTGTTGAGTGTGCAGGTACAGGAACATGAAGTCATGTGAAAATAGCCATAACAGTCATTCAGAGCTTAAAGAATAGTCATAAAGGAGCATCAGTACCAAATGAAATAGATGTGCACCCATAAATAATGATGCAGAGATCGTGGTCAAATGCCACAACAGTCATAAAGAGAGTAGTCTAAAGAAGAAACCAGCATAACAACCCTTGAAGACAGAAAGCAAATGGCAAAAGATAGAGGTTTCTCCATGCAAGGTCAGTGCCAGTCAAAACATGTATGGAAGAAATTTGATAGAATTTTCATGATAAGGGGAATAGAGAGAAGTCATGCCAAGTATCAAGATGATCATAATAAGGACTATCATAGTTGTGACAAGGGGGCAGTCCATATGTATCAACGACATTCATAATCACAAGAATGTAAGCAGCCCTAGTACAGTCATAGAAATATTTGAAAGAATAGAAAACATGAAGGTGCAAGAAATCTATTCTAGTCCCTCATAAGGTAGCAAGGGAAGTCTTCTATGTTGAAGACAGTAAGAAAAGAGTTTGCATGAGAGAAAAATATAGATTTACAATAAGCATATATCTTTAGATATGATCATGTAGAGTTTTGAAGCAAATCTGATAAGAAGGAAAAGAAGAGTGTCATCAATATAGACTACTACCTTAAAGACCTTATTAACTACCCTAAGGCCTATCACAAAAGACAATGAGTAAACAGTCATCAAGTGTTGCCAAAGAAGTCATAGTCAAAAGGCAACAACATCTATAATATGGACAACCAAAGCATCTTCCAAGACAGTCACAAGATGATGTTTGAAAACAGTCACCAGGGGATGGGTAGACAACAAAAATAAGAGAGAACGGTCATATCATCAAGATCAAGTACATGATATAGAAAAGAAAAAAGTCACATAAGCCAAATATATGAGAACAGTTACCCAATAAATGCATCTTTCTCATTTTTGTATGGTGTCAAATGTCCTTCCTCAATATTGAAATGTGACTAGTTTTCCAAGCCATCAAACACAACAGTGAGATAGTTTCTAGTCTGAAATAGTAGTACTCCATGGATTCTCAGACTGTCATATGCCTAGAATCCCATTAAGGTGGACCTCCTTTAGCCACTTTTCAATCACAACTAAATAGAATGCATTTGACAAGATAGTGTATAAAGTAGAAGATTTTGGACCTATCAATGGATATGGTGAAATCTACAAGATATCTTCATCAAAGAAAAATCATAGACAATTATGATTGGATAGGCCTAAAATAAGACAAGAAGAGTAAGAGTCTTATCACTTTTCACAAAGCTATCATTGATTTTCAAGATATCATCACTATCTTCAAGACATGTTTAGATATGAATGAAGGCACAGAAGGATCATAGAGAAATGTTCAAGATAGCAGTCATATTGGAAAAATATGACATTCAACAGACAAAGGGTAGTCAAAACAATAGGATTGTCACCCATAATAAAGTCTAGAAGCAATGTAAAGAACAAGTTATTATTACTTATTTTCGTGTTTATTGTTTGCGGTCATTATAAACCTCTAACTTTCTCCAAGAATGCTGCTAGCCCTACCAAATGACAGAGAAAGATCAAGGGGAATAGTCATTCTTTCTAACTATTAAGTGCCATGGAGAGGCCTTGGCAATCAAAAGACTTCTATAAGTGGGACACTCATAAACATAGACCAAGACAACCACAAATGTTTGTTTGAGAGAAGTCACATTTTGTATAAAGGGACTCTGTAGTTTGTCACTACTCATTGTCTATACATGTAGATAAAGCTTTAAGACAGAGACACAACACAAACACAAAGAGGGTGTTGATTCTACAATGAAGGAGCCAATAAATAGAATCTTGTTTCATAGTTGTACCAGAGCAATCTTACAAGATAGTTCATAGTCAAGAAAGCATGAGGAAAAGCATAATAACCATCATACAAGGGCAAACCAAAGTGCACAGAGGTCACGAGATTTTGAAGAAAATGAGCTTGTTTGGGAGGCTAGAAATGAAAAGGACTTGTGGCCTAAAAGTAATAAGGTTAGTATGAAGGGAGGGGCAAATACTTGGGTAGATGTTGATAGTCACATTAGCAAGCATGACAAGAAGGTTGGAGATGCCTAAAAGGCTATACATACACCTGCAGACCTAAATAGAGGGTCACAATAACATGGACTATACAAAGACTGTGACAGTCTAAGAAGAATCAAAGAAAAGTGGAAGCTTAGTCTATAGACTATATAAGACCACACCCACACATTTCAAAAGATGAAACTTTTTGAAGTCAACATCTCTTTGGTATAAGTCTAAATCACTGCTCAATCATGAATATCAATTTTATTGATATTGGCCAAGGCAGGGAGAGCACATGTTTAAATAGTAAATCATCTACACACACTATACATCATCCTGGCCAAGCCATTTTGAAGGCTTTGAAGTCAACATAATGGAGAGTATATACAAAAAAAATTAATCCCATCAATGGAGAGATAGACAGAGATCTAGTAAAATAGAAGCCTACATTCAAAGCAAATCTCCCCACATTCTCTTCATAATGAAAGCATATCAACAACAGATAAGGACACAAATTTTACTAATTGATTTTCATTATTTCCCAAAAGACCACATTTTTCTCAAGAGCTACAGTAGATATAGAGAGGCTCTAGCAAAATTTTTCCTTGATAAATAGAGATCTCACATTTTTTTTCCTTTCTTCAAAGAAATGACAATGAACACAGTTGAAAAGAACTAACTGAGAAAAGTATGTTTTCTTCTGCTACCTTGTCCAAGAAAGGAGTAAACATAGACCCCATCAAATATAAACAATGGCATGATCATTCTTCAAGAAGCAACAAAGGAAGGTTTCATATATGACAGTATGTAGGTCAAAGCAAGGGTCATCAAAGGAACAGGTAAAGCAAATGAACACGAAAGGAAAAGAGCATGTGGGATAGAGTCACTATCAAAGAAGAGTGAAAGATGCCTTTTTCATTGTTTCATTTCACAAGAAGAACATGGGTGCAAAAAGCTACAACAGAATGGGGGATATACATAGCGAGAGAGTGAGCTTGCTTACCAGTTTTAGAAGGCATTGTAGTGGAGGAAAGAACCCAGTTCAAGGTTGCAGAAAACCTCCATGGCAGCGCTTCAAACCAGTAAAGTCACAATACAATGAAGAATAATGAACAAATGAAGTTTTTTAGGGTTTGATGATATCTTTTGTTGCTTGTTGCCCTAATTCCTTGGTGAGGCTCGATGAGAAGGAGGAAATGCTTAAGTCTTTTATGACTTTTAGATAGAAATCAAATCATTGCAAATAATTTTTACCGTGGTGAAGACCTTGTAGTGTTGAGGGCTAGGTATCATGATGACCCTGTGGGTATATGAAGTGATGATTACACCTTTTGACCTTTTAAAAGGTTTCTTTTCAAACCTTAAAGCACCAAAAGAAGCATCATTAGAGTTTAAAGAAAATTAGAGAGTATTTGATGACCTTTTAAGGTCTTATATGTGACTTGGGTCAACCATATGCATGATGAAGAATCTTAGGAGTTTTTCATAAGCTAAAATATGAGAAGAGAAGGATATTGTGTATCAAGTGATGTAATCATGACACCCTTTACCCCTCTTTGCATGGACTAAGAAATTCATAAATGTAATTAACACTTATTAAGGTAATTAATAAATCATATTACCTTTAATATTTGTTAAACTAGACTTATAAATTGCTCTCGTACCATGTAAAGAGAGAGTGAGAGAGAAAAGAGAGTTCAAACTGAGGTGGCAAACTCATGCAAGAGGTTACTTTGCTTCTATTTTTGACATTAAGTTAAACTGGTCTATCTTTGGCTGTCTTTTGGTCAAACACCTTGAGAGGAGGAGTTCTAACCTAAAATAGCTCAACTTGGAGAAGTTATGGGCCCTCTTATTTAGACATTTTCCTCTTGCTTGCCCAGCTACTAAGAGTTGACTTTTCCAACCTATTCATGCATCAATTGGAGTCCAGTTAGACAGAAGATGATTTCCCATTGGCTTTTGGGAGAGATTTTTTTAATATAGGAGAAAAAGCTTGTGCTTTTTTCTCAATTCTTGCTTTTTGATTGCCTTTGCACATTGCAAAGAATATTTTTTAGTTTTGTAACTCAACATATTTTACAAGTTTTATACAGTAGCAGTTTACTTTTTCAGTAGATTTCATAGTTATTACAGAGTTTTCCTACTATTTTTCAATAAAATCAGGTGTTCTTCTTCTTGGATTTAGGTGTCTTGTTATCTTGTAAATGATCTAATAAAGATTTATTGTGTTTTAAATCAAAACCTTTAAGTTTTTTGTCTCATTCATTGAATGCAAGTATACAAAGGTACAAATTTTACCACAAGTTATGCAAATGATTTCATGCCTTTTTGTGAAATATTTATGTGATAAAATTGTTCAACTGAGTTGTATGAACAGATATATCGAAAGATAGTTGTGAAACAGGTTGCAAGTTAAAGAGTATAATCATTGGTGCATCACCTCTTAGGATCAATTTTAGTTTTATTAATCATCCTTTTATCTCTTTTCCTCAAAAGTACATCAGATCCAAGAGGCATTTAAAGGGAGCTAGCTCTTCCAGAGGTTCACTCTCATCATAGACAACCCACAGTCTGAGAGTGATCCAATGTGTCACAAGATTGTTAGGCATAGTGCTTAACAAAGGTGCAATCCTTCATGACAATAGTTTTTGGCACGCCCAGTGGGATAGATCACAATATTACAGTCCATAAGTTCTCATCCATTGTTGATATTCGGTGTGTATATCAGTAATATCAACCTTTGGAGGCAATATATCACACACCTGGTGACTCTACAGAATAAAATATACTAATTTTAGCAATCCAAAAGCTTAAACATTATCAAGAATCAGGATTTAGGTGATATTCTTGGTTCTTTCCTTTATGGAATCCTTTCAATCACTTGGTAACTTTGTTGGTATGTGTATAAAATCTTGAGTCAGGCATATTTTTCCTTGTTTTAAAAAGAAATTTTCATGCACTCTAGCGCATTTCAATGTCCTAACATGGAAATTGCCATAGGGAATTTGTTCCTATCCCTTCATTTCACCAAAATCTACCTTCTAGCCAACCATATCAGATTGAAAACATTATTGGTTTTGTTGGTCTCCGGATTGATAGAGGGTTTGCCAGTTCCAATGCACAGGCAGATTTAGCCAACAAATACAGGAGGTTATGTGAGCTGCCTCCCCTTCACTTCTGGTTCTACCGCACCAAGGGGGGTATCCCTATAGCTAATGATTTAACCTTGACTCGCCCAATGACAAAAAAGATTTAGCTTTACAACAATAGGTAGAATACTCTCATTTTAGGACCAAGATTTGCATGATAGATCACAAGGCTGGCAATGTTCTTGGACATATCTAACTGGTTAAGTATGAGAGTATGCAGGAGTCCTACTTCTAGTCCTACAAACTAACAAGTTAGAATTATGAAAGGATTTGTATTTGAGTTTTGGATGCAAGACAGGGGGTTTTGGACCATAACTACTACACAAGGGTAGACCGGTGCCTATCTCAAGGCAAGGAGTCAACTAGACATATACAAGGGAATGATTTGCACTGGTATTCAAGTTTCAAGGGGTTAGAACTGGTATTTTCCTTACAAACACCACCCAAGACTGAGTATTTAGCTACCTCTACTTACAAATATCCTAGCTAACATACATTCTTCTTCATGCTTAACCTAAAATAGTTTAATCCACTCATTGAATGGAAGTTAGAGATCAAGCATGCAATACAGCAAATCTGTATCTTAGAATCTTAGAGACCCTTAGCAACCAGATTCAAAAGAAAGGATGCATACAGCAATGGAGACAGACAAATAAACTCATGCAACAAAGCATTTTTCATATAAACTCAACATGAAACTGAACATATGTGCAAGGTGCATTCAAATACAACTCATAAACTCCAAAAGAGAAAAAATAGCCAAGAAAATGCTCTGTTCTTCATTATTTCCTCCAAAAATTGCCCAAGTCTTCAACAACCAAAAAATGAGTAACACAGTTTTGATATAAACCAAGAATGTGTACTCAGCAATCAAGTACAATGGTCATTTAAAAATTCTGCCAGATACAATGCACCATCAGAATGGCACCTAAAATATTCAATGCTACCGTGAGATGGAGAGGAAAGGGTAGGTGGGTTCGGGATGTGAGCCGCTGACTGAAGATTTTTCATTAAAAATGGTAGCTAGCTTGTCCCCTTCGACCCATACCTCTGTAAATTTTGCCATTAATGGCAAACCTACCAGCTTTGAAATGCATCGGTTCACGTGCTTTACAATTTTCTTTCCATTTTGAAAAGCAACTACAGATACAAAGAAATCCTTCGCCTTCCTGAAGATTTGAAGTAGGCCGTCGATTTCCCTCTTCCCGCTAAGATCTATGGCTCTGAATCACGCTAAAAAGTCGTTGGCCAATTAAAATGTGCTACGTAGGTAGCTTTTTCCTATCATAGACTTTTCATAGCACAAACATACATTTTTACCTTTCCGCCCATTTTTTCCTTTGTATATGGAAATGCATATACATACAACTGCCTTTCGGACACATGGCAGCATCTGGTTGGATCTCTATCGCTGTGTCTTTGCATCTCCATTGATGAGAAAATGTATCGTCTTTTGCACTTGCAGTTGTGTATGAGATTATATATACATACAATCACCTGCATACAAAGGGTGGACCCTAAATCACCATGAAATAAATTTGAAAGTACCATTGGGTCCGGCTTGCATCTAACACCCTTTGTATATTGCCTTGTATATCGCATTGTACAAATGCAATATACATACAATGCAGATTCCATTACATTTATCAGTCAGATTGGAAAAACCTTTGAAATTTGGCTTGTATTGAACTCATTGTATATTTCATTGTATATCGCACAAGCATACAACCCACAGAACATAAAATCATGTGGGCCCCACCATGCTTTTGAAACTTTGACTTTGACCATACCCTCCTTGTATATTTCTTTGTATCTATTGCTTGTATGTCCTATTGTACATTGGGTACATACATTCTGAATATACAACCGCAGATTTCACTTGGGTCACAAATGATGTTAACTTTCTTGCCGCATCCGCCCTTGCACATGCCTGCTTGTACATTTCACCTTGTACATTGTCCCTTGTACATTTCCTCTTGTATATCACCCTTGTATCTTTGCGATGTACATTCTGCCTTTGTATCTTTACGATGTATGTTTCCTTTGCATATCGCCATTGTATCTACCCATTGTATATCAAATATACAACGCAATATACATGTAATTCCCTTCGATACAACCATAGAATCAAACCCAGAATATGCCATTTAAAACCTGATATGCATACAAAGATGCATACAACTATTTTCTCACTTTTCTGAAGTCGATTTAATTTATTTTTAGGTCCGCCAATGTACATCTGCACTTGCACATTCAAATGCACATACAAACAACAATGCATATACAAAGACACATGCATGAAAAAGTGAAGGCTGATAGACTTAGAAAATTTGAAGGTTTTACAATGAAAATGCCTGTGGATTTTTAGCTTGAAACCTTAACTCCAAGTGCATGCACTAACATTGGCTCTATCTAAGGATGCATGCCTCTTGCAAGCATGGTGAGAACCATAGATCTCTAGGATGCAGACCAGTCCCTATCCATTGGGCACAGAGTCAAACAATGCACCAACCTGCATCACAAATCACATTTTTTTTAAGTTTACTTGGTGGCCCAGGGCCACCAAAAAGGAAAAACTAGAATTTTCCTTTGTCAAATATCTAATTTTCTTATGATTTCTTCAAATGAAGCTTGAAAACATTTGGCTGTCTATAGCACCCTACTTTGCAATTGGTTGTGCTGTTTCCCATTTCTCTTTCTTTAACAAATCTACAACAAGCTTCATCAGCATACATTATCATTAGCTATAGAATGTCATCATCATATGAGTCACCAATGTTGCTTGGAAGAATAACAGGCTCATATGAAACAAATGAATCCACATCAGAATTTTGCCCTTTTTCAAAAAATAAGAGCTCCTCTGTATCAAACAAACAATATTTAGGCACAAGCAACATCTCATAATCATATTCATTTTTATAAACATTTAGATATCCATCATCATTGTGCTCAGCAATTTTATTATTAAGGTCCACCTGGAATGCCTCAAGAGAAGGCACAAAGAACTTAGAGTGCAACCCTTCACTGAAAGATTTGTAGTCACCCCGGCAACCAACACTATCCCCAACTGTATGAGCACACATCTGCAACTTGTCCATTCACATCTAAATAGTGACCCTATTTTTCCACTTCACCAATGCACTGATGATCAACAACCAAAGTTTCAACTTCTGTATTGTAGAGGTAGTCATAATCTTCAAGGAAGCAGTCATACTCAGCATCCATATATATTTCATCATTTGAAAGGCTCACACATGAGTTTGAATGCTAACGATCACTAACATATTTACTGTCATCCCTTGAATCTACATCTTCTATATTTAGAGTGAAGCTCTGCATATCCACCTTGTACAAATAATCATGAATAACTGGGATATACCTATTGCTGCAAGACACAACCTCATGTATATCTTTCATTTCATCATCGAAAAGGCATTTTGTATCTGTAGGCTTCTTTTCCAGTGGCGCTGATAACAATCTTTGTCTTCACCATTATAGGATGTGCCCACATTTTCTACATCTTCTTCATGTTTATGCATCACATCATGACTGCACTCATTGTTCTGAAATACATTCCCCTTTGTAAAATCATCCCTCAATGAGCACACTGGAACAACAGAAATATATTCACTTTGAAAACTATTTTGAAGGCTTGCAATCATGAAACCTACTAGCATTCCATATTTCTGATTATTTTCAATATCCATAGAAAATTTGTAGGCCTAGTGAAGTGTGACTAGTTCCTTATCTCTCAATCTATAACTCATTTTCTTATCAAATGCAACCAATAAATTGTCAAGGACAATGCATCATTGGGTCTCATGCATTCTGGAATTTGCTTGAGCAACTTAATAAATCTAAGATTAAAGGCTGGAACCAATTCCTCATCTTCCTTTTGAATATTCATGAAATTTATGATCGATGAGGCCAAATCAAACCTTTCACCAAACTGCTCTAGGAATGCAACTTCTAAATCTACCCATGAAGAAATTGAACACACAAGTAGGTCTAAAAACTAGACCCTAGCATCATCCTCTAATGACTGAACAAAATTCTCATTACTACATCTTCAACCTCTACCTCATAATCTTCTATCAAATTACAAAAATTTTGCAGATGTTTGTTTGCAGACTCAGAATTTGATCCACTATATTTCAGTAAACATTTTCTAATCTTATTGGGAATAACATTTGGGTAACCACTTATTCCTTTGAAATTCAGGGCTTTATATCTTTCAATATAAAATGGTCTTCTTTGAGAGCACAACCAGGACTGTTGCTCTATTTGAATCATTTCAAGTGAAAAGATGGAATACCTGGGAATATGTTGCAACTTTGGATAGGTTCAATCAACAAAGTCGCCACTTCTCATAGAGAGGACAAAATATCAACAAGGCACTTTTGTTTTCTGGATTCATCACGCCAGCAAAGCACCACATGGTTATTCTTTGGTATTTCTGCAACAACTTCACCTAGGTCTTCTAAATATTTAAATTGCTTGACTCCCCAGTAGAATTGCCACTTAATTGGTCTCTGGATCGGTAGAGGATTTGCCAGTTCCAATGCACAGGCAGATTCAACCAACAAATACAGGAGGTTGCATGAGCTGCCTCCCCTTCACTTCTAGTTTTACCGAACCAAGGGGGTATCCCTATAGCTAATGATTTAACCTTGACTCTCCCAATGACAAAAAACATTTAGCTTTAGAACAATAGGCATAATACTCTCAGTTTAGGACCAAGATTTGCATGATAGATCACAAGGCTGGCAATGTTCTTGGACATATATGACTGGTTAGGTATGAGAGTATGTAGGGGTCATACTTCTACTCCTACAAACTAACAGGTTGGAAATATGAAAGGATTTGTATTTGAGTTTTGGATGCAAGACAGGGGGTTTTGGACCATAACTACTACAAAAGGGCAGACCGGTGCCTATCTCAAGGCAAGGAGTCAACTAGATGTATACAAGGGAATGATTTGCATTGGTATTCAAGTTTCAAGGGGTTAGAACTAGTATTTGCCTTACAAACACCACCCAAGACTGAGTATTTAGCTACCTCTACTTATAAATATCCTAGCTGACATACATTCTTCTTCATACTTAACCTAAAATAGTTTAATCCACTCCTTGAATGGAAGTTAGAGATCAAGCATGCAATACAAAAAATCTGTATCCTAGAATCTTAGAAACCCTTAGCAACCAGATTCAAAAGAAGGGATGCATACAGCAATGGAGACAGACAACTAAACACATGCAACAAAGCATTTTTCTTATAAACTCAACATGAAACTGAACATATGTGCAAGGTACATTCAAATGCAACTCATAAACTCCAAAAGAGACAGAATAGCCAAGAAAATGCTCTGTTCTTCATTATTTCCTCCAAAAATTGCCCAAGTCTTCAACAACCAAAAAATGAGTAACACAGTTCTGATATAAACCAAGAACGTGCACTCAGCAATCAAGTACAATGGTCATTTCAAAAATTTTCCAGATACAATGCACCATCAGAATGGTGCCTAAAACATTCAATGTTGCCATGAGAAGGAGAGGAAAGGGCAGGTGGGTTCGGGATGTGAGCTGCCAACTAAAGATTTTTCATTAAAAATGGTAACTGGCTTGTCTCCGTCGACCCATACCTCTGTAAATTTTGCCATTAATGGCCAACCTACCCACTTTGAAATGTAGCGGTTCACATGCTTTGCAATTTTCTTTCCATTTTGAAATGCAGCTGCAGATACAAAGAAATCCTTCGCCTTCCTAAAGATTTGAAGCAGGCCATTGATTTCCCTCTTCCCGCTAAGATCTGTGGCTCCAAAACATGCTGAAAAGTCATTGGCCAATTAAAATGTGCCACACAAGTAGCTTTTTCCTATCGTAGACTTTTCATAGCACAAACATTTTTACCTTTCTGCCCATTTTTGCCTTTGTATATGCAAATGCATATACATACAACTGCCTTTTGGACACATGGCAGCATCTAGTTGGATCTCTATCGCTATGTCTTTGCATCTCGATCAATGAGAAAATGTATTACCTTTTGCACTTGCAGTTGTATATGAGATTGTATATACATACAATCACCTACATACAAAGGGCGGACCCCAAATCACCATGAAATAAATTTGAAAGCACCATCAGGTTCGGCTTGCATCTAACACCCATTGTATATTGCCTTGTATATTGCATTATACAAAGCAATATACATACAATGTGGATTCCATTGCATTTATCAGTCAGATTGGAAAAACCTTTGAAATTTGGCTTGTATTGAACTCATTGTATATCGCACAAGCATACAACCCACGGAACATACAATCATGCAGGCCCCACCATGCTTTTGAAACTTTGACTTTGACCATACCTGCCTTGTATATTTCTTTGTATCTATTGCTTGTATGTCTGATTATAGATTGGGTACATACATTCCCAATATACAACCATGGATTTCACTTGGCTCACGAATACTATTAACTTTATTGCCGCGTCCGCCCTTGCACATGTCTGCTTGTACATTTCACCTTGTACATTGTCCCTTGTACATTTCCTCTTGTATATCACCCTTGTATCTTTGCGACGTACATTCTACCTTTGTATCTTGGTGATGTATGTTTCCTTTACATATCGCCATTGTATCTACCTGTTGTATATCAAATATACAACGTAATATACATGCAATTCCCTTCGATACAACCGCAGAATCAAACCCGAAATATGCCATATACAACCTGATATGCATACAAATATGCATACAACTGTTTTCTCACTTTTCTGAAGTTGATTTAATTTATTTTTGGGTCCACCAATGTACATCTGTACTTACACATTCAAATGCACATACAAACAACAATGCATATACAAAGATACATGCATGAAAAAGTGAAGGCCGACAGACTTAGAAAATTTGAAGGTTTTACAATGAAAATGCCTGCGGATTTTTAGCTCAAAACCTTAACTCCAGGTGCATGTACCAACAGGTTTTATCCCAAATAGCCATGCAACATCAAGATATCAACATGTTCATCATGCTTACCTCCTACCCACCCCTGCTCAACTTGCTTGGTAGACTATACATGCCGATAATCAGCCCGAGAGAAACTATTTTTATCCTCATGTGCCTATTTACACTCATACCCAACCTTATGGAACTAATTTTGCTTTAAACCAGCCATGTAGTTTCCCCAGTCAAAATGCTAACAATGTTGCCACTGACTTGGGTAACATTAAAAGCATGGTGTTAGATTTTCAAAAATAGTTTGATGCTATTAAAAGAGAATGAGAGTATAACATACATCAGGAGGAACTTGCTTACCAAGCCTATCTCCAATAGCAGGAGCAATAGTCTTATGAGGCTTTTTGCTATTAGCAAGAGATGGAAGAGAAGAGAAATTATGAGGAAGAAAGTCTAAATAGGTAGATCATTGTTAAAAAGGAACAAATGAGACAACTTCTATCTCAAGTTCAAAGATCCAAAGCCCAAATTCCAAGTTTTAGAGGTTCTGATTTCATTCAGGAGTCTGTTTGCATCCAAAACCAATTCATTAGTCCTTAGATTCAGTCATCTCAAGAGCTTAAACCAAGCCATCATAGTTTTGAACAACCATGACATCCTTGGTGGACAAAGCATCCAGACTTCAGGATGCCTAATCCCGAGGAGACTCCTAATCCAATGTAAAAGGAAAATCCAGAAAAAGAAGAGGTTTCAGGGTTCAACATCCCAAGTTTCAATAAGGAAAATCTTTCTGAATTAGCAAAAGAGTCTCCTCATGTTAAGATTCCAAGTTTTATAGATTCAAGTCCTTTACAAGAGCCATTACAGGTACAAAATCAGTCTATCATCTATCAAGAACAACCCATTCTTCCTCATGCATCTGTAGAGAAGTTTGGTTCATGTTTGACACTGGATCCTTTGCATTTTGATTCATTTGAGAGGTTTTCTAATGTTGTTTATGAGATAAATAAAAGCAAAGTATAGAGGTTACAAGGTGAAAGTCTTCAATTGCAAAGACAACTTGTACATGGCTCTTTAGAAAAGGTACCACATGAAGAGGAGGATTTAGTTTCTTTGTTTGATCAACTACCCAGTTTTGTTGAGAAAGATGAAGAAAGCATGTTCATACTAATAGTAGCAGTAAGTTTGGGATAGCAAGAGGATGCAAAAAATTTTGATAGGGTGCTGGTCTACCGAGAGCAAAATGAGGATAATCTTTTTTTGGAGGATGGAGAGATTGATATACATGAAGGCATTTGGAATTTGGAGCTTGAATCAGTTGTTCCTAAGAATCCTAAAAGAGTCGATAACTTTGATGAGTTATTTGCTGTCATAATGGAATAAGATGATCCATTGAGCATGGATGAGGAATTGATGTGGCAAGTTATCATGTGAGGTGAAAGTAATGATATTATTTCTAATCATTCAAATTGTCTTCTCACTTGTCCAAACTTAGCCATGAAACAGGACAACCATGAACAAACGGAGGACAGGTTTGAAGAGTGCAGCCATGACAACATTATATCAGCCTTCTTGGGTTCTTGAAAGGAAGAAGAAGACCATAAAATTCCAAATCAGTTGCTTATCCCACAAGCACAACAAGAGAGTAAAATAAAGTACACCATCACAAAGGAAGAACAAGAAGGAATCAGCCCAAAGATTTCAAGGGGGTGTCCTATCAGGCATCTATCTAGGATGGAAGCCAGTAATGTATCACAGGTCATTCTTGCACCCAAACATGAAGATTTTATTTAGTTGTTCTATCCACTTCAGAACAGCAACATGAATAGTCAACATGAGTGGGTATGTGTTTCTGTTCTCTCTCTTGAAGAAGTACCTCACAAGTTCTTTGGATGCCCACCCCTTCCAGACCCCTTGTTGGTTGTTTACAAGCATGGAAAGTATATTCAACTAATCAGGAAAGGAAGATATTTTGTGGAGCCAATTAATGGATTTGTTTAGCCATACTGGTTCATTTGTTTTGATTAGCTAGATAGGCCATTTGTTTTAGTTCAGTTTTTTTTCCAAGAAGTGTTGTTGCACAGTTGGTTGCCCCAGTTTGGAGCCAGTTTTGTTTGTTTTAGTTTGGTTTTGATGTTCTTTTCTAGCAGCTAGGTTTCAAAGAATTTTTTTAGTTGTAAAGGCCAAGAAAGGACTCTATTGCTCAATGGATATACTAGGGAACTAGTCATGGGAGTTTTAGCAGGAAAAACTAGTGTAGAGGTCACCCAAAATGTTACCTAATTGTGTATTTCAGTCCAATCGGGTCAGGCTGGGACACCACTGATATTTGTTGCCTTGAAGAAGCAAGATAGGTTCAAAGGGAAGAGTACATGAAAAAGGAGAGGTTGCATCCTATTGTGGAAAGCTTACTACTCAAGTAGAAGGCCTTTCCTATGATCACTTTTACCAGATTCATGTAGCAACTCAATAAGAGTTTCTACACAAACCAGATGAAAATGTAAGGGCATCCTACCAAAGCAGGAGGCATCCAAAGGTAGGTAGAATTGAAGGGAAAGCTAACCTATGAGTTGCAAATTGTTTTCATGGTTCATTCATTGCATTTGATTCAATTATCAAGTGAAAAAGGTACACAAATGTTTGCTAACAACTACTCATGATCATAAACAATTGTACCATGCAATAATTTTCAGATTATCTTTATGCAATTGATTTATGAAAAGGAGAAATAGTACACAAATCATTGCATGAAAAAACTATTTATATTATAAAGAGAGTGTTCTCATAGTTTCCCACACAAGCCATGAAATTGACTGTACAAAGATGTAATGAAAGAAAACAAGTACATCTAATGTGAGAAATAAACATATAAGAGGAAGAGGGGATTTGTCATTACTTGAATGATGAAACCCACTGCTCACAACATCATATTCAGATTTCCTCATTGATATCTCTAGGGGGACTTGCAACAAAGATAGAAGAATACATTAGGTCTTAGGATGCCATCACTCCTATATGAAATAATATCAAAATGTACCTGCTATCTTTCACAAACATCTAATCAGGGAAATGAAAGAGAGAAATAGCTCTCAGGATATAGATATGCAACCACAGAGGAGTAGATGAAGATCAGATAAAAAAAGGGCTCTTAGCCCTAAATTTTCTCTAACTAGTTTGTTGAGTGTGCAGGTATAGGAACATGAAGTCATGTGAAAATAACCATAACAGTCATTCAAAGATCAAAGGACAGTCATAAAGGAGCATCGGTACCAAATGAAATAGAGGTGCAGTCATAAATAATGATGTAGAGACAGTGGTCAAATGCCACAAGAGTCATAAAGAGAGCAGTCTAAAGAAGCAACTAGCATAACAACCCTTGAAGACAACAAGCAAATGGCAAAAGACAGAGGTTTCTCCATGCAAGGTCAGTGCCAGTCAAAACAAGGATGGAAGAAATTTGACAAAGTTTTCATGATAAGGGGAATAAAGAGAAGTCATGTCAAGTATCAAGACGATCATAATAGGGAATGTCATAGTTGTTACAAGGGGTCAGTCCATATGTATCAAAAACTTTAATAATCACAAGAATGTAAGCAGCCCTAGTATAGTCATAGAGACCTTTGAATGGATAGCAAACATGAAGGTACAAGTAGTCTATTCTAGTCTCTCATAAGGTAGCAAGGGCACTCTTCTATGTTGAAGACAATAAGCAAAGGGTTTGCATGAGAACACAATTTATATATTTACAATAAGCATATATCTCTAGATATGATCATGCAAATTTTTGAAGCAAGTCTAGTAACAAGGAAAAAAAGAGTGTCATCAGTATAGACTGCTACCTTGAAGACCTTATTAAGTGCCTGAGGCCTGTCACAAAAGACAATGAGCAAATAGTCATCAAGTGTTCCCAAAGCAGTCACATGCATAAGGTAACAACATCTATAATAGGGACAGCCAAAGCGTCTTCCGAGACAGTCACATGATGATGTTTGAAAACATTCACCAGGGGATGAGTAGACAACAAAAATAAGAGAGAATAGTCATATCATCAGGATTAGGTACATGATATAGAAAAGAAAGCAAGCACATAAGCCAAATATATGAGAACAGTTACCCAATAAATGTATCTTTCTCATTTTTGTATGGTGTTAAATATCCTTCCTCAAGATTGAAATGTGACTAGTTTTCCAAGCCATCAAACACAATAGTGAGATAGTTTCTAGTCTAAAACAACAATACTACATGGATTCTCATACTATCATATGCTTGCAATCCCAGCAAGGTGGACCTCCTTTAGCCACTTTTCAATCACAACTAAATAGAATGCATTTGATAGGGCAGCATATAAAGGTGTGAAATAATATGGTGAAACCTACAAGAGATCTACATCAAAGCAAAATCAGAGACAGTTATGATTGGATAGGCCTGAAATAAGACAAGAAGAGTAAGATTTTTATCACTTTTCACAAATCTATCATTACTTTTCAAGATATCATCACTATCTTCAAGACATGTTAAGATATGAATGAAGGCATAGAAGGATCATAAAGAAATGTTGAAGATAGCAGTCATTTTGGAAGAATATGACATTCAATAGACAAAGGATAGTCAGAACCATGGGACTATCACCCATAATAACAGTCTAGAAGTAATGTGAAGAACAAGTTATTATTATTTCTTTTCATGTTTATTCTTTGCAGTCATTATAAACCCATGACTTTCTCCAAGAATGTTACCAGCCCTGCCAAATGACAGAGAAAGATCAAGGGGAACAATCATTCTTTCTAACTATTAAGTGCCATGGAGAGGGCTTGGCAATCAAAAGACTTCTATAAGTGGGATAGTCATAAACACAGTCCAAGACAGCCACAAAATGTTGTTTGAGAGCAATCACATTTTGCATAAAGGGACTCTATAGTTTGTCACTACTCATTGTCCATACATGTAGACAAAGCTTCAAGATAGAGATACAACACAAAGACAAAGAGGGTGTTGGTCCTACAATGAAGGATCCAATAAATAGATGCTTGTTTCATAGTTTTACTAGAGCAATCTTACAAGGCAGTTTATAGTCAAGAAAGCATGAGGAAAAGCATAATAACTATCATACAAGGACAAACCAAAGTGCACAGAGGTCAGGGGATTTTGAAGAAAACAAGCCTATTTGGGAGGCTAGAAATGAAAAGGATTTGTGGACTAAAAGTAACAAGGTTAGTATGAAGGGAGGGGCAGAAACTTGGGTAGATGTTGATAGTCAGAGTAGCAAGCATGACAAGAAGGTGTGAGATGCCTATAAAGCTATACACACACCTACAAACCTAAACAGAGGATCACAATAACATGTACTATACAAAGATTGTGATAGTCTAAAGAAGAAACAAAGAAAAGTGGGAACTTAGTCTATAGACTATATAAGACCACACCCACACATTTCAAAAGATGAAACTTTTTGAAGGAAACATCTCTTTGGTATAAGTCTAAATCACTACATAGTCGTGAATATCAATCCTATTGATATTGGCCAAGGCAGGGAGAGCACAAGTTTAAACAGTAAATCATCTACACACACTGAACATCATCCTAACCAAGCCATTTTGAAGGCTTTCAAGTCAACATAATGGAGACTATATACAAAATTAATCCCATCAATGGAGAGATAGACAGAGGTCTAGTAAAACATAAGCCTGCATTCAAACAAAATCTCCCCACATTCTCTTCATAATGAAAGCATATCAACAACAGATAAGAACACAAATTTCACTAGTTGATTTTCATTATTTCCCAAAAGAACACATTTTTCTCAAAAGCTATAGAAGATATAGAGAGGCTCTAGCAAAATTCTGCCATGATAAATAGAGATCTCACATTTTGTTTTCTTTCTTCAAATAAATCACAATGAACATCGTTGCAAAGAACTAACTAAGAAATGTAAGTTTTCTTCTGCTACCTTGTCCAAGAAAGGAGCAAACACAGACCCCATCAAATATAAACAACATGATCATTCTTCAAGAAGCAACAAAGGAGGGTTTTATATATGACAATATGCAGGTCAAAGCAAGGGTCTTCAAAGGAATAGGTGAAGCAAATGAACAGGGAAGCAAAAGAGCATGTGGTACAGAGTCACTATCAAAGAAGAGTGAAAGAGGCATTTTTCATTGTTTCATTTCACAAGAAGAGCATGGGTGCAAAAAGCTACAATAGAATGGGGGATATACATAGTGAGAGAGTGAACTTTCTTACCAGTTTTAGAATCCATTGTAGCAGAGGAAAGAACCCAGTTCAAGGTTGCAAAAAACTTCCATGGCAGTGCTCCAAACCAACAAAGTCACAATACAATGAAGAATAATGAACAAATGAAAAATTTTAGGGTTTAGTGATACCTTTCATTGCTTTTTGCCCTAATTCCTTGGTGAGGCTCGATGAGAAGGAGGAATTGCTTAAGTCTTTTATGAATTTTAGATAGAAATCAAATCATTGCAAATATTTTTTATTGTGGTGAAGACCTTGTAGTGTTGAGGGCTAGGTATCATGATGGCCCTGTGGGTATATGAAGTGATGATTACACCTTTTGACCTTTTAAAAGGTTTCTTTTAAAACCTTAAAGCACCAAAAGAAGCATCATTAGAGTTTTAAGGAAAATCATAGAGTATTTGATGACCTTTTAAGGTCTTATATGTGACTTGGGTCAACCTTATGCTTGATGAAGAATCTTAGGAGTTTTTCATAAGCTAAAATATGAGAAGAGAAGGATATTGTGTATCAAGTAATGTAATCATGACACCCTTTACCCATCTTTGCATGGACTAAGACATTCATAAATGTAATTCACACTTATTAAGGTAATTAATTGTTACGAGAAAATGTGGAGATAATATCAATAATTAATAATAACCCAATAACTCAATAGAAATTGCAATAATCAAGATTCAAACACAAATTACAATACCTTGCAAACCTTATTACTTTGCGGCTTCCATTGGTCGCCTAATCTCAAATTGATCTTTCATGTGAATGAAGCCGTTAGAAAGCGCACTTCCTTGCTTTTTTTCTTCAAGATGACAATAGAGAATGACTATGATAGTTCTTGTAATGAAGAGGATCTTTAATACAATAAAAATGGTGATCGCAAGCTATGGAATGGTGTTGGGTGGCAAAGGTGCACTGCGATTCCTGTAGAGTAAGTTTACTAAAAGCTTGGATGATTCAAATGGAGGAATAGGGGTTGTACTTATAGACTTATGAGAGAGAAGATCAACGGTATAGATTGAATAAGAAGATCAATGGTTGAGAAGATTTGAGAGATGTGCGTGAATAGGAAGTGGACAAGTGTCTCGGTCTATCATGCAATAGAGGAGTTAACAGAATAGATGAATTAGTTAAGTGAATTGATTGATTAGTTAACTGATTTGAAGTGGAGGATAAATAGGACATGTGGGTGAGGGAACAACTAATTAAATAGTAAAATATTTAATTAATTGTACACATGGATTTGCATGGATTAATTTTGGTGTTAATCCGTTTTTAAGAGGAAATAGATAATCTAAATAAATGTTTTGATTTATTTAAATATAGAGGATGTTAAGTTTAGAAGAACTAATTAAATAATTAGACATTATCTAATTTAGAATGACTTTAGAATTTAGAAGAGGTAATTAAATAATTTGATATTATTTAATTTAGAGGAATTTTGGAAGAATTAATTAAATAATTTGGTATTATTTAATTTAGAAGAACTTGAAGGATTTTAATTAAATAATTGAATTTATTTAATTTGGAGGAATATGAAGGATTTAATTAAATAAATGATTTTATTTAATTTTGTGGAGGAATGTGAATCAGATAAATAAATTGATTTGTTTATTTATTGATAGAGGAATTAAACTAAAATAAATAGTAAGAATATTTATTTAGATAGAGTTATGTCATTTTTAGGTGTATATTGTGAGAAAAGATCAACAGTGTAGAATGAATAAGAAGATCAACGGTTGAGGAAACTTGAGAGGATGTGCGCGAATAGGAAGAGGACAAGTGTCTTGCTCCTTCATGCAATAGAGGAGTTAGCATAATAGATTGAGGAGTTAACTGAGTGGACGAATCAGTTAATAGAATAGACTAATCAATTAAGTGAATTGATTGATTTGTTAACTGATTTGAAGTGGAGGTTAAATAGGACATGTGGGCGAGGGAACAACTAATTAAATATTAAAATATTTAATTAAGTGTGCACATGGATTTGCATGGATTAATTTTGGTGTCAATCCATTTTTAAGAGGAAATAGATAATCTAAATAAATGTTTTGATTTATTTAAATATAGAGGATGTTAAGTTTAGAAGAACTAATTAAATAATTGGACATTATCTAATTTAGAATGACTTTAGAATTTAGAATAGGTAATTAAATAATTTGATATTATTTAATTTAGAGGAATTTTGGAAGAATTAATTAAATAATTTGGTATTATTTAATTTAGAAGAACTTGGAGGATTTTAATTAAATAAATGAATTTATTTAATTTGGAGGAATATGAAGGATTTAATTAAATAAATGATTTTATTTAATTTTGTGGAGGAATGTGAATCGGATAAATAAATTGATTTGTTTATTTATTGATAGAGGAATTAAATTGAAATAAATATTAAGACTATTTATTTAGATAGAGTTATGTCATTTTTAGGTGTATACATTTTGCCCCTCGTTGATGCAATGTATTTTATATTTGTTAAACTAGACTCGCAATTGCCCTCCTACCATGCAAAGAGAGAGAGGAAAGAGAGTTCAAACTGAGGTGGAAAACTCATGCAGGAGGTTACTTTGCTTCTATTTTTGACTTTAAGTCAAAATAGTCTATTTTTGGCAGTCTTTTGGTCCAACACCTTGAGAGGAGGAGTTTTGAGCTAAAATAGCTCAATTTGGAGCAGTTATGGGCTCTCTTATTTAGGCATTTTCCTCTTGTTCACCCAGCTACTGAGAGTTGACTTTACCAACCTATTCATGTATCAGTTGGAGTCCAGTTAGATAGGAGATGATTTCCCATTGGCTTTTGGGAGAGATTTTTTATTATAAGAGAAAAATCTTGTGCTTTTTCTCGATTCTTGCTTTCTGATTGCCTTTACACATTACAAAGAAGATTTTTTAGTATTGTAACTCAACATATTTTATAGGTTTTATACAGTAGCAATTTACTTTTTCAGCAGATTTCATAGTTATTGCAGAGTTTTCCTACTATTTTTTAATAAAACCAAGTGTTCTTCTTCTTGGATTCAAGTGTCTTGTTATCTTGTGAATGATCTGATAAAGATTTATTGTGTTTTAAATCAAAACCTTTAAGTTTTTTGTCTCATTCATTGAATGCAAGTATACAAAGGTGGAAATTTTACCATAAGTTATAGATTGTGCAAGTGATTTCATGCCTTTCTATGAAATATTTATGTGATAAAATTGTTCAACTGAGTTGTATGACTAGATATACCAAAAGATAGTTGTGAAACTGGTTGGAAGTTAGAGTATAATCATTGGTGCATCACCTCGTAGGATCAATTTTAGTTTTATTAATCATCCTTCTATCTCTTTTCCTCAAAAGTACCTCAGATCCAAGAGACATTTAAAGGGAGCTAGCTCTTCCAGAGTTTCACTCTCATCATAGACAACCCACAGTCTGAGAGTGATCCAATGTGTCACATGATTGTTAGGCATAGTTCTTAACAAGGGTGAAATCCTTTGTGACAAAACTAACTTCAAAGAATAACTCTTCAAAGATCCATCATCAACTCAATACAGATGCATTGTTATGTTTAATCTAAAACCAAAGATTAAAGAAAACAAACTACTTTTGCACTGATACTTACCCTGCTCCGCACAGATCCTACATGCATACTTACTCTACTCTCTTCAAAGACCAAATACAATCCTCTGTAGATACAATATGTCACTTTGATCTCCTTGATACATGATCACTTTACACCAAGAGGTCCTTATTCCTTTCAATCTGATTTTTGAATATATTTGTGACAAAACATCATTTCAAAAATATACACACAATATCTCACCTTTAATACCATCTTCGATTCATCATCAGGCTCAAACACACATCACCCCTCTCTGTTTTATGACATTGAATGTCTTCTATGCTATCTGTACATTTCATTAACTAAAAACTATGTTCCTTTTTGTAAAAATGTCACTCATAAACATCACATTGTCTTCACATCATTTTTCTCTGCAAAAACCATTCTTAAAAAACTCAAACACATCAATCTCATCTTAAGGTTTTAGTCTCCCAAAATAATGAAAGAAAAAAATAGTTACTAAAAATGTCTAAATTCCCTTTACACAATCCATACAAGCAAATGGTCATCAAAGTTTATTCTATGGGGAATAATCATTAAGGTTTGAATAATAATTAAACCTTCACCATCGATTTTATCCTTTGCACCATTGATGAATCAAATTGTCACCATAGATAAGAGTTTGATGCTCGAATAAACCAAGCATACCAAATGGAACTAGTCTCCTTAGGTTGGAGGGTCAGTAAACTCATGACTTTGAACCCTTTAAGTGATCACTTAAGTGATCTCCAACCTACTATAGCAAGTCACCAACAAAAGATAGTAAAAGGGCAACCCATCATATATAAAATTTTGTATTTTGATTTATAGGGTTTAGGATACTTTAGGATTTTAGGTTATTAGTATTTGGAACTCCAAAACTTGCTCAAATCCTATCCATGCCATCAAGGATAATTGATCTTGGACTTCTGCAGTGAACTATATATTGTAGCGAATGGAAGATAATATAACAAAAAGAACTCCTTGTCTTGAGGTTTAGGTCATTAACAACAAATCCTAACAACCATAACAATATGAATCTCACAAACTCTGTAGATGATACCATGATGCTGATAAGTTAATACAATTCAATTCTTGTGATATTTAACAACAAATCCTAACAACCATAACAATATGAATCTCACAAACTCTATAGATGATACCATGATGTTGATAAGTTAAGACAATTCAGTTCGTGTGATCTTAAGAAATGATGAACCAATGAAGAATGAAAGAATGAAGATGATACAACATAGAAGCTCCTTTGTTCATCTAGGGAAACATTTAGATATACTCTATCCATAAATCCATTGCATAACTGACCATCCCAACTGACATCACTCCAACATTGGCATCGCTATAGCTAAGATCCTGTGGCAACAATATTGTTTTAACATCAATGACAAAACCTAATGCCAACATATCCATGATTGATCTTCTCAAAGTCTGTGGTACTCTAGAGTAGGTTTCATCTGGTTTTCTCCTCTGTTTAGGCTATCTTCTATCAACTCACTTTCCATCTCTTCCCTTGTCTCTCTATTGTTGGATATCAAAGTTCTCCTCTCCTAAAACCTCTATGAAATTACTTTGAATCTCTGCTATTCTCTCTACTTCCTTGTTTGCTTGAATATCTTCCTTCTCAACTAAAATTCTCTTAACTTTTTATGGAACTTTGGGTGACTCATGGTCCAAAGATTATGTCTCTTCATAGTGTCTCTTCAAATTAGGGGATACTCTTTTTGTGAATGACATCTTGTTGGCTTCGAGTGATGATTGAAATAACCTTCCAAAACCCTCAAAATTCCTCTCAATATTTACCACATCTTCTCCTCCTTCTCTCATCTCCTTTATACTTTAGAAAATTAGGTCCTCTATATATTCCTCATCCATATTGAAAATTTCTAGTGTTAATTCATGTTTTTCGATAGTCTAAGACACAAACCCTAATTCACCTATTTCTTCTTTTTCCCTTCCACATTCTTCTCTAGCAGCACCCACAGTGGCACACTCTCCATTAGCCTCCATAATCCACTCTATCTCTTCTCCTTCTAACCTACTTTATTTTGTAGCACCCACATTGGCATGCTCAGTAGCATCCTCCATGATGCACTTGCTTTCTTCTTCCTTTCCAGCAGCACTTTCCCTGGCGCGTTCTTCAAATTCTTCCTCCTTTTCTTCCGTAATTTATGTGGTCCTTCATTTTTCCATATCTTGTGCCCTTTCCATCATTCTGTGGTATGTTCCTATCATTCTTGAGTCTGCTTCAATCTCTCTTCTCTTCTTATCCCCATTTCGGTCCTAGTGTCCTCTCTGATATCTCTATTCTTTTGCTTCTCCCCTTTTGCCATGGGTTTTCTTAATTTGGTGTTCCATTAGTCCTCTTATATCCCATAGAATCCTTGTTTGAAGAGTCGCATCATTTGAAAGGTCCTTGCGGACCCTACCCCCTTTCCACTTGCCATCCCCTTAAATTCTTGTCCCCCTCTCACAGAGGTAGAAACATAAGGAGACCTGAATTCCTCCGCAACTTGAAAATCTTCTCCACCAACCTTGTCTTCTCTTCTCTTCAGAACTCTACGCTACCTCTTTGGATGTTTTTCTATTTCAATCTTTAACTACCTTCTTCCAGGGTCTCAACAACAAAACCAAAATTTAGCATAAAATGTAGAGGAGATACCGGTTTGGAGATCTGGTCCTCAGTCAAGTCTTTGTATTTAATTTATACCCCGATCAAGTAGTTAGAGATTGATAGAAAAACATAAAGAATTACAAAATAGAGTATCACATATAGATCATAGTAACAACACAACACAGAATTACCCGATACTAGTAGAACTCCATATATATATAGCAATCAAATGTATACAACATCTTGAAAGGAAGCTAGGTGTGCAAAAATCACTTCCTACACTAATCGAATGAGGAGAGGGCTATGCAAGTTCAAATTATTCCTTACAACTACAACAACATAGAACATCTAAATGAGATATTGCAGCAATACACATGAACCAGAAAGAAGACAGAAGAAGAGAGACAAAGATATACGATGGGGAAAACCCTTATCGGGTGAAAAACCCCACACTCAGAAACCTGCACAATGTATTAAAAAATCCAAAAGAATGTTTACAATACATTTGCAATGCAAGCTTCAATGGTCTTCAACACTCATATCTAGAGTTAAACCAATAGCATAATAGTACCTATAAACCTGTAATACAAACTCCATCTCCAAGCACCTATTTATTTAGAAAATACAAGGCAAAATAGGTCCTATCTTGGGATGGGGGTCCAACTTGGCCTCATGGCCCAAAACCCATGCCTAGTGACACTTGGTCAACATTGTAGAATGTGCCTGACACTTGTCCATAGCTCCCATCCCAAAGAGATCACCTATTTCAAAAATGGGCTATGACAGATGCTCTTACCACACTTACGACCATCATAGAATCTATCATAGCAGTTATAACTTACAGTTGTAAGAGAATCTGTCATAAACATGCTATAAATAGCATATTCTCTTACAGCATGTCATAGTCCACCTTGGGGCACCCAAATATACCTTTTTCAAAGATGCTTCATAACACATGTCCTCACCTGTCTTACAAACTTCTATTTCTGACTCTTACATGTCATAGATTCTGTCATAGGAATCCATCATAACCGTTTCGGTCAACATTCCCTTACACAACATGGAAGATGCTGACACATGGAAAAATGCTCCTACCACAAAGTGGGATGCCTATCTCCTCATGTGAGGACAAAATTACAAGTTGTCATACTCCATGTAGGATTGACACATCACTGTGCCACATCCCACAATATGACAATATGGAATTACAAATATTTACAACATAGGCAATTAAATAATAAATACAAACATTAATAATGTAAGGAATTACCAATGTTGAGACACCTTAATTCCCAACATTCTCTCGCTTGTCAAACACCTTGTAAGAGCCAATAGAAAAATAGGATTTAACTGCTATAGGTGGAGAGGCCCATAGACTTCAAACACCATATGAACTTCTATGTGTCCACTAGCTTCATCAATGCATTTGCAACATTATTCAAAGTATCTACCTTCTCCAAATTTACCTTTCCATCCTCAACCATGTCTCACACGAAGTGAAACGAAACATCAATGTGCTTTGTTCTAGCATGGAAAGTTGGATTCTTCACAAGGCAAATTGCACTCTAATTGTCATAACTGATTGTGATCTGCTGACTTGCATCAACACCAATATCATAACACAATCTCTTAAGCCAAATGGCTTCCTTACAAGAATGAGTTGCTACCATACACTCAGCTTATATCGTGGACAAAGCATCAATAGGTTGTCGCTTACTCATCCAACTAATAGCACCATCGAATAGTGTAAACACAAGCACTGGTGGATCTCCTGCTATCAATGTATCCTGCCCAATCTGAATCCAAAAATCCACAAATATCAACAGAATACAGAGGTCTAGAAACATTACCATGATAGAAAATAGAATACTCAGAAGTACCCCTTAAATATTTGAACACTCGCTTAATTGCATCCTAATGAGCTCGTCCAGGATTAGCCATAAATCGACTAAGGACTCTCACTGCTTGGGCAATGTCTGGTCTTGTGTAGAGCATAGCATACATAGGACTGCCAACAACACTAGCATAAGGTACTCTGCTCATGTCCTCCACCTCACTAGGAGATTTTGGGCAATCCTCAAAAGACAACTTTGTCCCCAATGAAATAGGAACACACAATGGTCTACAATCTGCCATGCTGAACCTATCCAACATGGTCTTCACATACTTACTCTGGCTTAACCAAAGTTTTCTGTTGGTTCTATCTCTTCTAATTTCCATTCCTAGAATGTACTTGGCTGCCCCTAAATCTTTCATTTCAAATTGTGCTGACAATTGAGATTTAAAATCAGAAATCATATTCTTACCCTTCCCAATGAGCAACATATCATCAACATAAAGTGCAACAATGAGAATATGATCACCATCAAACTTATAATACACACAATGATCTGATTGTGATCTCACAAATCTAATTGACAACACAAAGGAAAAAAACTTTAAGTACCATCTCCTAGGGGATTGCTTCAAACCATACAAAGACTTCTTAAGTTTGCAAACCAAATTTTCTTTACCTTTCACCATGTAATGCTCTAGCTGTGACATGTAGATTTCTTCCTCCAAATCACCATAAACGAAAGATGTCTTCACATCCATCTATTCTTCCTCCAAGTCATAAGCTGCTGTGAGAGACAACAGGAATTGAATGGATGTCATCTTTGCAACAGGAGAGGATACCTCACCATAATCTATACCCTCCACTTGTGAATACCCCTTTGCAGCCAATCTAGCCTTATACTTCTCAACACTGCCATCTGTATCAAATTTCTTCTTGAACACCCATTTGCATCCAATGGGTTTCCATCCAGGAGGCAAAGGCACCAAGTCCCAAGTTTCATTCTTTTCCAAAGAAGCCATTTCATCCTCCATGGCCTCCTTCTAGGAACCTGCATCTTTCATGTCCATAGCCTCTGATATAGTTCTAGGTTCATCACTGTTAGTAGGCAAAGCAAAAGCACAACTAGAATGAAGCAATGTAAAACCAAACCTTTCAAGTTGCTTTCTTATCCATGTAGAGCTCCTCAAGAGCTGAGGTTGAGGTTCAACTTCTTCATCTGAGCTTTCAGAGCTGCTAGAGCTCTCCTCATCATCAGGTCCAACATTGTCTTTCTATTTAGTCTTCTCAGGGGTGAGAGGAAACTAAACAACATCCTCTTTCTTTTCTTTTTCTTCTGGCTATAAAACAATGGAAGAAGGTGTAAGCTCTCTGAAGATGACACTTCTACTATACAACACTTTTTCAGCCACAAGATTCCAAAGCTTGTATCCTTTCACACTGACACCATAGCCAATGATGATACACTTAACAGCTTTGTTCTCCAATTTTGACCACTTCTCCCTAGGCACATGTGCATATGCCTCACAACCAAAAACACAAATATGCCTTATTGAAGGCTTTCTACCAAACCACACCTCCATGGGTGTCTTTCCAACAAGAGCTAATGTAGGAGATCTATTAACAAGATAGCAAGCAATGGCAACAGTTTTAGCCCAAAACTTTTGTTCTAGGCTAGCTCCACTAAGCATACTCCTAGCCTTCTCCATCAGTGTCCTGTTCATCCTTTCTACAACTCCATTTTGTTGTGGGGTGTATGGAGTTGTCTTATGTCTTTCAATCCCAAGTTCCTTGCAATATTTATCAAATTCTATAGAACAGAACTCACCACCGTTGTCAGTTCTCAAACACTTAATCTTCTTACTAGTCTGATTTTTAGAAAAGGCCTTAAACTCCTTAAACTTACTATAGATTTTAGATTTTCTTCTGAGAAAATAAATTGATGTCATTCTACTGTAGTCATCTATAAAAGATACAAAATATATAGATTTTGATAATGAAGGAATATTAACAGGACCAAATACATCAGAATGAACAAGGTCCAACACACCAGAAGACTTGTGAGAACTTGAATAAAACTGAACACGGTTTTGTTTTCCATAAATGCAATGTTTGCAAAAGTCAAACTCAAGATTACAATCATCTAACCCCTCAATGAGGTTTTTATTTTTTAGGGTACGCAGAGCCTTCTCACCAATGTGGCCAAATCTCTTATGCCATAACATTGTCTTTTTAGCAAGAAGTTTAACTTCTAAAGCATGATTACAAATATCAGAACTAGAAACAATAGATCTCTTGACTGCTCGTTCAGATGGTGGGGATGAAGTGACTGTTGTTCTCTTCTTTGAATCAAAAGAACTATTACATTGTGAAATGTATGCCTCTAGCTGAAATAGAGTACCTCTCCTAGTACCCTTAGCAAGCACCATAGCTCCTCTAGTCATCTTGCATCCTTCTTTTGAAAAGACAACCTGCACACCTGCATCATTCAAACTACTTATAGAAAGTAGGTTCCATGCTAAGCCTGGGATATGCCTAACCTCAGAGATCCCCTTCACTCAACCATCAGGGAATCAGATAGAGACTCTTCCACAACCAACAATCTTCAGATGAGAGTCATTACCCAAGTACACCTTTCCACCATCAAACTCCTCATACTTAGTGAACCAGTCTCAATGAGAGGTCATGTGGAATGATGCACCAGAGTCAATCAGCCACACATCATCAGATGCATGGGTTTCCAAGGCTGCGATGAAAGTATCACCATCATCTTGTGATTAGTCAGAATCTGAATTAGGAGTTTTCTTCTTCTTCTTCTTCTTCTCCTATTTACATTCCTCTGAGAAATGCCCAGATTTACCATAGTTCCAACAAATAGCCTTGGACTTTCCAGGAGATTTGGATCTACCCTTCTCATCTTTCTTGTCCTTCTTTTTCCCTTTCTCCTTGGGTCTTCCATGAATTGCAAGAGCCTCTTTAGCTACATCAAAAGACTTCCTCTGCATCTCTTCAGATAACAACACAGATACCACATCTTCCATCTTGAATGTGGATGTGGTGCTTCCAATAGCCATGACAAGGTGATCCCATGAGTCTGGCTATTTCCAAAAGGGGCTATGATAGATGCTCTTACGACACTTACGACCATCATAGAATCTGTCATAGCAATTACAACTTACATCTATAGAAGAATCTGTCGTACACAAGCTATAAATAGCATATTCTCTTACAACATGTCATAGTCCACATTGGGATGCCCAAATATATCTTTTTCAAAGATGCTTCATGACACATGTCCTTACCTGTCTTACAAACTTCTATTTCTGACTCTTACATGTCATAGATTCTGTCATAGGAATCTTTCATAACCGTTTCAGTCAATATTCCCTTACACAACATGGAAGATGTCAACACATGACAAAATGCTCCTACCACAAAGTGGGACACCTATCTCCTCATGTGAGGACAAAATTACAAGTTGTCATATTCTATGTAGGATTGACACATCACCGTGCCACATCCCACAATATGACAATATGGAATTACAAATATTTACAACATAGGCAATTAAATAATAAATACAAACATTAATAATGTAAGGAATTACCAAGGTTGAGACACCTTAATTCCCAACACATTTATCCCTCCTCTACCAAGTCTAAGTCTCTACCTCATCAGTCACATACATGACTTCTACATGTCATTCTTTACATCAAAATATATCATATATCATACTCCTACCCCTGATTATATATGATCATATCCTATATCTATATATACTATATCTATTACATATAAGGATGTGTCTCTTGTTGGTTGCAGCCTCTGCATAGTGTGTGCTCCAACTTCTAGTCGGCTCTTCTTTATGCTCTGCACCCTGCTAACAAAAAGTTTAATAATATGTGTAGGAAAAACCTTTAGGAAAAGGAACAAAAACCTACACTAACAATACTATGATCTCCACCACATAAATATATTATGAAATCTTTTGAGAAATTAGGATTCACTAAGACTAGCACAATTGATATTGCCTGCTTGATATTTTGAAAGGTGTGTCTTCCTTCGAGTGTTTATTTGAAATTTTTATCCTTTTTAGCATAAGGGTTATGGGTCGAACTAATCCTGCAAAATCTGAAATGAATCTTCCCACAAAATTAATCTTCCCTAGAAAAGATTGGATAACCTTTGTATTCACTAGTAAAGGTAACTCCATGATAGGTTTGACTCTATCTAGATCTATAGAGATTCCTTCTTTCGAAATTAAGTGTCCTAGAAGCTTACCATGTGTTACCCCAAAAATACATTACTTCATATTTAAAGAAACTCTAAATTCTTGAAACCTTTGAAAAACCTTTTTTAGATGCTCAAAATGGTCTTCTTTTGATTTAGAGAACATAGTAAGGTCATCCAAGTAAACTAGGATGATTTTTTTTTATCAATTCACTGATCATGATGTCAATAGCACATCAAATGGTTGCCCCATCATTTCAATGACCAAAAGGCACTTTTGCATAAGTAAGCATGCCACATTTTGTAGTAAACACAGTCTTATACGTATTCTCTTCTTTGAGCCAAATTGGATTATACCCTGAGAATCTATCAAGTAGAGAGAACCATTCTGATCCTACAACCATTTTAAGTATCTACTCCATTGAAGGAAGCGGGTAGGGATCCTTGAGAGATACTTTGTTTAGGTCTCTAAAGTTAACACAACCTTATTTCACCATTCTTTTTATTGACTAGAACCAAATTTGACACCTACATTGAGTGTTTGATTGGGAAGATAATTTTTGAGTCAATTAGCTAAGCTCTATTGATAACTAAGATGGGGGGTGAATTAGTTATCCTAATTATTTTTGCTTTCTGAACTTTCTTAATAATCAATGCAGCATTAATTCAAATAAGCAAACATAACCATGAAATGGAAATACATATGACACAATGTTTTGATGTGGAAACCCTATTAAGGGAGAAAACCACAGGGTGATTAACCCAAGATTGTATTCTCTATTAGAAGAATGGAAATACAAAATGGCACTTGCCAATTAGGGCTCACTGCCCGAGCACACTACTCACAAGAGGCACACTGCCTACAAGAGACACACTGTCTACAATTTATAAGGAGTGTAATACAATACTTGAACTGATAAGGAGCATCAACATATGCCAGAATTCAATTCCAGTTAGGCTCTGTACACTGATTTGCTGCACTTCATCTTTTCTCTTCTTTTGTGCTGCTCTCCTTTCACATACTAGACCTTCCTTTTTGCTTTTATTCAGCTCTACTACTTTTCTTCGCACATCATCAAAAACCACGACACACCTCACAACTAAATCCATCTTATATATATACGCATAAGTGATTTCATCACCTTTCTAGTCGGCATCCAGAACAGTTAATAATTTCCTCAAACTCTGATCTGTCGGCTGAATCCTTGCACACCAAGTAATGCGAATCAAGCATATACTTGTAGAAGTCATTAATCACGTCAACCAAACATAACTTAAGCCTCAAGAACCTTTTCCATCATTAGTAACACATCCAAAATAATGTCTGATGTCCTGCCAGTCAGTTCTTCCTCTATTCACACTATCACTTGGGAACCCAACACTCAAGCATTCATATTTATTTATCCTTTCCACACCAGAGGATCAAACCTTGGAATCTATCAGTCAAGATACTCCTATTGATTTCCCCAAATAAACACTTCACTGAGATACTTCTACTGAGAGATCTGGACCTATCTGTCAGACCTTGCTGGCTGCTCTGTTCTTGCTTATCGGACCTCAACACTTCTTCAATCTAACTTCCGGTGAGGACCTATCATGTCTTACGGATGTGGGGGATAACCTTTGTTGCCATCAAATGATAACATTCATGAGTCCATAGAGTGTCTCTTGCCAACAATCTCTCCCTTTGGCATTGATGGCAACACTTAGTGAAAAATGACTAAGTGTCACACTATACTCCCCCTTGGCTAATGCTCTGTCTCTATGTACATTTACCGAAGCTCCCCCTTAGTTAGATTCCTCATTTTTTCACTGCTCCTCACTCCCCCTTTGACATCAATGGCAAAGGGTAGGGTCTGCACACCAAAATTTTCAAAATCTTGTCCACATAAGTATATACATATGGAATACTTACATATACTGAAGAATGTCTGCAAAAGTTGTTTTCAATTGAATGAATTCTATACCCCAACTTTGCTTCATTTTGTCCAAAATTGATATATGACTGCTCAATAGGAATGCAAACGCATCTGCTCTTTTTAGATCTGTTGGATCATTGGTCCGAGCTGTGATTTGAGCTTCTTTTATGGCCTCATGCATGGCCTCTAACTTAGGGACAATTATCCCTCTGAGCTCACTCAACCTACTGATTCTATTTTTCTTCTCTTTTTCAAGCTTCTTAATTTCATTCAAAACTGCAACCATTTGACATTCTTGATCTATTATGGATGTAGTAAGTGGATCAAAATTTTGAGAAAGTTTTATCAGTTTATCCTCCTGTTCTTTCATTTTCTTCTCAATCTCCACTGTTGTTTTAGACCAGGATATACAAAATTTGTATACATCACCTCCATCCTTAAGGGCATTTTCCAAACTTTTTATCCCAATACCCATAACTCTTCTGTCATTTGATATTAACCCTTGCAGCTTTAAGAGACCTTCTCCTCAGCTGATTTCTCTAGAGAATTAAAATGTTTGCTAACACTATTGACTAGAGTTTTGAGATTACCAGAGGAAGAGGCTGTGGGATCCTTTTGAAAAGATGGCATGATCATTTCCAACACTCTGGATGCTACCTCTATAAGCTCACAGTCTTCCATGTGAGATTTCAGTAGTTTCTCTTTGGCCTTCGCATTTGCAAATGAAGCTATCTTCATTGTTTGTACCAGAGATAGAGAGTCAAAATCTAATGGCCCTTTTAGTAATTCTGATTCATCCATCTCATTAGTTTCTTTTGTCAAGAAGTCCTTGACAGATTCTATAGTGTCTCTTACTGGAGACAGATTCTTCTTCTCTTCTGTAGTGTCACTTATGTTCTTTTCAGCTTGACTTCCTTCTTTACTTTTCACCTCTTTTTCTTTCTCCTTTATTATTTCTTCTTCTTTAGATCCGAGCTCAACAAGGGAATCTGGAGGAGAGATGTTAGTTTGTTCATGGGTCACCTCTTCCGGAGCAAAGGATTCCAAGTCCTTAGTTGTTTCTGCACCGGTATTCATTACCTCTTCTATCATTTTCTCAGTAGACTCTTCTGCAACACTTGTGGTCGAGAGGTCAGTACCCAAGTCCTCTATAATTAGAATGTTGAATCTTTTGAATGCATTCCAGAGGATCTCTTTTGTCTCTTTTGCAACTTTGTCAGTCTCTTCGAGCATAAGTTGATTCATCCTTGCTTTTGCTCCTGAACTCATCCTTACAATCTTTGAATACCATATTCATTTTCTTGGGATCGATTGAAGGATATAGCTGAATTGCTATTTGTTCCCAGATTTCTAGGTCTTTGGCTTGGGCATTGTTCTTTCTTATTTCTAGTTCCTTCTCCAAGTTTTTGGGGATCAGAGATATAATTTCAATAAATGCTTTGTTGTAGATATTTAGGTACCTGACTGTGGCATCTTGCAATAACTTCTGATCTGCTTCACCATAATCATCATAAAACTCAATCATTGGCTGAAGATTTCCATCCACTGTGACTGATTTAATTATGTCATCAATGTGAAGAGTGGGTTTTTCAACATATTCCTCTGTCTTTTCTTCTTCCTCTTGTCCGATGGAGGGTTCACTGGATGTTTTCTTCTTTTTCTTCACTTTCCTGATTTCTTCATCAGATTCAGTCTCCTCTTCATCCCTTTGACTGGCATAAGCCCTTGTGGCTTTTGTCTTTGTTCTTTTCTCTCCTTTGCCGGATAATTTTGCTTCTAGTTTTGATGGCCTTGAGCTTTTGGTAGTGGTAGGTGTAGATCTCTTTGATGATCTAGTCCGGGTGGAAGATTTTACCAGAACACTTTCCTCACCTTTCTTTTCTACCTTTTTCTTCTCTTCCTCAGCCCTTTCCATCTTTTCCCTGTTGGCATCAAGTGCCTCCTTTGATATGCCAAAGCCTTTTGCAACATCTTCAACTTCTTTTCTTACATTCCGCTTGATCTCTAGTTGTTTGAGTTCCACATGAATCTTTACACTTAGCTCCTCAAAGGTTCCAAACCTTTCTACCTTGGGATCTTTTTGGCTAACTTAACATGTGTTCAATATGCAGCTCAACAATTTTCTCATCCACTTCATACCCCATCAACATGATCCATACTATTCTTGGTTCCACTACCTCCATAAGGCACTGATCAGTTTCTACCATGAAGCAAACAATATCCTTATACTTTTCAACTAGAGCTTGGAGGATTCTCTCTCTTGCTTGCATCATACTCTAAAAGTTTTTGAAATAGCCCCAGAGTGCTGTATTCTATGCCTTAACATCACCAAGTCCATGCAAATAATCCCTGATTTGTATGGCAACCGGTAGTCATTTTGCCATATCCAGCCACTAGATCTGGGTAGCTCATTCATATAATAGAAGAACAGACATAGTATTAAGCCACCGTATTTGAAGGAGTTCTTCTTGTCTTTCTTTATCTTCTCTTAAGATTTTAGGGTTCTCAAAATGAGCTGAAAAGATCACCAATTGACTTGAATTCCACGATTGATCCTTGTGAGAGATGAAGGAGACTTGTTTGTGAAGCTCTTTTCCTCTTCTACTTGAATGTGAATGTGCAAATGACAAGCGAATGAGCCCTTATACTTTTGCGCAAACCCTAATTCTTCATTGCAATAAATGTGTAACTTAAGTTGTTCCAGTTGCTCTGTTTTCTTTACTCTGAAATATTTATCTTTTTGGATCACAGAGATCCATCTAGAGTGAGCAATAGCAGTCTTTCTAGCTTTCTTCAGAAAATCCATTTGTCCGCAAATTAAGATTCCTCAATACCGGATCTAATCTGAGAAGCTCCTATTCTTACCAAAAGAATGATAAACTGGATCAAACTTGAAAGATTTACTTGATCAAAACTTCTTGCGGGTCTTCCACCTCTTTACCAAAGCTATTTTAGATGATTCTCTGAAGACCCTTTAATCTGCAACACCTCTTGTGCCAAATTTTGGCACCAAAGGTCTGGCTAGGGGAAACAAGTTTTTCCTTGTGACTCCCCCTGAGCCAGAGCTCATTTTTTAATTTCTGGAAGGAATGTCAGCACCAGAGTCTGGTGCGGATCCATCCTCTACATTCTCTGTACTTTTCTTCATCCAAATCTTGTTCATCTCACTTTGAACTTCATCCGCATTCACTTTTTGTTTTCCCTTATCTTGATTCTGATTATGATATACCGGACCTCTTTTGTCCTGATTCTTGCTTCTACATAATTTTGCAATATGACCGGATCTATTGCAAATTTGGCAAACAATGCTTCTTTGCATATTTGATTGATATCCTCTTGATCTGCATTGATTAGCCATATGACCTATTCTATTGCATGCAAAGCATCTACCATTGAATAAATTGTTTATTTGCATATTCCTGCATTCATGAGATTTGTGACCATACCTTTTGCAATTGAAACACTGTCCAGAGAAGGATGTATTAGTTTGATTCATTCTCTTTCTACACTGATTAGCTTTATGACCAAAGTTATTGTAGTTGTGGTAGTATCCATTAAAGGATGGATATCTTTGAGCATTAGGCTGCCTTACTGGAGATCTTCTAGACCTGTTCCTTAGATTTTCTAATCCAAAATTCTTCTGACCGGATCCAGAGCTTTCTCCTTTCTCATATCCCAAACCACACTTGTCATCTACCCTCTTTTGAATTTCAAGAAGAACTTCAAGTTGAGCAGAACTTATCTTGAATTTCTCTTTATATTCATTTGCTGTTTGAAGATCCCTTTTTTGAGAGACAATTTGATCCTCAAGTTTTTCTTCATTATCTTTAGCATCTTGAAGATCAGATTCAAGATGTCTGATAATTCTATCCATCTTGTGGCAATCTTCTGATTTCTCCTTGAGAGATTGTCCTAGATTATCTTCAATTTTTCTTTTCTCTTCAACCTCTTGGGTAAACTTCATAACTCCTGATTCCATTTCATGTCTTACCATAATGATTTCTTTTGATAACTTTTCACATAATTTGGTTTTCTCCTTTAGATCTTCATTTGTATCATTGGCTTCACCTTGACTTGCCAATTGCTGAAGTAGCTCCTTTCTCTTTTTCATAGAGAGACTTAATTTGTCTTTTAGTTCTCTCATGAAATCATTAGCCTGTTTGAGTCTTTCCTTTAATTCATTGACTTCAGAGTTTGACTGCTCAAGATCATCAAGGGTAGTCTTGAGTTGCTCCCTTAAACCATATACATCCATTTGAATTCCCAGATCTTCCTCAAGCTTATACTCTGTTAGGAGGAACTTGGCTCTAATACCAATTGTTGATAACTGAGAAGGGGGGGTGAATCAGTTGTCCTAATTATTTCTGCTTTCTGAACTTTCTTAATAATCAATGCAGCATTAATTCAAATAAGCAAACATAACCATGAAATGGAAATACATATGACACAATGTTTTGATGTGGAAACCATGTTAAGGGAGAAAACCATGGGGTGATTAACCCAAGATTGTATTCTTTGTTAGAAAAATGGAAATACAAAATGGCACTTGCCAATTAGGGCTCACTGCCCGAGCACACTGCTCACAAGAGGCACACTGCCTACAAGAGACAAACTGTCTCCAATTTATAAGGAGTGTAATACAATACTTGAACTGATAAGGAGCATCAACATATGCTAGAGTTTAGTTCCGGTTAGGCTCTATACACTGATCTACTACACTTCATCTTTTCTCTTCTTTTGTGCTGCTCTCCTTTCACATAGTGGACCTTCCTTTCTACTTTTATTCGGCTCTACTACTTTTCTTTGCACATCATCAAAAACCACGATACACCTCATAACTAAATCCATCTTATATATATATGCATAAGTGATTTCATCACCTTTCTAGTTGACATCCAGAACAATTAATAATTTCCTCAAACTCTGATCTGTTGGCTGAATCCTTGCACACCAAGTAATGTGGATCAAGCATATACTTGTAGAAGTCATCAATCACGTTAGCCAAACATAACTTATGCCTCAAGAACCTTTTCCATCATCAGTAACACATCTGGAATAATGTATGATGTTCTGCCAGTCAGTTCTTCCTCTGTTCACACTGTCACTTGGGAACCCGACACTCAAGCATTCATATTTCTTTATCCTTTCCACACTGGAGGCTCAAACCCTAGAATCTATCAGTCAAGATACTCCTCTTGACTTCCCCAAATCTGCACTTCACTGAGATACTTCTACTGAGAGATCTGGACCTGTTTGTCGGACCTTGCTGACTGCTCTGTTCTTGCTTACCGGACCTCAACACTTCTTCAATCTAACTTCCAGTGAGGACCTATCATGTCTTACAGATGTGTGGGATAACCTTTGTTGCCATCAATGACAACATTCATGAGTCCATATAGTGTCTCTTGTCAACAAGCTCCTATTTCATAAGAGGCTATAGCTTCAAAATAACTGGTATCTTCTCTCACTGAATGAGATTTGACTCAGGAATTAGTTCAATGGTGTATTGAACAACCTCATTATCATAGACTTTGATATCTTCATACTTCCAAGCTATCAATCAGTCATATTTTTACAAAAAGAGATTAATCTATCCCTTTTGGCTTGAGTAGTAACATTACCTACTTTCATCTTCCTTCTGACATTGATTTCTATCTTTATATAATCTCCCTTGATAGAGAATTTACTTTTATCCATTTTTGCATCATTTAGATCAAACAGACTCTTAGGATTTATCAAACCCTTCAAAATTTTGTTCAATTTCAACTGCATTATTCAAGTTCTTCATAAGCTTCCTCTATCTTTAGCTACAGTTGGTTAACGAATTATTTGGACTACTACATGAATAAGACTATTTGAGTGTTTCTTTCAAAAACTTGCCAATGTTTTCTATTATCGGGGATAGCAGGTCTAGCAATTATTTTAATTAAATTTTCATTTTTAAAAAGATCACTTGCTAGGTCAAACCATGATCCAGTCTAAGTCATATGATTTGCCTCTACATTTAGGGCTCTTAGATTCACTTCAACATTCAACACTTCAAATCCTTCCAACAAATTCCATACCTTATGACAATATGATCTGATTTTGACATTCTTATCCATTGTAATTCCTCTGACTTATCTAATACTATTAGGATTAAGGTACCATCAACCTTGTAAATCCTATGTATTTAATTACTCCTAATATTAATTGTAAATCATTCATAAGGGATGAGTATTCACCAAGTAGCGATCTTGTTTCAGTTGCACTTTGGATCCTTGTACCCGATGGGGGGTGTGGGGGGCTTCCCCCCCCCAACTACTATCGTTGGGGGGTCTAGGGGAGGGGGTGATAGCTTCCTAGTCACCCTAGTAGGGGTTTGGCAGTAGTGCCCCCAAAGAGATTTTTTTAGAAAATTTCCTTGAAAAATATTGTAATTTCATAGTCAATCGAGACCATTCATCATTAGGTCACAAATCTGATGGTAGAGGTTATGTTAGGGTTTTTTTCCCCTAGAAGGTAACACTCTTTTAAAGAGGGCATTGTATTATGACTGTGTATGAGTATTACAGGTGATGTTGGATTGAAGACCTAAGAGGATATTGATAATGTTGTATTGTCAACTCTATTGAAGTTAATATAGACTGGTGCATTTTTTCTTGTGTGGAGTTTTTCCTGAAAGAGTTTCTCCATGTAAACACTATGTTATATCTTTGATCTCCTATTTCATTATTTCTTTGTGTTGATTTCATATATCTCCATTTTGGTTCTGTACTAGATTAATAGTTATAGTTGTAATCAGATTTCCATTCTATAGTTGTTCACCTTCATTTCTAACAATAAACAGCTCTGAATCACCAAACACTTGCAACTATTTTATTTTTAATTTCTCTACTAATAGAAGACCATGTATCAAAGCCTGATATTTGGCTTCATTATTGGTGCAACTGAACTAGAAGCAAAAAGCCTTCTGGATCTTTTTCTATTGGAGAGATGGTAGACACACGCCCGCCCCAGAACCATTTGTACACCTTGCACCATCAAAATATAGCTTCCATAGTTGTATAGATTTATTAGAGTCATATAACTCTTCAAGTGAGCTAGTTATCTCTAAAATCAACAGTTCTTCACCATAAATTATATATGTCTCTAAACCTGTGGACCCAAAATTCTGATTAGGGTTAGACTGCATAGGCCAAGTAAAAGTGCCTCCTCTTGGTTGGTTTGACCATTTTTCACACTTTCTTGGTCTATGAACTCCATGTCATATCTCTCTATTTTTTAAAACATAGTGTGGGCTAGCTCAAAATTTACCATCACTTCATGAGTGATGTGTTCCTTCTAAAGTGGCTCTAACAAGATCTTCATTTTAGAGCCATATTTCTTTCTAAGGATATGGTGAGACCAATCGAGAGAGAGAGAGAGAGATACCTACCAATTTTGGCAATAAAATCTTTAGAAAGACATAGCCTTAAAATTGGTGGGATATCAATTATTACTACTTCCTAAGGCACATTGATATTTGGGTACGCATATAATGTAAGAGACAATTCTTTAATGACTCCCACTCTTTGTACTTTCTTCCCATCTAATTACATGACTCCCTTTTCCATGGGTTCATATTCTATTTGGAGAGAATTCACTATACTTTTGGACATTACAGTGGTACCAGTACCAAATTCTATCATAGAATTATGACACAACTTTTTACCCACTATTACTATTAAGCAAAATGGCATAGGCTTAGCTTTACTTATCTATGGATTTATATTTAGGAGAGAAGTGGGGTGTGTTGCAAGTATGTGCCTAACCAGTGTTGTCATTGGTGTCAACTGTGCTCTTGTTTAGATGCTTTCTTATAATGAGTTAAGTATTGAAGATAATAATTAAGTATTCTTGTTACAGCAGAATAGTCCAGTAGATTGCTTTGCATTTCTTGTAGAATGAATATCTTTATCTATGGATTGGAAGTTATTTAGATACATGTTTGAAGATGCTATGTTCCAAGTTTGAGCCTCCGATATGAAGATTTGAGTGAGGTATGTTCACTAGTGACAAGGAGAATGTATTTTACTCTGTATTTCTCTGCATTTAAGTTGATGCAGAGGAAACGCAACAGAAGCTTACAAATAGGATGGAAAAGCCATTAATCCACTAGCATGCTAAGATCTGGACATGCAGCATGTATACCTATAAGCTTGTCAGCATCATCATATTTCAGACGAGCATGAAATATCCTCCTACTGACCACTGTTCACTTCCTTATCGCCTATCGGCGAGAGATGGTTCATCGGCCAAGGGGAAATGACTTACCCCCGATGACTAATGTCACCCCGATGAATATATCGGTCCTATACCGATCGGCCAGACTTGGCTTATCGGCCGGACTCCAACACTCTGTCCCGATGTCTGATATCACCCCGATATCTCTTTTCATCGGTCAGGTTGCCTATCAGCAACACTTCTTCTATCGGCCAGGCCGAAAAAGGTCTCCCCGATGCTATTACTCCTGCCGATGCCAAGGCACTTAACGACAGCAGGATAAATCTGCATCGGGTGATATTCGCAATATCCTGATGACGATGACGTCACATGCACCCAATGATGATGTCACCCGGATATAAGACTCTCACATCCTCCGCAGCATGATAATGAAATGTCGGGTGATATTATAAATATCCTGATGACGACCTTTAAGATCCTCCTCCTGTCCTTAGCCAAAAAAAAGTGATTTTTACTCCCCCATACGATAGTGATATGCGGATGATGGATACACACGAAAGATGATCCTGATGATGATATACACACTGAGTATATATCTGACTTATATCATCCTGATGCATTCAAAACATACAGTCTTCGTCAGCTTCATAACCCGATCCGGATAGCGATATACTCGCAGATGTCGATGCGATTCACACAGTCTGGAAAATCACATGCGGATCCTACATATCCGTCAGCTGCATGCAAACTTACAGAACCTCACGACTTCACATAGAAAACATGATGATCGGGCCGGATCACCCTCTGATCAAAACTTAAAAGTTTATCCTCCTAACCCTAGCACATGAGGATGCTAGGCTGATTCATAGCATGCTACCAACTGATCTCCCAACAATGAAATGCATAAACAAAAAACCAAAATTGCGACCTAAATTAACATGCATGACCATTCCACCGATTCAGAGAATCAACCGGTGGAAGGGTTGAAAGAATCCATCAACCTGTAATTAGAATAGAAATCAAAACACAAACATCTTGTAAACCAGATAAATGCAATTGATGAGATTTGTCTAGATTTATCACAAATATTCTGCTTCTGTAATGCTATAAAACAACAATGTTTCTCAATGTCTAGACTGCTCTCTGAATCTCAACTCAATCACTAACACCACACTACACAACATAACACCACCATAATACCAAACCCTAACTGATCTAAGCTATATATAGCAATATCCTACGAGTACTACCAACTCGATTCCCAGTGGCTGGGAGCTTCCAAGCGGCTGGGAGAAGACAGCTCAGACAACCTGATAATGAACTCTAACTACCCGCACATTCTCCTAGGTGGATCAAACACATACGCATTGGTCCCATGGACCTTATTACATCATGAAGTCAAACATACTAAAAATAGACTAATGTCCTGACATGCGAACAATGAACTTATGTCCTGCCTTGTAGGGGTGCTCCTGCACCATACTCCCCAGAAGAAGAAATCTCAAGTCCACTTGAGATGAGAGTATGGAGATCTACACCATGGTTCTGGATCTGCTCTTCAGTCATCCATACTAATCAGAATTAGGTTTTCCCTACCAAGATACTAGATACTCCAAGTACTGTTTGTTCCGGGTCTGTTTGACCACCCGGGTGTCCAAAACCTTCTGCAACTATGGAGGATCATGCTTGGGAATGTCATCATTGATTGTATCCTGGAGGAGTTCCTGGTCTGCATCTGGTTAGACTTGTAGGGAGTTAAATCACATACATTGAATATAGGGGACAAACCAAGATCAGGAGGAAGTTGTATCTCATAAGCATTTTGTCCATGCTTGTGCAAAATCTGACATGGTCCAACTTTTCTCTGCATGAGTTTAGTATATTTGCCCTTAGGAAGTCTGTCCTTCTTTAAATGAACCCACACCAAGTCACCAACATCAAACTGTACATCCTTCTTCTTTTTATCAGCATATTCCTTATACTTCAAGGTGGTTTGTTGCAGTTGGGTCTTGACTTGATCATGAACCTCTTTTATGGCTTCTGCAAAAGCTTCTCCTTCTGCACTAACAGGGTCTACTGTAGGTAGATCTCTCAATTCCAAAATTCCTCTTGGATGCACACCATAAACTATCTGGAAAGGTGATTTCCCTGTGCTCCTATTGACAGTATCATTATAGGAAAATTCAGCTTGAGATAGAATATTATCCCACTTTTCTCCATGTTGTTTTGTCAAACATCTAAGCAAATTTCCTAAGGAACGGTTCACTACTTCAGTCTGTCCATCCGTTTGAGGATGATATGCAGAGGAAAAAGACAAATTTGTTCCAAGTTTCTTCCAAAGAGTTCTCCAGAAGTGACCAATAAACTTCACATCCCTATCTGACACTATGCTCAATGGCAATCCATGGATCCTGACAATCTCCCTGAAAAACAAATCTGCAATGTATGAAGCATTAGCAATGGTTTTGCATGGCAAGAAATGTGCCATTTTGCTGAATCTATCCACTACAACAAAAACACTGTCAAACCCTTTCCTTGTCCTTGGTAAACCCAAGACAAAATCCATACTTATGCTTTCCCATGGTCTGGAAGGAATGGGTAAGGGCTGATATAAACTTGCATTAGTCGACCTGCCTTTAGCTTTCTGACATATCACACATGTCTCTACAAACTTTCAGACATCTGATTGTAACTTAGGCCAAAAGTAATGTCTTCGGACAAGATCAAGAGTCTTATCTAGACCAAAATGACCTGTCATAGCTCCACAATGTTTCTCCTTAATGATGTTTAACCTCATAGAACACCTTGGAATACATAACTATCCACCTTTGAACAACAATCCATCCTGGATCAAAAATTCAGAGAATTCAGCATGATATTTCTCTCCAAAAGAAGTACATACATGATATATCTCCCCAAAATCTTCATCAGTCTCATACATGGTCTTTAGTGAATCAATGCCAACACTTTCTAACTGAATCTGGTTGACTGTTAGAACTCTCCTGCTCAAAGCATCTGCAACTTTATTCTTGACTCCTTTCTTATGCTTCAATGTAAAAGTAAAATCTTGTAAGTTTTCTACCCATTTCATGTGTCTGTGGTTCAGCTTTTCCTGGCTGTTTATGAAACTCAGAGCCTGGTTATCTGTGAATACTATGAATTCCTTTGGCATCAAGTAATGCCTCCATTTCTTGAGTGACTGGACTAAAGCATACATTTCCAAATCATATGAGGAATACCTCTTTTTAGCATCATTGAGCTTCTCACTGAAAAATGCAATAGGTCTACCTTCTTGGCTGAGTACTGCTCCAATGGCCATGTGACTGGCATCACATTCCACCTGAAAGATTTTGTTAAAGTCTGGAAGTGCAAGGACTGGCTGCTGTGCCACCTTCTTCTTCAATGTTTCAAAAGAATCATCTGCTCTTTGAGTCCAAACAAATCTGCACTTCTGTCCTCCTTTGATGGTATCAAGCATGGGTGCACAAATATGACTAAACCCTCTTATAAACTTCCTGTAGAAGGTTGCTAACCCATGGAAACTTCTGACATCATTCATAGTCTTTGGGGTTGGCCAAGACAATATGGCACTTACCTTCTCCTTATCCATTTGTAACTTTCCTTGTGAAATGACAAAACCCAAATATGTGATCTCCTCTTGCATGAACAAACACTTGTCTAAATTTATCATCAGCTGCTCTTCATGTAACCTCTTAAGAACCAAATCTATGTGTCTGAGATGTTCTTCTTTTGTGTTGCTAAAAATCAGAATGTCATCTAGATATACTATGACAAACTTACCAATGAACTCTTTCAAAACCTCATTCATCAACCTCATAAAAGTACTAGGTGCATTAGATAAACCAAAAGGCATAACCTTCCACTCACATAACCCTTCATTAGTTTTGAATGCTATTTTCCATTCATCTCCTGGCCTAATCCTGATCTGATGATATCCACTCTTCAAATCTATTTTTGTAAAATACTTAGCACCTCCCAAACAGTCAAGTAAATCCTCTATCCTAGGGATTGGAAACCTATACCTGATTGTGATCTTGTTAATAGCTCTGGAATCTGTGCAAAGCCTCCAAGTACCTTCCTTATTTGGTGCTAGTACAGCTGGTACTGCACATGGACTTAAACTTTTCCCAATCAGACCTGAATCCAATAATTCTTCAATTTGTCTGGCTACTTCTGCATTCTGTTCTGGAGTTAGCTTATAGGCTGCTTTGTTTGGAAGTGTTGACCCTGGAATTAAGTCTATGCAGTGACTAATATCCCTGACAGGTGGTAGGGATCTTGGCATTCCCTCTGAGATGATACCTTTGTACTTATCCAATAGCTCTTGGATAGCTGGGTCTATGAACCTTTGCTTCTTCTCTTCCTTGACTTCTTGCTGCTGTTCTTTCTTCACCCTCATACATGGGATTAGGGCATATGCAACTGCACCTTCTGCTGCTACTTCTTTCATGAACTGTTTACCTTCCATCAGCATTACCTTCACCTCTTTTCCTTTAGATTTCTCCTCCTTCTCCGCCAATGGTAGTAACTTTATAACCTTACCATCTTTAGTGATTGTATAGGTGTTTCTAACACCATCATGTTGTGCCTTCAAATCATACTGCCATGGTCTACCAAATAAAAGATTGCAAGCATCCATCGTGGTAATGTCAAACAACAACTTATCCTTATATGCTCCAATCTGAAATTCTACCCAAGCCTGCTCTTCTACAATTGTCTGCTGACCTTGGGTAAGCCATGAGACTTTGTATGGGGATGGGTGAGGCAATCTCCTAAGCTTAAGCTTTGTCACCATTTCTTCAGACACAAAATTTTCAGTAGAACCAGAATCAATCAAAACTTTACATGCCTTACCTCCTGCTTTGCAAATAGTCCTGAAAAGAGACTTTCTTTGAGGGGATTCTTTGTCAGGTACCTTCATGGTAGTCACTGTTCTTCTCATCATTAGAGACTCTCCACTTTCTGGGTATCCATAATTATCAGGAGCATTCACACTCTGAAAAGCATTAGAGCCTGTCATACTTTGATTATCAGGTTCTTGGATCAGATTTGTTCTCCTTTCTCCTGTTGAGCTTGTGGCCTTTTCTGGACATCTGCTGGCTATATGGCCTTCTTTGTTACAGTTATAACATCTGATGGATCCTCTACCCTGGGATCTTCCTCTGAAAGGTCTTCTACCTCTGAAGTTTCCTTGCTGACTATAATTTTCCCCCTGGTTCTGACTATTGTTTCCCTTACTATTGTCATGACTGGATTCTCCTTGATATCCATGTCCATGTCCTCTACCTCTAAAAAGACCTCTTCCACCCCTTTGTTGTCTTCCTCTTCCTCTATTGTGTTGTTCTTGTTTTCTCTTTAACTTCTCCTCCACTTTCAATGCCAACTGAAAGCATTTCTGAACTGTATCTGGATTATGCAGACTTAAATCTTCCTGAATGTTGAACCTCAATCCATTAAGGTATCTGGCTACCTTCTCTTCTTCACTTTCCTTTACCTTTATTTTCACACAAAGTTTCATGAATTCTTCTGTATATGAGCTGACATCTAGCTCCTTCTGCTTCAGGTTTTGCTTCCTCTTGTGTAATTGGATACTGTAATCCAATGGGACATAAGCTTCCTTTACTAATGCCATCATTTTCTTCCATGTAGTGACTCTACGCTTTCCTTCCTGTACTCTATCATCTTGGATGAAATTCCACCATGTCAAGGCAGCTTCTTTCATTTTTGACTGGGCTATTTTCACCCTCTGTTGTTCTGGTATCTCCTCTGTTTCAAAGAAATTGTTCAAGGAGTCTATCCACTCCATCACTGAATCAGGTTCCATCTTTCCTGTAAACACTGGCAAATCCAATTTCACATCCATGGTTCTCCTCTCCATGGCCTTGAGGGCGTTCAACAGTGGTCTCTGGTCTATAGGAACGACCTCCTCATTCCAACTAGGGATCTCTTCTTCTTCCCTATCTTCTTCTCTACCAGAACCTACTCTGTTCCTCAACTTCTCTAACTCATCCTTCAATTCCTGATTCTGAGCCTTCATGGCTTTGCTCTCTGTAATCTGTTTCTTTACCAGAACTGCCAACTCAATGTTAGTCATCCTTGCCAGAATCTCAGATGTTCCTTCTTCATCTGACATCCTGCTATATCCTGATCTTTTCCAGAAGATCCTTCCTTTGCTCTGATACCACTATGATGTAGAGGAAATGCAACAGAAGCTTACAAATAGGATGGAAAAGCCATTAATCCACTAGCATGCTAAGATCTGGACATGCAGCATGTATACCTATAAGCTTGTCAGCATCATCATATTTCAGACGAGCATGAAATATCCTCCTGCTGACCACTGTTCACTTCCTTATCGCCTATCGGTGAGAGATGGTTCATCGGCCAAGGGGAAATGACTTACCCCCAATGACTAATGTCACCCCGATGAATATATCGGTCCTATACCGATCGACCAGACTTGGCTTATCGGCCGAACTCCAACACTCTATCCCGATGTCCGATATCACCCCGATATCTCTTTTCATCGGTCAGGTTGCCTATTAGCAACACTTCTTCTATCGGCCAGGCCGAAAAAGGTCTCCTCGACGCTATTACTCCTGCCGATGCCAAGGCACTTAACGACAGCAGGATAAATCTGCATCGGGTGATATTCACAATATCCTGATGACGATGACGTCACATGCACCCGATGATGATGTCACCCGGATATAAGACTCTCACATCCTCCGCAGCATGATAATGAAATGTCGGGTGATATTATAAATATCCTGATGACGACCTTTAAGATCCTCCTCCTGTCCTTAGCCAAAAAAAAGTGATTTTTACTCCCGCATACAATAGCGATATGCGGATGATGGATACACACGAAAGATGATCCTGACGATGATATACACACTGAGTATATATCCGACTTATATCATCCTGATGCATTCAAAACATACAGTCTTCGTCAGCTTCATAACCTGATCCAGATAGCGATATACTCGCAGATGTCGATGCGATTCACACAGTCTGGAAAATCACATGCAGATCCTACATATCCGTCAGCTGCATGCAAACTTACAGAACCTCACGACTTCACATAGAAAACATGATGATCGGGCCGGATCACCCTCTAATCAAAACTTAAAAGTTTATCCTCCTAACCCTAGCACATGAGGATGCTAGGCTGATTCATAGCATGCTACCAACTGATCTCCCAACAATGAAATGCATAAACAAAAAACCAAAATTGCGACCTAAATTAACATGCATGACCATTCCACCTATTCAGAGAATCAACCGGTGGAAGGGTTGAAAGAATCCATCAACCTGTAATTAGAATAGAAATCAAAACACAAACAGCTTGTAAACCAGATAAATGCAATTGATGAGATTTGTCTAGATTTATCACAAATATTCTGCTTCTGTAATGCTATAAAACAACAATGTTTCTCAATATCTAGACTGCTCTCTGAATCTCAACTCAATCACTAACACCACACTACACAACATAACACCACCATAATACCAAACCCTAACTAATCTAAGCTATATATAGCAATATCCTACAAGTACTACCAACTCGATTCCCAGCGGCTGGGAGCTTCCAAGCGGCTGGGAGAAGACAGCTCAGACAACCTGATAATGAACTCTAACTACCTGCACATTCTCCTAGGTGGATCAAACACATACGCATTGGTCCCATGGACCTTATTACATCATGAAGTCAAACATACTAAAAATAGACTGATGTCCTGACATGCGAACAATGAACTTATGTCCTGCCTTGTAGGGGTGCTCCTGCACCATAAGTATTTCAGTCTATGGTTTTGGAATCAAGTTTCTAGTGATGATAAGTGCCTTCAACTCCAATGGTTCATGATTTGGTGGTCCGCAAGAGATATTTTCCTTATGACAGTAGTTGGTAGTGTTGTTCATGTGCTCTGGTTCGAAAAATCTTCTTGACAGAGTGGTTAGAGATTATGCAGTTGTTCCAAGTGATTACACTATGCTTGTGGATGTCTCTTGATCATGTTCCTACCTTTGGATTGGTCTATAAAGAGAAATTGGGATCGTGGATGAAGATTATTCTTAGAAGACTTAATGTTAACACCATCCTTAGCTGACTTGGTTGTTTTCATTTCTTCTAGAGATACATTAAAGATTGTGGAAGCATGTCATGACATGGAAGATTGCATTTGAGCCCTAGCTAAGGCATAACATGATCCACATACATCTTTACCTTAGCAAATTTTGTTTAGGTCCAGACCTATTTCCATGTATGTTTGTAATGCTGACCTTGGAGATTGTTCCAATGGTTGATGAATGTAATGCCAACCTTGATGTACATTCCAAGGTTGATGAATTGTATAAATGAATGTAATGTACTTGTGAAAAAGATGTCTGTCTGTGAAAATGATAAGATAAGTGTGAAGTTGTAAAAGAGGTGAGCAGAGGAGTTATATTGTACTTCAATGGAACTAAACCCAGGCATGGAGTAGATGCTATCAAATTAGTTCACCAACCTTTGGTAGTGAGCCACCCCTTGGCAGTTATCTGATCTTGGCAGTGAGCCTCAACATTTGTAGTGAGCATATTGGGCAGTGAGCCTCTATTTTTTAGTATTGTTATAACTTATTTATTTTTGTAGGCTAAAACCCACTATGGTTTTTCTCTTTTAGGGTTTTCCATGTAAAAAACATGGTGTCTCCTGTGTTGATGATAATGTTGTGTTGAGTTTCTTATTTCATCCTTTCATGCTTAAATCTGAATAACAGTGAACAAGTGTTTGATGTGTTAATGTTCATGAGTGATCAAAGTTTCGAAGACAACTAATTCACTCCCCCTCTCAGTTGTCTGGTGCATTTCAACAATTAGTATTAGAGCAAGGTTCCTCAGAAGTAAGCCTAATAGCTTGAGGTAGATCTGGGATGGTACACAATGATGAGTTGCATCACAATTGCTTCCTATGTGGTGAAATTGGTCACTATGCATCCAGTTGTCCAAAAAGAAACTTGAAAAGGAATGATGAAAATAAGAACAGAATATCTAAAAGAACATATTATCATGTAGAAGATGATGATTACTTCTCAAATTTATAGAATGTCAAGTACAATAAAGAAGATTGTCCTAATCCAAAAGTTGAAAAGCAAATAAGAAGCGCACAGGATGAAGAAAAATCTTCCATTGAACTATTGGAATTGGTCCATACAAACCTTTTTGGTCCTACAAAAATAAGAAGTTTCCATGATGACATGTACTTTATGTTCTTTCTTCACGACTATTCTAGAATGACTTGGGTCAGTTTTATTAAAGAAAGATCAGAAGCTCTAGGTACATTTAAAGCTTTCAAAATAATGATTAAAGATGAGTTTAATATGAAAATCAAATGTTTGAGGTCTGACAAAGTAGAAGAATTTACCTCCAATGAATTCAATATGTTCTATAAGACTCATGGAATAAAGAGACAATTATCTGACTCTAGAATGAATAGAGTGATGGAAACAAAGAACATGACTATTTAGGAAGCTACAAACACAATGATAGAGAAACCTAATCTACTAGAAGAATACTGGAAATAAGCTATACATACTGTTGTCTACATTCAAAACAGAGTTCAAGTTAAAGGTAATGCTACTAAAACTCCTTATGAACTATGGTATGGAAGAATTCATATAGTAAAAAACTTCAAAGTTTTTGGAAGAAAATGTTACATCAGAAGAGAAGAAGAGATAGGCAAGTTTGATGCTAGGTATGATGAAGGAATCTTTCTTCGTTATTCTACTAAGAGTGAGGTCTACAAACACTACAATAAGAGTTTGAGAAAAATCATTGAAAGTGCCAATGTCAAGTTTGATGAAGACATACAAATGTATGATGATGCACAAGAAGATTGTCAGTATAAAGTGAAAGGACACAGTGTTGTTGAAGATCAAACAATTTTAGGTTTAAATGCAAATCTTGAATCTAAATCAATGAATAAAGTCTGCAATAATGTAAAATCCTCAGAAGATGAATATCTATCCATTAACAGTTATGAACCCAAAACTGTTCTTGAAAACCTTGAGAAATCAGAAGAAGAAAGCTTGGACTTAAAATAAAATATAATAGAAGCAAATGAATACATCAAAGAGTTAAGAAAGAAAATTAGGAAGCTTCATCAAAGACTAAAAGAGGACAATGAAGAATTTAGATTAGAAAATGAAGAAAAAGAAAAAATTGAGAAATGTATGAAAGACAAAACTAAAGACTACATAAAACTTGAAGAAGAAGTTGTGGATCTGAAAGTTAATCTAAAACATGCATGGGCTCAACGAGACCAACTCGGTGTGAATGCTGTCAGATTTAATAGACTAATGGCAAGTCAATAAAATCTTGATGACAAAGAAAGTAAAGGTTCCAAAGTAGGACAAGAGAAGAATGTCGAGGATAAGGATGACAAAGGCAAACATATTAGAATCAAAGGAATAAATCAAGAAGACTTCAGTTTGGTAGCCAAATGCTCAAAGGTACCCATCTTTCAAAGGCTATTATTTTAAATGCAATAAGTATGGTCATAAGGCTACTCAATGTAGAAGCAGAATGAATCAAGATGCTCCATCTTTCTCCGATTAGTGTTTCACATGTAATAAAGTTGGCCATAGAGCTACTGTATGTAGAAGTAAAGTGAGTTAGAATTCTATTAGTTGTTATACATGCTATAAGGTGGGACATAGGGCTAATGAGTGCAGAAGTCAAATGAGAAAAGGGTATGGTATGAATAGGATAGTTAAATCCTTCAGTGGCTACTACTATATATGCAACAAATTTGGACATAGAGCTAACCAATGCAAATCCAAAGTGAAAGGAAGAAATACTAGCCAGATAAATATTATGTGTTACAATTGCAATGGATTTGGACATACCTCTAAGTTTTGTAGAAGTAATAACATGAAGAAGGATACTCAGGCAGAATTAAAGAAACCAATGGATAAGATTGATCTGGCAGAAGTCAAGAAGGAGATGAACAAGGTTTGGGTCAAGAAGGAAGTGAATGAAGTAAAAAATGGGTCCGCACCAAACTCTGGTGTAGATACTTCCTTCGGGAAGTGAATTGGGTGCTTTGGCACATGGCGAGATTTAATGAAATTTTCTTTTCTCCCCTACCAAAGAATTGGTACCAATGCCTCAGCATGGAATGACAAGATAGAGATTGTGATTATGAAGAATAAAGGATGAATTGTGCAAAGGAAAAAGTCTGCTATGCAAAAAGAATTGATCAGAAAAGAAAATATATTATGAATCTTAGCTAAAATCAAGTTACAATACTTAGATAATTTGATCCAATGTTGAAGATATTGCTCTGTAGTTCTGACATATGGTTATTGATCACTGGTTACATCTATAGTATGAAATTTTTCTGATGTTGATAATTGGCTTGAGAGTAATGAGTAACTGAAGTTTGAGCTAACAGAACACAACAGTTTTCAATACAAAGTAGTTCTCATGATGGTTGGAAGTATTTGATAAACTCAAAGGTAAATTAACATGAATCAAATGAGTCTTCAAGAAAAAGATGAAGAAAATATAGATTGAAGAAGGCCTTGTATGGACTGAAGCAAGCCCCCAGAACCTAGTATGCAAGTTGAAGTATGTGAAAGAGTTGTTGAAGAAGTTTCAAATGGAGGACTCCAAACTAGTATTTACTGCCATTATAACTGGCTGCAAGTTGAGAAAAACTGATGAATCACATAAGAATGATAAAAAAGGTAGATATCTATGATTGGAGGATTACTTTATCTAACTCAAAGCAGACCTGATATATATAATGCATCCAGTATGTCTTGTGGTAAGATTTCAAGAAGATCCCAGAGAATCACATGTTATGGCAGTCAAGAGAATCTTAAAGTATTTGAAAGGCACATTAGATCATGGCTTATGGTATCCAAAGGACAATAATTTCACTCTTAGTGCTTATACAGATGTAGATTGGGCTGGAGATGCTGATGACAAAAAGAGTACAAGTGGAGGTCCTTTCTTCTTGGGAAATAGTTTGGTTTCATGGCTGAGCAAGAAGCAAGATTCAATCTCCTTGTCTATTGCAGAAGCAGAGTATATTGTAGCAACATGTTGTTGCACTCAAGTATTGTGGATGAAGTGGACTTTGAAGGATATATGAGTTGTGTATGAAAATCCAATTGCAATCTTTTGTCATAATACAATTGCCATAAACATTTCAAATAATCTAGTGATGCACTCAAGAACAAAGTGTATATCAATAAGGTATGACTTTTTAAGAGAGAAGGTGACAGAAAATGAAGTAAAGATGGAATATGTGTCCACAAAGGATTAGATTGTAGATATTTTCCCTAAGCCTCTGCCTAATGATACCTTTGAGTATCTCAAAGAAAAGTTAGGGTTTATTACCCCTTCTACTCTAAACTAAGATGCATAAGAATTGTTAGGGGATATTACACGTGAATATCAATGATATCAATAATACCCATAACTCAATGAAATATAGAAATAAAGAAGATCTAAAATGATGAACAATACCTCAACAAACCTCTTTACCTCATGGCTTCCATTGGTGGCCTATCACAAATGATCTTGTCTATAAATAAGGCCCTCAGAAGATGCACTTCCTTGCTATTCCAAGATGTCAAGTGGGAATGGTCATGATAGTTGATTGTAATGAAGATGAGCTTCACAACAATGGTAATGGTGATATGGTAACAAGTTGATCGCAAGCGAATGGAATTCTTGCAGAGTAATGATACTAAAAGCTTGGATGAATGAAATGGAAGAAGAGGGTTCAATTTATAGACTTGTGAGAGAAGAGATCAACGATATAGAAAGAATGAGAAGATCAATGGTTGAGAGAGAATGAGAGAATGTGCGTGAGTAGAAAGAGAACAAGTGTCACAGAAAAGCTCTTTTGAGTTAACTATTTTTCTATTTATTGAAGATAAGATATGCTGTCATAAAATAGAAAGCTTTTTTCTATTTCAGGAGTTTTAGAATCAATTAGTTAACTCATGATTTGCTTTTGCATTATTTGAGAGGAATTAAATAATAAATTATTTAATGAAGAAGAAGACTTATTTTTAGAAGATTTGGAAGATTCCTAGGAATTTAGAAGATAAGAAAGCAAATTAAATAAATAAATTTATTTAATTGTGTGCGCATGATTTGGAAGAATAAATAAAATATTTGATTATATTTTAGTTTTAGAGAATGAGAGGATTTAAATAAGTTTGATTGATTTATTTAAATTTGGAGGAAGAATTGACTTGATTAAATAATTAAGAATTATTTAATTGTTTGGAAGAATTAAATAAAATAATTATTGACTTTAGAAGAGGTAATTAAATATTTTGATATTTAATTAACTTAGAAGAATACGAATTGAATAAATAAATAAATTTATTTATTGATAGAGGAAATAGAATGAAATAAATATTAAAAATATTTATTTAGATAGAGTCGCATCATTTTTAGGCATATACATTTTGCTCCTCTTTGATGGAATGCAGTTTATGGCATTACTTCAAAGAATAAGAATTTTTGAAAATGATACATGCCCTAGTTTACCCCTAGTATAGGTTACGACAACAGGATGGCCCCTCAAGAGATTGGACAGGAAGAAGGCAGGAGGATGTGAAATGGACAATCTCACGATGAAGAAGGTGAAAAACATGTTAGAATGAAGAAAAATAGGTCACGACTTGAAGAAACGAGAAGAAACGGGCCTGGGAAATAGTCACGGTCGCCACATAGCCAGTTAGGGTACACTTGCTATATATAGGAGCTAAGTCCACAATCCTAGTCATTTGCACACTTGGCTTTTAATGATGGGTCTTTGAGAGCTTAGGAGAGTACAGGAGCATAGAGCAGTCGAGACAGATATGGAAATTCCATGCAAGGAGCACTGCTTTGAGCAAGTTCAATGGTTCGATCGGCTAGCTGAGGTAGGACCATCGATATGTAGCTCAAAAAATCTCACCTAGAGTCATTTATTAGCACAATAAATGCTAGGGAAAGTTCAACTAGGATAGATGCACAGGTTCATAGTTTGGCACATATGCTATGTAGAACTACGCATATGATATTCTACGGTGCATTTAGGATAAGAAACTGTGCATGCATGTTTGTTGGGCATTTATGGTATGAGTCAGCGCATATACCCAGAAAGTGCACATATGGTATGGGAAGCTGCGCATATGCAGAGGCTACGCATACATGATATGTTGCAGTGCATGCGTTAAGAAGTTGCACTTTTGATATGAGACTGCTTTTACTTGATGTGGTAGCACATTTTCTAGAAGTGGCGCATTTGCTATGAAATGGCGTGTGTGCCTTCTGGTTTGGCGCATTTGCTTGAGATAGTCAGTTTTCTTAACAAAATTGACTCGATTGGCATCTTGCTTGATGCATCAATCGATAAGCGATCTCTGAGATTGTAGGAATCTAGTCAAGAGATGTTATATTCTACTTTAATCAATTTGATATATTAAGTAAATGATATGATGCTATAGATAGTTTTGAGCAGTTATGCATATTTGGTTGATGCATTGTTTTGCTTGATTGCAGGAGGATATTTGGGATGTTCTTATGTCACAGGAGTAGTTTCCCTTACCAATGTTGCAGCGCTACATGCTCATTGAGATAGATTGAGAGGCTCTTGGTGTGATGGGACTTGACTATGTTTGCTTCATACCCGAGGTTTGTGCGAACCTTGGTTTATTGACTGTCGTTGTGGAATGATTTCACAGCGAGGATGGGACCTTTCACGTACCCACTGGTGAGATGGTGATTATGCTAGAGGATGTCTATAGGATTCTGCATTTGCCAATATAGGGTGAGCTTGTAGAGTAAGATCCTTAGCGAGATGCAGGATTGAGAAAGTGTAGGCGAGTTTTTGATGACCCTAAGTTAGAGGGTCAAGTTATCTCTTGGCAAGATATTCATGACTATTATGACTACTTCCCAGGGATAGTGGCAGGGTTGATCGGAGGTATTGTATGCCCCGATAGGAGGTCGCATGGGTTCCCTATTGGTTGGGGACGGATCATGGAGAGGATGATTACAAAGGGCACCCGCTATGCATGGGGTGTCTGTGTCCTGGCTCACCTATACCACGATATGCATCAGGTGGTATACCATAGGGGTGCTAGTTTGTTAGCAAGGGTTTCACTGTTATGGTTTTGTCTATGGGAGCATATTGCGATCACTTAGCTGATATGTGTCTTTTCTAGGCAGAGGGGTGAGCCGTATAGTTATGGGTATGTAGGAGTTATTTCCTAGCACAAGCTAGGAAAGCTAGAGTACTGGAGACATGCGCTGGACAATGTCGATAGAGTTGTCTGGCACCCTTACTTGGAGTGTGAGCCATGGCATGACAAGGATGATGAGCTGTCCTATTACTTTCAGACTCGATGGCTCATTAGCAGGACACAACACATACTAGAGAGACAAATTGTGAGCAGGGTTTGAAGGTAGTTTGGCAGGAGATAGGGCATGTCCCAGGGATAGGCTAGTTTTGTGTGCACACATGCAGAGAGATTCAAATGGGGTCCAGTTGCTTCATATGAGGAGGCCTTGGCAGAGTTTTAGCAGATGCCTTACGTAGCTTGGCCTATGAAGAGAGAGATTATAGATGCAAGGATGACTCCTGATTATGAGGAGTGGTTCACAATTCATCCCTTTCTGAGGTACTCAGGACCTGGAGAGTTGGTTCTGTTAGGTCTCAAAAATGCAAGTTGCTAATCCTAAGAGGATGCCAAGCTCTATGTTTAGATTAGCAACATTTTTTTAACTAACTTAATGAAATCAACCTTCAGGGATTGATGATTTCCTACACTTTAGGTCCTGCTACACCTAGGTGGGTGAACCTTGGGAATTAAGGCAGACTAAATGTAAATGTATTGACTAACTGAATCTATCTACAATGGCATATGGTGCAAAATAGACGAAAGTTTGCTAACTAATTCTTATATCTAACTAATGGTTGGTATAAATTGTATAAGTAATATCAAGGTAAAAAGGTTATAAATAATGAATGGAAATAAGACCAGTGCCTTGTTGGGTAACAGAGTCAAATGAAGGACTGAGACTAGTGGCTTGTAGTGGGCAATAATTCTAACTATTTGGCGCAATTTTAGTTTATAACTTGTATAAATGTGCAGGGAGATGACTGAAAAACTCTTCTTATTGATCCAACCAATATAATCAAATATCTTATAATTCACTAGAAGGTATTTTAATCCTTTCTTGAAGGAACCAATTGGGTGGAATATGTAAGAATAACAGATAATATTAACTTGGAGACAGAATGGCAATCCTAATTATATGGCTCTTCTTAGTGATCCAAACTAACACTTCCAAGTTACTGTGACTGATCAGGAGGATTTTAATTCCTATTATGGAAACCAATTAATCAAACCACACAACTACAGCAAATGTGTATTGACAAATTAAATATATACTTGATATATTAATCTGAATAACAAGGAAATATAGAACTGGAGACAACCACACAATTGAGTAAGTTTAACAAACAATTGATGCCAGAATAAAACCACACGATAAAAAAACTTCAATTTACTTCTTCAATAGTAATCTTGCAAAATGGTCTTTTGAGAAGATTGTGAACTATATATATTATATTCTACTGCTCATGATCTTTCAGCACCAATTGTTCAAAATTATATAGGTTTTTCTTTTTTAAGAGACATAACTCTTCAATAAGTCTTTTGGGAAGTTAACAAGATAACATAACCATGATTAGGCTCTATTCAACCATAAGTTAATTTTAGCCACATGGTCTAGGTATTCCTGATCACGATGGAAATCAATAAGCTCAATAGCATTTCTTGTAATCACATCAATTGCGACCATCTTTTCCAGGTGTTTGCAAGCTTCTCCAGATGCAGAATTTTTGTCTTTAATAGCTCCCATAGCCTCATGTAATATAGCTTGACAATCAACATTCCACTCTTCTTTGCTTTTTAGTTCTCCATCATTTCTGAATAATGCGGGCACTCCTGCATTCGAAGCTTTAGCACCTTCCTTAGCATCAGTTTTAAGTTGATCGTAGTATTTCTGATGTTGCTCGATCAATTCTTTTGCATTGGAAACACCTACAATGTCAGAAGCACCTTTACTTTGTATTTCATTCAATTTCACCTGTACTCTCTGTTCGAGCCTTTCATGTTCTCTAATTGCTTTATAATTCTAAGAGTAATTATCCTAGAATAGGTTTAACCAATGTATCAAGTTTGCATGTCTGCTCTGTAGCACTGTGACAAGTGTATCTATTTGAATTTGTGATGCCTAATTAGGGGATAATGCTTGAGTGCCTTGTGAGCTTTCACCTTGAGTTAATCTCCTTGTTGATTGGCCAAAAGTACTCTTAACAGCATCCTTCAAGTAGTCATTTTCTTTTGTTAGTCTCTCACAGCTCAATTTATATGCATCTCTTTCCTTGATCAACATTTGAGCTTGTGCTTTGTTTAGCTTTGCGACATTGATGCCAATGTCTGTTGTAATCAGAGGGTCAGTTCCCCCTACCTTTAAAGTCGTGACATGGCCGAAAGTTTTTTCAGTAGCTATGATGGCTGTCTTCTTGTGGGGAGGATATAGCGCCCATATCATCAATGAATTTTCATCATTATTATATTTTGTGCCCATATAAACTTCATTGACTCCCTCTAGAGTGAGTTTATATTTATCATCTGTACTATTTAGAAAACTGTCAAAAACTAAAGCAGAATTCAAATCAAGACTAGGAAAAATCATAACCCCTGCATCTTTAAGCAATTGTCTACCCCTGCTAGGGGTCATATCCTGTATCTCCTTATCTACTGTTACTTTCAGCATATCTAGCAATTGTCTTTCATTATCAACAGACACATCATCCACTGATTCTCTAATTTCTTTCTCTTTGCATTTATACAAAGATGACTTAAACTCTTTTGAATGAATAAATTTATCATCAAAAATGAAAGAATCATAAGCTATCTGACGTGGTTCCTCATCAGCAGACCCCTCCTCATCATGTATCACAACAGGAGGCTGATATTATTGCATTTTTCTCTTGGACATTTGTATTGTTCTGTACTGTGATTCCTCTTGCCCTACAGGTTCTTCATCTGAAGATACATCTTCAATCTTTGCCAGCTATTTTCTTTTCTCACTTAGATCCCTGTTATATTTTTCTACCACTAATTCTACCTCAGCCTCTTCTAGGTTTCTAATAACATCATCATGTGGATAAGGGATGTGTATATATCCACTAAGGTTTTGTTTCCTTCGAGCAGAGTCAATAAAACCTTCAGGGTCAAAACCTTTCCTCACCTCAGCACTCCTCATGTTATAATGCATCAGTTTATCCATAATGAGATTGTAACCTTCTTTGGACACCACAGTAAAATCTCCAAAACATAAAATGTTGGGCATAAAAGATTGCTTATCATGTGAGCTCAGATGCATTACATTCAAGTAGTGCATCTACCAAATTATTTCTAAATAAGCAATTCTGTTAGGGACAGTTTTGGGCAAGATGAATGGAGTGTCTTAAAAACCATATACTCTAATCATGGTAGCATCTTCAAAACAATACCAGTCTCCCCAATTATGAGTGACAGTAGGGGGGCCACCAAAATCTCTTAGCCTGAGGAACCTTTTCATCTCAGTTGAGATTGAATATTCACAAGGGTGGCTAAAATATCTGTACAATACTTTTACACAATGTTCTTCACATTGGGCATAACTAGAATGGGCATATCTGTTGTCCCATATTCTGGTCCACATTTGTATTGGTAACTTTTGCCCCCTCTGGTCTGTAGGAACAACTTTAAATTCACTTGGCCATAACCCTACTTCCTGGCCAAAATACAGCACCATGTGCATAAGCAGTGAGTAATGCTCAAAAGAGCATGTTGGGGAACTGTTTCTGACTGCAGTCAAGCCAGAATCTATTCTATTAACAACATAAGTAGCATAGTCAAACCGCCTTGCATTATGACACTAGATATCAGTAGCTATAACCATCAAAGGGATCGTCATGAACTTAGGGACCTCTGATTCCAGGACTTGGCCCACAGAATAATAAGTGTGTTGTATATATGGTTCAAATATTGCTACATGAAAAGGAGGACTGTCATTCTTAGTTAGAGGCATCAATTCTCCTTCAACTCTGGGCCTATGAATGGGCAACCTCCATCCATTGTAGGTTGTGTCCATTCTCCAGTATTCCTTCTCCAGGTCCTCATAAATAATGGGGACGGTGCATAAATCATCTAAGTTAAACATTTCACAAATGGCATTTTTTGACAAATGTACAATTGGCTCCCCTTGTGGGTTGCATATAGCTTTCGGACTTGGATTATATTGTTTGGCAAGAAGTTGGAGGAGTTCAACATTCAGGAATACATCAGGGACAACTAATTTTCCCAAATTCAAGTGCCATGGGTTTGACACTGGAGCATTCTTGAATCTTCTGTTATAGTGAAATCTAAAGAGTTCATATCCTTTGATCGGGGTCCAAATATTTCCTAAGCATTTACATTTGTCTTCCAATTTTTCCATTTCTACCCTAAGTTGAGTAGATCTCCTGGCCTTGGGAGTTGACCCCGGCAACTGATCAATTAAATCATGATTTAGCTTTCTGTCTTTTATCTTTTCCTCAGGGGTTTTATCAATTTTTTGTTTCTTAGATTTACTTGTTTCCCCTTGTGATTTTCTACTTTTTCCCTTTCCCGGAGTCTCCATTTTCAAATTTTTACAGGAAATCCAAACACAGGCTATAACACAATGGTTCATATGTATGTGCCTGTCGTTTGTGGCTGTAATTGAAATCCTCTGTTTGCGCTTCAAAATTCTTCTATCCCTCTTCTCAAACAACCCTGTCAATTGTAATTACAATAATCTTAGAGGATTTCATCACTGTCTACATGTAATCATTTGAGTAATTTCAATGTTATTCATCGCTGTGAAATGTCACATGATCATAACTCCTGTCATCAGCATGATTTTCAAAATGTCTGGGCGACCTTAATATCTCTTCATGGCACGAATAATCAATCAGCGTAACCCATCAATTGTCTTTCTAATACTATGTTGAATCATATTGAAGCAAGCGCAACCATCGGCATGACTTCTTTCATCACCGTGTGATTTCAATTTCCTTTCGATATAGTGAGTGTTACCGATATAACTATCGGTGAGAGTCTCACCGATATGTGTGACAATAATTTGTTATCAGGATGATCAATACCATCAGGATAACATATTTATGTTTCCCCGAGCTTCATCGTCTTCCTGATAATCTTCTATACTCTGGATTAGAAGGACTATCTTAATGTCTCACCAATATGGTTATTGGTTAAACTTCTTATCAATGGGTATAATCTTATTTCCATTGGAGTGAGATATACTATCGGGGTAATCTTTTTTAAATCACCCGATCACAGTTATCTCCGTGATTGCCACTTTATATTCCTTATCAGAGAGAACCTTTCAAAGTGTCACCGACACCTTTTTATCGCTGCAACTTGCGAGTCGGCAAGATATACGTACTTCATTCCAATATGTTGAGTTATGCCAATGGATAGGTGTATCAGTGTGACTCACACCGAAAATGCTTTTTATTGTTTTCACCAAGACATTGGAGTATCAGAGACTCATTAATTTTTTATCCCGATGTTCATTTCTTGCTGATGGCTATCATTTCCTTTGTCCCCATAGGATGTTTGGTGAGACTTTTGCCGAAATGCTTCATTGGTATGATATACGCCGTCAGGGTAATTTTCAAAGCAGTACCCAATGACTATTAGTCATACCGATCGGTGTGACTGCTTGATTCTCTTACCGATAAAGGCCATCGGTATTACTTCTTCCATCAGCAACTTCTACAAATCTCTCTCTAATCTTTACTCTCACGCTGATAGTCATTTTCATTGATTTCTTATGTATCAGCATAAGCAACACAAAGTCTTGTCGATAGATTGAAATTTAGGTTATTTTGCATTGCTTAGCCATGGACATCTTGTAGGATGTATCAATTTTTTACTATGGTTTTGGGATGTTTTATGATTTACTCAGATATGGTGAAGTGAGAATACAGTAAAAATTTTGAATTTTTACTATCCCAATAGTGGCTCTGTCTGGGATGTATACTCCCTGTGAGTATAAGAAGGATCCAGATCTCCGGGGGAAGTAGACTGGATATTTTATTTATTTGGGGTGATGATTTTATGGAAATGGAAAAGGAGAGTGACAAATGATGGGGAATGGGAATGATTCCTAAACTACTATGCATGGAATAAAATATTTTGAGAATTGTTTGAGGGTTGTCCATGCACTAGCAATGCTCAATCATCTTTGTACATGTTTATGAAAAGAATGGTTTTAAATATTGCCCATGCACAGGCGATTCTTGCTCTTCTCCAGACATATTTTGCAAGTAATAAGAGTCATCACCTCCTTTTCTAGTGATAACAAAAGGAGCTAACCATAGGGCTTCAAATTTTCCATGCTTTCCTTTGCCTTGGCACCTAGCATTTCACATCAGTACTAAATCATTTATTTCAAACTTCCTATCTTTGGCCTTTTTATCAAAGAGGTATTTCACTTGTGATTGTAGCTTAATGTTCTGCCTTTGAGCTAGTCTCCTTGTTTCATCAAGCTCTGTAAGATGTTCCAACCTTTACTCCATTGGCTCAGGAATGTTTAAATCTTCTTGGAGGATGAACTTGTAAATTGGCATGAGATTTTCTAACAGTATTCTTGCCTATGTTCCATACACTAGTTCAAAAGGTGACCTCCCAATTGCTCTTTTTATAGTGATCCTATTAGCCCATACTGTCATTCTTAATTTTGAATCCCATGCTTTCTTGTTTCTATCCAACATTCTCTTTATGATTTTCAGGAGGCTTTTGTTACTTGATTCTGCTTGTCCATTTGCTTATGGGTGATAGGGGGCAGCATAGGACATAGTGATGCCATGTGTATTACAGAAGTTTTTAAATTCATCAAATCTGAAACACATTCCATTATCTGTAATTAACCTTACTAGAGTACCGAATCTGAACATAATATTTTCCATTAGAAAATTAATCACCAACCTACTGGTTGCCTGTTTGGTTGGAATTGCTTCCACCCATTTTGTGAAATAATCAGTTGCTACTAAAATCCATTTATGTCCACCACTTGATTTCTCTGTAATTTCACCTATGAAATCAATACCCCACTGATAGAATAGAGCCTCGACTTGCATGGGTTTCAAAGGCAATGCTCCCTGATACTTCAATTTCCCTGAAAACTTCTGACATGCTTCACATTTCCTAGTGTAATGATATGAATCATTAAAAACTTTAGGCCAATAATATCCAACCCTTAAAATCTTGTGGGCTGTAGTCTTAGCTGAAAAATGTCCTCTGCACATGCCTTCATGCAATTCCTTCATAATATGTTTTGACTGATACTCATCTAAGCATAGCAGTAAAACTCCATCTTTGTTTTTCCAGAAAAGATCCCCATCAACAAATACATATTTTGAGGCTTGTAATCTAAGTGTCCTCCTTTTATTATCATCATACCCCTCAGAAAACTTCATGTGTTTTAGATAATATATAATGTCAGAATACCATGGAGTATGATCAATACTAGAACTTGTATTATCAACATCATTAGCACCACATATCTGGGAAGCCTCAAGATTACTTTCAGCCATCAACCTGGCAAGGCCTTGTCCTCTCACTAGTTTAATGATTTGGATTTCAATATTGAATTCTTGAATTCTATTGATCCACCTGCATCTTCTACCAGTGACTTCGGTCTGGACCAATACATCCTTGACTGCAGCATTAGGTACATATGCTATGATTTTGGCTCCCACCAAGTATGGTCTAAAGGTTTTTACTGCTTTTACTAATGCATATGCCTGTTTTTCAACAATGTCATACTTTAACTCTACATTCTGAAGGGATTTGCTAAAAAATGAGATGGGCTATTCATATCCATCATTGTTTTTCTACAATAGCACTACTGCAACTGTATGGTAAGAGGCAAATGAAAACAATTGGAATGGTTTGTTGAAATCCAGGGATATCAAGACAGGAGCTTCTTTGATTGCTCTCTTAATAGTAGCAAATGCTTCTATTGTTTCTGTTGTCCATTTTACTTCTGAGTTTTTCTTTAGCATCCTTGATATAGGGCAAACAATTTCGGCAAAATTAGATATAAACCTCCTAACAAAATTAATTTGTCCAAAAAATGACTGTATGGCTTTCACATTCTTAGGAATAGGGACTTGGTCAATTGCTTTTACCCTCTCCAGATCTATTTTCACTCCATCCTTAGAAACTATGTGGCCAAGTAATTTTCCCTCTGTCACTGCAAAATGGCACTTTTTAGGATTCAATGAGACCCCATACTCTAGGGCTCTGATAAATATTTGCTCCAAATGTGTGCAATGATCCTCTACCCTTTTAGAATATGTTGTCAAGTCATCTTGATATACTATCATGATTTTATTGATCAACTCAGAAAAAGCAACATCCATTGCTCTTTGGAAAGTTGCTCTAGCATTAGTGAGTCCAAATGGCATTCTCAAATATACATATGTTCCCCATGGAGTGGTGAATGCAGTCTTAAATTGCTCTGATTCTTTGACTTTCACCTGATTGTAACCTGAGAAACCATCCATCATTGACAACAATTCACATCCAGTAACCCTTTGTAATACTGCTTCCATATTGGGGAGGGGATAGTTATCTTTAAGAGAAGACATATTTAAATTCTTGAAATCCACACATAATCTGATATCACCATTCTTTTTTCTGACAAGAACTAAATTAGATACCCAGGAGGAATGTCTGATAGGTTTAATGATAGCCCCATCCCTTAATTTTGTAAGTTCTTCTAACATTTTAGGAGATAAGGTAGGATTGATTGGCCTATGTTTTTGCCTGAATGGTTTAGCATCTGGTTTTAGTGGTATCTCATGTTGAAACAGATCCTCTCTATATGCTTTTAAATCATCATATGACCAAGCAAATACATGCCTGAACTTCCTTAGTAAATTGATGATTCGGCTCCTGATTTTTGGGTTAAGATTTCTTCTAATATACACATTCTTTGGGGCTGCTTGTGTCCCCAAATTGATCTCTTCAAGGTCATTCGGTGCCACTGGTGTATCTTTCATTTTAAATCTATCATGTCCATCAAATGCCTTTTCCAATGCTATAAGTCCCTTGGGTATCTTATTTGTTTTTAACTGAACTATTTCTTGACCAAAAAGGGTTTCCTTCCCATCATGTTCTTCTACAAATGCATTAAAATCAATCTCCTGATTTTCATAATAATCAGCACAATGTAAGAAATTGATTATATCAGCATCATTATTAAACACTTTCTAGTTATGTATATTATCTGGGATGGTGGGTCTGGTTTTGAATTCAACTTCTGTAATTCCTCCCAATGTGGCATCATCCCTTTTCAATGCAATGTTTGCCAAAAAATCTGCCATAGTGTTTTTAGACCTATCAATCTAGTTGATTGAAAAGGCATCAAATAATTCAATACTATCCCAGACTGCATTTCTGTATTGTCTTAACCTCTTGTTTTTTGATAGGTACTTTTCTCTCACTTGGGAAGTGACCAATTCAGAATCACCATATACGGCTATTTTTTTTATTTTGTAGTAAGTGGCTATGTTCAAACCAATGAGCAAGGCTTCATACTCTACCACCTTGTTTGTGCATTCAAATGTTAAGAGAAAAGAATATTTGAAAGTTTTACCTCTTGGTGAAATAAAAACTATTCCAGCTCCATTTCCTATTTTACTGCATGCACCATCAAAATACATCTTCCATACATCATTTTTTTCTTTCATAGATTCAGTATGTATTGGATCAGTATTATGCACCTCTTCCATACTTTCTCCAACTTTGAAAGCTCCCAAATCTGTATCACAGAAGAAATTTATTTGATGCCGATCCAATCTTTCTATAATATTCTCATACCTTGGCTCTCTGCACAGCTTGATTTCTTTGCCTCCCACTGGTATGGTGGCATATGATAAGTCCAATTGGACATTCCCTCCTACCATTGCAGCCCATTGCCTTGATAGAAGCATTCCATAATACGGAGGGATGTCAACCATAGTAATATCAATGTTGTAAGTTGCTTCAGGGTGTGAGGCAAGTTTTATCTCCACATCTCTCATAATACCAACTATTGGGATAGATCTATTATCCATTGCATAACAGTGGCCAAATGTAGTATCAACCCACATTCCCAATTCTTTCATAACTGCTATAGGCATGATGTTCATGGCAGCACCTGAATCAATCATGCAATTCCTGACTACCTTGTTCTTGATTAATAATGTAGTGTAGAAAGGGTCTACCTGTGAAGGATTCTTTGTAAGTGTATCACCAAGGTATACCTTAGGCATTTGGATTGTTTCTTGAAGAACATTATTTGTTCTACTTTCATGTCCTTTATGTTTTTGACTTGGTGTATCAGAAATTAGCTTAACGACTGTATTCCTGTATTTATCAATCTTCATCATTTCTAAAAGTGGAACTAATATTTTTACCTGAGATACTGCATGAGCAATATCAAAAGAGTGAGCTACAGCCTAATCACTCTTTTCTGTCTTTATATTTTCTTTTTCTTGATTTTGTAATTTTTCTTTCATTTTATCCTTACCACCCTTTTCTGGTTCTTTAGATGATGACTTTGCATTATTCTTCTTATTATTTTGATCTTTTATGAATACACTCCCAGGTGCTCCTTGTTCAATGTTTACTGTTCTATTCCTCAAGTTATAAGCATTTTTAGCTTGAGCTATTGCAGCTATAGTAAGAGCTTCTCTTTCATCATCAGTAGGTTTCCTCCATTGTTCATATGGCTGATTGGCATAGTAAATAGGTTCATCATAACCACCTTCTTGATCTGAGAACACTTCCTGTTCTCCCATGTTGACATGATGCCTCTGATTTCCTACATCATACTCATATCCCTCTTCCTCTGAAGAAGAGTAATCTTCAGTCACCACACATGGTATGTCCTACATCATATTTATGGTGTGGTTATCTCTATTATAATTGTATAACATCTCCTCTTGTTGTACTAATTTAGCCACCTCACAGTATTCAGGTAAATGTGGTAATTTACATACCGAACACCAAGGTTTATTTTCTACGTGATGTGTCGTGTTTCTTTTCAGAGGGTCAGGAGTATCCTTGCCATATGGTTGCTTTCTACTATTGTCGATGGGTCTCCCATCCTTCCAATTTGTATTGTAGGGCATATCATGCAACCTAGGCCTTTCATGCCTATGTTGATCCTCTGGTTTAGTCTGTTGAGCATTCGGGTTCTGAGAATTTCTATGGTTGTCTCTCTTACTAACCATTCCTGCAGCCTTCCTATTGTTTTCAAAGGTTAGGGCCACTTTCTGTGCTTCGGCCAGGGTTGCAAGACACCGATTTCTAAGCTCGTACCCTATTTTGGGGTCAAATGCTTTCATATAAATACTCAGTGTTGTTGGATCAGATAACTTGGCTCCATGTGGTACCTTGTTATGTAATTTGGAAAATTTTAGGTTGAAATCATATACTGATTCATTTTGATACTTCTGTATACTTATCAATTCATGTAATGCAAACTCAGGGGCATATTGGTTGCCATACTGCTCCTTAAACTGATTATGGAAATCAGTTATTGAACTGATTGAGCCATCAGGTAAACTGTTGAACCAATCTCTCACATCTTTAGTGAGGGACATCATGAATAACCTCATTCTAATATCTTCCCAGTCCATACCAATATCTTGTATAAAAGCATTGAAACTTCTGATATGATCTTCAACTGATATTGCATTATTCCCAGTAAACTTGGGAACCATATTTCTCCAAGTACTATCCATAGGATATGGATACAACTGATATCCAGTTAAATTAAATTGTCTACATATGTTTGCAAGGTTTTGAGGTGGAAAGTTCATGGGTGGTGGATTAGGATAGTAATTATATCCACCTAGTGGCTTATGATAGGCATATTGCTACTGTTGGTTCATGTAAGGATTCATGTAGGGATTTTGTGGCCTATAATATTGTTGGCCAGGGGGTGGGTAAGTATTTGCCATATGTTGAGATGCATTATGTATGGGAGGTGGTCTAGGGTTTCAGGGTATGGTATTTTGATGATTTCTAGATGCATGTGAATTTGAAATTCCCCCCGTGTTTTGCTGTGGAATTCTGGAATTGTTTCCTCTATATGGAGGTACATATTTTGGGGGGGCTATTTCAGCTTTATTTTTCATCTGTTGAGTCTCCTGCTGCAACAACCTTTTATTTTCCTGTGTCTTAAACCTTTTGAGTTCTTCCCAGAGCCTGAACACCTCCTGTTGCTCTTCACTCATACTTCCTAGATTCTCTAAATTGTTATTTATTTCCTAATGTTCTGGATTGTCATTCATTCCTTGATTTGAGAATCCATATCCTATCCCTTCTCCCTGATGTAATGACATTTTTAAATCATATTCAACTTGGTTTCGATCAATATCTCTCATGACCTGTGCTTCATACTCAAGCTGTTCTTGAGGATCTAGTTTGTATCTTGCCAAAATATCATTAGTTACTCCATTGAGATTCTCATTTGAATTATGCAGAGGTGTGAACTTGTTGTGAATTGAAATAGTTTGCTCTACATTATTCTCTTGGGTATCCAGATTTTTATCCTGGTGAGAATAATTTGATGTTCCATTTCTTTTGGAAATGTTTCTAAGTGGTGGAGATGACTGCAATTTCTTGCCTTCCATCTTAGATCTCCTACCATCCATTTGGTATTAGAATTTTTTGTTATAACTGTAACTAGAGTCGCCACCTATTTAGTAAATAGGAAAAGTTTGTGTTTTATCTTTAGGGGTTCTTGTTTCCAGTAGAGTTACCAAATCAAAGTTTCTAAAATGACTCTATAAAAGGAATGACTAGCTTCTAAGGTCTTTTATTTAAGTCCCCAGTAAAGTTGCCAATTTGTTAGGTCTCAAAAATGTAGGTTGCTAATCCTAAGAGGATGCTAGGCTCTATGTTTAGATTAGCAACATTTTTTGAACTAACTTAACGAAATCAACCTTAGGGTTTGATGATTTCCTACACTTTAGGTCCTGCTACACCTAGGTGGGTGAACCTTGGGAATTAAGGCAAACTAAATGTAAATGTATTGACTAACTAAATCTATCTACAATGGCATATGGTGCAGAATAGACAAAAGTTTGCTAACTAATTCTTATATCTAACTAATGGTTGGTATAAATTGTATAAGTAATATCAAGGTAAATAATGAATGGAAATAAGACCAGTGCCTTGTTGGGTAACAGAGTCAAATGAAGGACTAAGACTAGTGGCTTATACTGGGCAATAATTCTAACTATTTGGCACAATTTTAGTTTATAACTTGTATAAACATGCAGGGAGATGACTGACAAACTCTTCTTATTGATCCAACCAGTATAATCAAATATCTTATAATTCACCAGAAGGTATTTTAATCCTTTCTTCAAGGAACCAATTAAGTGGAATACGTAAGAATAACAGATAATATTAACCTAGAGACAGAATGGCAATCCTAATTATATGGCTCTTCTTAGTGATCCAAACTAACACTTCTAGGTTACTGTGATTGATCAGGAGGATTTTAATTCCTATTATGGAAACCAATTAATCAAACCACACAACTGCAGCAAATGTGTATTGACAAATTAAATATATACTTGATATATTAATCTGAATAACAAGGAAATATAGAACTAGAGACAACCACACAATTGAGTAAGTTTAACAAACAATTGATGCCAGAATAAAACCACACGATCAAAAAACTTCAATTTACTTCTTCAATAGTAATCTTGCAAAATGGTCTTTTGAGAACATTGTGAACTTTATATATTATATTCTACTGCTCATGATCTTTCAGTACCAATTGTTCGGACTTATATAGGTTTTTTTTTTTTGTTGTGAAGAGACATAACTCTTCAATAAGTCTTTTGGGAAGTTAACAAGATAACATAACCATGATTAGGCTCTATTCAACCATAAGTAAATTTTAGCCACATGGTCCAGGTATTCCTGATCACGATGGAAATCAGTAAGCTCAATCGCATTTCTTGTAATCACATCAATTGTGACCATCTTTTCCAGGTGTTTGCAAGCTTCTCCAGATGCAGAATTTTTGTCTTTAATAGCTCCCATAGCCTCGTGTAATATAGCTTGACAATCAACATTCCACTCTTCTTTACTTTTTAGTTCTCCATCATTTCTGAATAACGTGGGCACTCCTGCATTCGAAGCTTCTGCACCTTCCTTAGCATCAGTTTTAAGTTGATCGTAGTATTTCTGATGTTGCTTGATCAATTCTTTTGCATTGGAAACACTTGCAATGTCAGAAGCACCTTTACTTTGTATTTCATTCAATTTCTCCTGTACTCTCTGTACAAGCCTTTCATGTTCTCTAATTGCTTTATCATTCTAAGAGTAATTATACCAGAATAGGTTTAACCAATGTATCATGTTTGCATGTCTTCTCTATAGTACTATGACAAGCGTATCTATTTGAATTTGTGATGCCTGATTAGGGGATAATGCTTGAGTGCCTTGTGAGCTTTCACCTTGAGTTAATCTCCTTGTTGATTGGCCAAAAGTACTCTTAACAGCATCCTTCAAGTAGTCATTTTCTTTTGTTAGTCTCTCACAGCTCAATTTATATGCATCTCTTTCCTTGATCAACATTTGAGCTTGTGCTTTGTTTAGCTTTGCAACATTGATGCCAATGTTTGCTATAATCTGAGGGTCAATTTCCCCTGCCTTTAAAGTCGTGACATGGCCGAAAGTTTTTTCAGTATCTATGATGGCTGTCTTCTTATGGGGAGGATATAGCGCCCATATCATCAATGAATTTTCATCATTATTATATTTGTGCCCATATAAACTTCATTAACTCCCTCTAGAGTGAGTTTATATTTATCATCTGTACTATTTAGAAAACTGTCAAAAACTAAAGCAGAATTCAAATCAAGACCAGGAAAAATCATAACCCCTGCTAGGGGTCATATCCTGTATCTCCATATCTACTGTTACTTTTAGCATATCTAGCAATTGACTTTCATTATTAGCAGAGACATCATCCACTGATTCTCTAATTTCTTTCCCTTTGCATTTATACAAAAATGACTTAAACTCTTTTGAATGAATAAATTTATCATCAGAAATGAAGGAATCATAAGCTATCTGATGTGGATCCTCATCAGCAGACCCCTCCTCATCAATTATCACAACAGGAGGCTGATATTGTTGCATTTTTCTCTTGGACATTTGTATTGTTCTGTCCTGTGATTCCTCTTGCCCTACAGGTTCTTCATCTGAAGATACAACTTCAATCTCTGCCAGTTGTTTTCTTTTCTCACTTAGATCCCTATTATATTTTTCTACCACTAATTCTACCTCAGCCTCTTCTAGGTTTCTAATAACATCATCATGTGGATAAGGGATGTTTATATATCCATTGAGGTTTTGTTTCCTTCGAGCAGAGTCAAAAAAACCTTCAGGGTCAAACCCTTTCCTCACCTCAGCACTCCTCATGTTATAATGCATCAGTTTATCCATAATGAGATTGTAACCTTCTTTGGACACCACAGTAAAATCTCCAAAACATAAAGTGCTGGGCATAAAAGATTGCTTATCATGTGAGCTCAGATGCAATACATTCGAGCAGTGTATATGCTGAATTATTTCTAAATAAGCAATTCTGTTAGGGACAGTTTTGGGCAAGATGAATGGATTGTCTTCAAAACCATATACTCTAATCATGGTAGCATCTTCAAAATAATACCAGTCTCCTGAATTATGAGTGACAGTAGGGGAGCCACCAAAATCTCTCAGCCTGAGGAACCTTTTTATCTCAGTTGTGATCAAATATTCACAAGGGTGGCTGAAATATCTGTACAGTACTTTTACACAGTGTTCTTCAAATTGGGCATAACTAGAATGGGCATATATGTTGTCCCATATTCTAGTCCACATTTGTATTGGTAACTTTTGCCCCCTCTGGTCTTTAGGAACAACTTTAAATTCACTTGGCCATAACCCTACTTCCTTGCCGAACTACAACACCATGTGCATAAGCAGTGAGTAATGCTCAAAAGAGCATGTTGGGGAACTATTTCTGATTGCAGTCAAGCCAGAATCTATTCTATTAACAACATAAGCAGCATAGTCAAACTACCTTGCATTATGACACTGGATATCAATAGCTATAACCATCAAAGGGATTGTCATGAACTCAGGGACCTCTGATCCCAGGACTTGGCCCACAGAATGATAAGTGTGTTGTATATATGGTTCAAATATTGCTACATGAAAAGGAGGACCATCATTCTCAGTTAGAGGCATCAATTCTCCTTCAACTCTGGGCCTATGAATGGGCAACCTCCATCCATTGTAGGTTGTGTCCATTCTCCAGTATTCCTTCTCCAAGTCCTCATAAATAATGGGGACGGTGCATAAATCATCTAAGTTGAACACTTCATAAATGGCATTTTTTGACAAATGTATAATTGGCTCCCCTTGTGGGTTGCATATAGCTTTCAAACTTGGATTATATTGTTTGGCAAGAAGTTGGGGGAGTTCAACATTGATGAATACATCAGGGACAACTAATTTTCCCAAATTCAAGTGCCATGGGTTTGACACTGGAGCATTCCTTAATCTTCTGTTATAGTGAAATCTGAAGAGTTCATATCCTCTAATCGGGGTCCAAATATTTCCTAAGCATTTACATTTGTCTTCCAATTTTTCCATTTCTGCCCTAAGTTGAGCAGATCTCCTGGCCTTGGGAGTTGACCTTGGCAACTTATCAATTAAATCCTGATTTAGCTTTCTGTCTTTTATCTTTTCCTCAGGGGTTTTATCAGTTTTTTTTTCTTAGATTTACTTGTTTCCCCTTGTGATTTTCTACTTTTTCCCTTTCCCGAAGTCTCCATTTTCAAATTTTGACAGGAAATCCAAACATAAGCTATAACACAATGGTTCATATGTATGTACCTGTCATTTGTGGATGCAATCAAAATCCTCTGTTTGCGCTTCAAAATTCTTCTATCCCTCTTCTCAAACAACCCTATCAATTGTAATTACAATGATCTTAGAGGATTTCATCATTGTCTGCATTTAATCGTTTGAGTAATTTCAATGTCATTCATCGCTGTGAAATGTCACATCGTCATAACTCCCGTCATCGGCATGATTTTCAAAATGTCTAGGCGACCTTAATATCTCTTCATGGCATGAATAATCAATCGGCATAACCCCTCAATTGTCTTTCCGATACTATGTTGAATCATATTGAAGCGAGCGCAACCATCAGCATGACTTCTTTCATCACCGTGTGATTTCAATTTTCTTCTGATATAGTGAGTGTTACCGATATAACTATTGGTGAGAGTCTCACTGATATGTGTGACAATAATTTGTTATCGGGATGATCAATACCATCGGGATAACATATTTATGTTTCCCCGAGCTTCTTCTTCTTCCCGATAATCTTCTATACTCTAGATCAGAAGGACTATCTTAATGTCTCACCGATATGGTTATTGGTTAAACTTCTTATCAATGGGTATAATCTTATTTCCATCGTAGTGAGATATACCATCGGGGTAATCTTTTTTAAATCACCCGATCACAGTTATCTCCCTGATGGCCACTTTATATTCCTTATCGGAGAGAACCTTTCAAAGTATCACCAACACCTTTTTATCGCTGTGACTTGCGAGTCGGCAAGATATAAGTACTTCATTCCAATATGTTGAGTTATGGCAATGGATAGGTGTATCAGTGTGACTCACACCAAAAGCGCTTTTTATTGTTTTTGCCAAGACACTAGAGTATCGAAGACTCATTAATTTTTTATCCCGATGTTCATTTCTTGCCGATGGCTATCATTTCCTTTGTCCCCATAGGATGTTCGGTGAGACTTTTGCCGAAATGCTTCATCGGTATGATATACACCGTCAGGGTAATTTTCAAAGCACCACTCGATGACTATTAGTCATACTGATCAGTGTGACTGCTTGATTCTCTTACTGATAAAGGCCATCGGTATTACTTCTTCCATCGGCAACTTCTACAAATCTCTCTCTGATCTTTACTCTCACACTAATAGTCATTTTCATTGATTTCTTATGTATCAGCATAAGCAACACAAAGTCTTGCCGATAGATTGAAATTTAGGTAATTTTGCATTGCTTAGCCATGGACATCTTGTAGGATGTATCAATTTTTTACTATGGTTTTGGGATGTTTTATGATTTACTCAGATATGGTGAAGTGCGAATACAGTAAATTTTTTGAATTTTTACTATCCCAACAAGTTCCATGCATAGATGAGGAGGATTCAGATGACGAGGATAGGGCCAGCGAGAGGAGGAGGAGATGAAGGAGGGGTAGAGGAGGACAGGGAGACAAAGGTGATCATGGAGATGGGGGAGATGGGGGAGGTGGAGGAGGCGGCGGAGGAGGTAGACAGAGGTAGAGGAGAAGAGCTAGGGAGGGACCCTCCCAGTAACAGCAGATAGCGCAGCCACAGGCTACACCATAGGTATAGGTGCCGCCACAGTAGGTTGATTAGCAAAGACAGATGCCACCACCGCAGCAAGTACCCCAGAAGGTAGCCCAGTAGCAAGTTCCTCAGGCTCCTCAGCTTGACTGGCAATAGCAGGCCATTGCTATGTTGCATTGTCAAATTTGACAGCTTAGGGAACATCTCCAAGTAGCAGAGTCTTGGAGGGAGTCGGATGCACAAGTCTTGGCTAGGGTCTCCACAGAGCGAGATGTAGCAGAGGCGAGGGTGCGGGCCTTAATACTGGAGAGAGACGCAGCCTTAACGGCCTTGGGGACAGACGGGGCCACTGCCTTCTTGGTTACATAGGTGCAGCAGGGACAGGCCCAGGTTCAGCAGCTACAAACATAGTTGGCATAGGTACATGGTGAGCTTGCTAGGGTGCAGACTCAGATGCAATATTATAGAGGATTGTACCATGGGGCGGTGCTAGCAAACCGGCGTGCACTGAGTTACAGGAGCTAGTTTGTGGCTTCACACAAGGCAGGGGGTTCACAGTCAGGAGCTTTGGTGAGGGGCCCACAACAGTTAGGGGCCATTAGAGGAGGGGATGGAGAGGACAATGCTAGGAGCAGTGGCTCACAGCAGCAGGGCTAGCCCATAGTTGCACTTGTACATATTTTGGCTTATGCATACACTCTTTGATGGCTCAAATAGCTTGATAGTTATTTACTTGCATCATTTTTGTTCCAAGACATGTATCACTATTTATGTGGTGTATACACTGTATATGACATTAACTTAGAGATAGACCTTGATATTATACATTTGGATATGTTTTATTTGATATTTATATGATGATGCAGCTATTGATGATCTATATATGTAATTGTTTATGCTATATGTCATGGATGCATTCTATCTTCATGATTTTTTTTATATGTGATGCACATGTTTATTATGTCTATATGATGTTATGTGATGTTCTACATGATAATGCAGTTTGATGCTTCTACACTATGATGGTTTATGAGATATGATTCTAGTGCAGAATTAGATGATTTCATGATGATCTGATGCACTTTTATGTATACAGATGCAAATGTTATTTATGTGATTATGTAGTTCATGCGATGATATTTATCTATGTTTTTGATTTTTCTGTTGACACTATGTTATGATACAAATGTATATGGATGATCTAATGTGCTTATTATGTATGCAAATGATTTAATCATGTTAATGACTATCTCATGTGATATGATATGCAACTTATGCTATGTTTTTTCCATGTCCAAATGTACTCAATCGACACAAAAATGACACAATGATGGATAGAAGACTAACTGATGCAAGAATGGCTTGATAGAAGGACTTACAAGCTTTTATTTGTATTGATACTCTGCATTTTGGATCTTTTATTGCATGGGATATGGATGCAAATGGATGCGAAATGATTTGCCATCTTGATTTTGCAAGTATTTTGAAGTGCTTATTTCATCATTGGGCATTTTAAAATGTTGTAAGAGAATACAAGCATCTAGGTATAAGTGAACCAAGATGACCTGAGTATTGCTTACATGGATTTTGATTTAGCAAGTTAATACAAGCATCTAGGTATATTTGAACTAAGATGACCTGAGTATTTCTTGTGTATCAATAGACAAGGATTCCCTCCATTCATGTTAGACCTTTGAAGTCCTCAATGATCTTTTGCCGATCATGTCATTAGACAAGGCTTTACATTACTAAAGATTAATCCACAAACAACAGACAAAGAAAATGATTATGCCCCCATCATGGCATCTCTATTTTTTGACATCCTTGAGTAGCATAGGAAGGCATAATAACAAAAACTCAAGACTCCGTAAGTTAACCTGATCACAAACACAAAACATTCTTGCATTAGATGTGTTTTTCTTTACATAATTTTGATAGAATCATTTAGAGTGCTTTAGGTACTTGTTTTCTTTTCTTTGGATAGGTTGATGTCTTGCTTCAAGATTTCTATTTTGAAAGCGGGTTTTGCTTGTGCTTGTATGCATGCATGGTAAAACGGACCCTAAGGGATTGACCTAGTGCCTCGAGGGCGCATTAATAATGGCCTTGCCTACATGACGACACAGAGGCAGCGTTGTTCAAGGACTTGGACCATGGATGGACTAGAGGAAAGAAGACCAGGTATGGGACGGATGGGAAGTGGAGCATCAGGGGCTCATTGAAAATGGCCTTGCCTATGTGATGATGTAGAGGCAGTGTAGTTCAGGGACTTGGACCCTGTGAGATTGATGACAAACACTATGCTAGGCTAACACTGTGGACAGGATACTAGATAAGACCTTTAGTTGACAAGGCGATAAAAGAAACTAAGTATCAAGCCATGATAGGTTATGGTTAGGTTACACAAGGTGTTTTATTGTGGAGCAGATATGGATCAGATGAGGAATATTGGCAGGAAGAATGGATGCAGGGTGATTGGTTTCCCAAAGATGGAGAAGGTGGATCATCACAAGTAGCGCATGTTTACCAGGTTTTCACCACTTGTTTTTATTTGCACGAAAGCTAGAAGTACACATGACACCTATTTGCTAGGTTTTCATCATGGTACCTATCCAAGGCACCTGTTTGCCAGGTTTTCACCAAAGGACAATTTTTTTGTTGTTTTTCTATTTTTTAATTTTTATTTTTGCCTTTTGTTTTTTTTTAATTTTATTTTTTTGCCCCCCTTACATTGTACATTGGGGTTCTCTTAGGTATAGAATCAACGAAGATGCATACTATTGATTGGGTTTTCAAATAGCTCACCCTCTGAAGTTCCTAACTGATATGCCCCCAATCCGTATGCAACAATGATGACATAAGGACCAAGCCAATTGGGCTCAAACTTACCTTTCTTTTCTCGATCCTGTTGATTGTGGGGATTTTCCTTGAGTACTAGATCACCAACATTGAAGACCCTTGGACGGACTCTGTGGTTGTAGCTTCGTGACATCCTCTATTAATATGCTTTGAGATGGTCAAAGGTCTACTACCTTCTCTCTTCCAACAGTTCTAACTCTTGTAGTCTGGAAACTCTGTAGTCTTCATTAGTGATGAGACCTTTTAACGACACTCTTAGGGATGGTAACTCAACCTCGATGGGTAAATGGATTCTAATCCATAGACAAGGGCATAAGGGGTGGCACCTGTAGGAGTGTGTATACTGGTTTGATAGGCCCACAGAGTGGGATTCAGTTGTATATGCCAATCACAGCCAGCATCGTTGATAGTCTTCTTAAGGATTTTCAAGATTGTTTTGTTAGATGCCTCTGCTTGGCCATTGCCTTGTGGATAATAGGGGGTGGAGAAACGGTGTTGGATTTTGAATTTGTCACAAAGCTCCTGAACATCCTAGTTTTTGAAAGGTCTTCCGTTATCTGTGACAATGGATGAGGGAATTCCGTATCTGCAGATGAGGTAATTGATGATGAATGAGGCAATCTGTTTTCCTATGACATTGGTGAGGGGAACGGCTTCAATCCACTTGGTAAAATATTCAATGGCAGTTATTATGAACTTGTGGCCGTTGGATGATGGAGGGTGAATTTTTCCCACAAGGTCGATTCCCCATTAACAAAAGGGCCAAGGTGTTGTTAAAGGTCGTAACTCTTGAGATGGTGCATGTATCAAGTTTTCATGTATCTGGTATTGCTTGCATTTCTTCACAAACTAATATGAATCTGTTTCCATGTTTGGCCAATAGTATCCCAAACACATGAGTTTCTTAGCTAAAGAAGGACTGCTAGAGTGTGTTTCACAAATTCATTCGTGTACGTCTCATAAGGCGGTTTGAGATTCTTCTTGCTCTAAACATCAGAGTAAAGTACCATCCAGACCTCAGCGGTATAAGGTATTAGCAATAATGGTGTAATGTGAGGTTTGGCGAATGAAGGTTCGGCATTGGTTAGAAGACAAGTCAGGCGATAGGGTGTTATCCTTCAGGTAAGTGTAAATCTTACCATACCAAGGTGAATCAGATCTAACTAATAGGCATATGGAGTGGATTTTAGGAAGATCATAAGCTAGTTGCATAATTGCCTCAACCAAGAACCCATACTGTGACTCATTCTCTAGGATCTTAACGAGTGAGGCAATGGTTGCCATGGCATCTGCTACCTTGTTTTCAATGTGAGGGATCTACTCAAAGGAGATGATCAGAAAGTACTCTTTAAAGTCATCGACCATGAGCTTGTATGGAATTAACTTGTCATCTTTGGTCTAGTAGTCATCATTGACTTTATTGATTACCAGTTGGGAGTCGCCATAGACATGTAGCTCTTTGATTTTCCATTTTGTTGCTAATTTGAGACAAATGACCAAGGCCTTGAATATTCTGTGACATTGTTCACACATGGGAATAGCAGATGATAAGACTTAGGTATGGTGTTTCCATGAGGAGTGACCAACAAGATTCCTGCCCCTGATCCATGGTTTGTATAGGACCCATCAAAGTAGAGTTTCCATGAGTGTGTTGTGATACTGAAGATGGCTTCATCAGGAAACTCAAATGTCATTGGTGTGGTATCCTGTAATGGTGCTTCTGCTAACTGATCGATAATGATTTGACCTTTGATAGCCTTCCATTCTACATACTCAATGTCATATTCGCTTAGGAGCATTACCCATTTAGCTAGGCGACCTGTGAGAGTTGCTTTGCTAAATAGGTATTTTAGTGGATCTATCTTTGCAATAAGCTTGACTAAATGTGCTAGCATGTAATGTCATAGTTTTTGGGAAGCAAAAACCATAGAAAGACAAGATCTTTCTATTTGAGAATATTGTAGTTCGTAGCCCACCAATGTGTGACTGATATAGTAGATAGCCCTTTCTTTGCCTTCATAATCCTATTGTGCTAATAGGGCACCCAGGGTTGTCTATGTAGCAAATATATAAAGTAATAGTGGCTTACCTTGGATAGGTGGCATTAGAATAGGAGGGTTCATGAGATATTCTTTCATTTTTCCAAATGCTTCTTCGCACTTCTCATCCCATCTGAATGGAATCTTTTTATGTAAGAGATGACTGAAAGGTTGCCACTTGTCTTCTAGTTGTGATATGAACCGATGGATTGCTTGTAACTTTCCTTGTAGAGACCGCAATTGAGTGATGTTCTTTGGTGGTGGCATTTCCATGATAGCCATGACCTTGGCAAGGTCAGCTTCTATTTCATTTGCTGATACAATGAAGCCTCGGAGCTTGCCGAAGGTGACTTCAAACATATATTTCTTCAGGTTCAACTTGAATTTGAATTGTTCTAGTCTCTAAAAAACCTTCTATAGTACATCCAGGTGGGATTCTCTTGTTAGTGACTTTGCAAGGATATCATCTACATAGTCCTCCATTGTGACGTGCATCATGTCATGGAAGATAGTGGTCATAACACGTTGATATGTTGCTCCTGTGTTCTTTAACCCAAATGACATGACATTCCAGCAGAAGGTTCCCCATGGAAAAGTGAAATTTGTTTTATGTTGGTCTTCTGGTGTTATCTTGATTTGATTATATCCTGAGAAGCCATCCATAAGAGAAAGCATGGTGTCTCCTGTTGTCAAGTCAACTATGATATCAATATTACACAACAGAAAATCATCCTTGCGGCAAGATTTGTTTAGATCTTGGAAATCATTGCATAGTCTGACTCTACCATTAGGTTTAGATACTGGAACTATGTTTGATACCCACTTTGGATAGTCTATTGCCCTGATGAACCCTACATCCAGTAGTTTCTTGAGTTCCTCCTTTACTAGTAATGCAACGTGTGGATGCATTTTTTTGAGCTTCTGCTTGACTGGTTTGACCCTTGGATCTAGTGGAAGATGATGTAGAATCAAATCTGGATCTAAACTAGACATATTTGTGTATGACCAAGCAAATTTGACTTGCTTTCTCTTGAAGAATGGTACGAACTTGGTCTTCTCTGGTGGAGATAGAGACTTTGCAAAGTGAATGATCTTGCGATTGTCCTCTGTTCCAATGTTGATAGGTTTTGTAGGTTCCACAACAATCTGTGACTTCTCCTGATACATGTTAGTGGGGAGAGTGTCAAGCCTTCCATCATTTGGTTCCTTAGAGAGGTTTTCACCATTTGATGTGTCCTTTCTTTTTACTATTTTGGGATCTGATACTATCGCAGAGTAGTTTTCACCATCAAATCCTTTTTTGATTTTTATGTTTTGCGACTGGAAGGCTTGGTACCCTCTCCAAACTAAGCCATGGTGTTGAGTTCAATTGTGAAGCTAGGTTTACGATCTCTTGCGGGTAGATGGTCTCTAAGTTCCATGTAGCCAATATAGGCATCATCATTTTGGAACATGTCTAGTTGTGGGGTTCCTAGTAGATCCTAGTTGATAAGTTCAAGATACACAAGGGGAAGGGAATCAGAAGATAGATCTAATTCATTGATAGTTTGAATGGATATATGGTTAGGATTCAGATTGGTAGAGATAGGATCCAAGATTGTACTTTCCTCCAAATTGATTACTGCGATGGAACTCTGACCTTCCTTGAAAGTTGTACTCTCAAGAGTAGGTGAATTAGACTCTAATGGTCTATGCGTTAACATTTGTCCCTCGTAGTAGGGGCTATAGGTTTGAATGGTGTCAACTCCTTTGTCTTCATAAGAGTGTACTGTGAGTTCCTCCCACTCATACTCGTTAGAGTTTGTGTCACTGTCTTCTTGTAGGGCATGGATCTGTTCTACAAAACAAGCATTGGACTTAGCTTTGCCTTTGTCCTTGTATCCCAACCCTTTTGTATTTCTTTCCAATGAGGATGAAGAGGGTTTGATAGGTTCTATTATTCCTTCTTTTCTTCCCGTCATAACCCATTTTTTGCAGGATAGACTCACCACGCCCATAGATTTCTGTTGGGAGCTTAGGTGGTTCTTGTTGTGTATTATCTTCCTCTATGTAGAGCCATTGAAAGACATCTCTTTCTTCTGTTTCATCTGATAGGGTCCCCCATTTAACAAAGGGAGCAAAGGAGCTTTGGGAGGAGCAGAAGGTTTTGGATAAGGTGTAGGTCACCCAAAGGATCTTGGAGATAGGGGCAGTTTGGATAAGTTGAGGCTGTGCTCGATTGAGTATTCCCCTACTTCAATTTCTTTGATGGTGATTTTTTGTTCTTTGGGCTTGGATGAGGAAGTTTCAGAAGAAAATTCATGTTGTGAGATGGGGGATGTAGAAGCTCTATTGTTGGGAATGATGCAATCAAGTTTTGTGCAGATAGTGTTGCAATGCTGGAAGGGATCAGGATCACCTTGGATGGTCATCTGTTTGTCTATTTGAGGAAATTTGATGCATTGGTGGTAGGTAGAAGGTACAGCTTGCATGACATGAATCCAAGGTCTACCTAGGAGGATATTATAGGCTAGCTCCCTGTCGAGGACTTGGCAAACAATGTCATTTATCACTGGTCCAACTTGTATTGATAACACTATTGTCCCTTTGGTAGTTCTTTCTTCTTCATCATAGGCCTTAATGGTGATCTTTTTCCTAGGATCTACTGCAGTTTTAGAGAACCCCAATGTAAGGACTAGCTTGAGCATGCAAATATTTAAACTAGCTCCTCCATCAATAAGAACCCTTTTGATACAGTGTCTATGAATGAATATGATGATATGCAAAGGTGTGTTATGAGGCTGAGACACTGAAAGATCATCTTGTTTGGTAAACGAGATGGTGCTTGAGGAGGTTAGATTTCCTACCATGGCTTGAAACTTCTCTTGGGCTAGGTTCGTGGGCGCAGTTGTTTCCACTAAGGATTTATCAAGAATTTCCCTATGGGAAGGAGACAAACGCAACAACTCTAAGATAAATATGTGGGCAGGAGTTTTCTAAAGTTGGTCTATGACATTGTACATATGGGGGTTAGATGGAGAAGGTGACAACCCTCGAGGAAGAGTGTTTAATGTGACCTTACCACTGTGGGTGATGATGCTACAATCAGTTTTGTTGGGTCTTGATTGTTGATTGGGTGTGACCACATTGACTTGTGGGATGTTCTCCGATATGTAGTTGACAGTAAAATCGAATGGCACGCTCACGTAGTTTGCATTGTTTTTTCCATTATTTTGATTCTACCTGTTGCGATTGTTATTGTTGTTGTTGTTGTTATTGTTGTATTGTTGTTGTTGTTGTATGACCTATCATGATTGAGGAGTGGATCCTTGTATGCCACATGCGTCTCGTTAGAGGTATGTTGTTGAGTGCCTACTTGATTTTGGTCTATGTCTTGAATGATGTGTTTGAGATGGATATAGTTGTTGGTCATGTGGCCCCTTCCTCTGTGATGTTCACAAAAATATGTATCTTTCCACTAGTGAGGTTTTATTTGAGGTTCATAGTCACTAGTTGGTGGAAGAGTGATCTCATTGTTGGCCAATAGCTTTCTTAACGCAGACTCTTGGGACTCCCCTAGTGGTGTGAATTTTCACCCAGGGTTGGAGTTGAACCATGGCTTTGGCTCACAAGAGAGGGTTTTGTTTTGCATAGCATCATTTGCTTCTCCTTTGAGAGTGAAGATTGGTTGTTGTTTGGGAGCCACCACTTTGGCATCAACTACTCCATCATTAACGACATTTTTGTTCTTTGTCCAAAACTTTGACTTATCCGTGGTGTAGTTAGAGTTAGGGGTGTCCTTATATAACTTTATTTGCCCCTTGGCGATCATATCTTTCTTGAGAAATAATCCCATCTCAATGACTTTCAAAAATGAGGTAGGGCATTGAATTTGGATTTGGTAGCTTAGATTAGGATTAAGGTTGTGGACAAACATCTCCATCATTTGCTTCTCAAGTACGTCATATGAGCATTTGCTTGCAAGTTGTCTCCACCTTTGTAAGAAAGAGGCGAAGGATTCACCACCTTTTTTCTTTGTATTGCATAAGTCAAGCATGGGGACTTTTTGTTCAATGTTATATGAGAAGTGTGTGACGAACTTGTTTACTAACTCATCAAAAGTTTTAATACCTAGTGGAAGTCATGAGAACCATTCCATGGCTTGACCACCTAGAGATCTAGGGACTAGTCTCATTAGGAATGTTTCATTGTGAGCTACTTCCATGCACACGACGTTAAATTCCCTAATGTAATCTCTTGGGTCCCCTTTTCCTTTGTACTTTTCAAACTTAGGAACTTCAAACCGAAAGGGGAAGGGTATCATCTTCAAGCTTTTGTCAAAGGGATACAGTGTGATGTATTCCAAGGAATAAGTTTTAGTGGGCGGCTCTGCTTTGAGATCTACCATTTATTGTGTTAGGTCCTTGATTTGTTTCCTCATCTCTTCCATAGGTATGTTTGGGTTTACAACTTTCTTTCCTTTGTCCTCAATAGTGTGATTTTCATGAGTTTCCTCTACGGTCTCTTTCAGTTTGTTGAGATCAAAGTATGAGGGGAGTTTAAGTCCTAGATTTGCAAGATAAAGAAAGTACTTGTGAGGGTCCTCATGGAGCACTTTTTCTAGCATGCGTTGAAATTTTTGATCTTGGAGGGTTCCTTAGTATTCTTCATGAGAGATTTCCTCATCACTATCATGAGGGGTGACAATGCGGTTGGATAATCCAGCCATTTCAAGTTGTTTTTGGTATTGAGATCTAGTTAAAACCATGCGAGGCAATGTGGGAAGAGGTGAGATGAAACTAGAGATTTTGGTAAGGTGTTGTTGGAGATTGTTTAGAAGAGGATACTTGTGATGAGATTTGAACAAGGGACTCTTTTGATCAATGATTCTGAATTGGCTGATACAAGACAATAGCCACAGGTAAGGGTATCTGGTACCCATTTACTGTGTAGAGACTAGTCTTGCACCAAGACCACTAGCGAAGTTTTGTGACCTACTAGAGTTAATTGAATCTAAAATGATCTAAAAAGGGTCTTGCACCAATCTGATATGTAACTCTGACTTTTTTTTTGGAGAGACCTAATAGAAGGTGGATGAGACGATCGATGAAAGAGAGGGTATGTTATGAAAATGGAGGAAAAGATGACTATATAGTAGATCTAATCTTAGAAATTGGAATAAGGTTGAAATGGGTATCTGGAAAACCTGAAATTATTCTCTGAAAAGATGCGGAAATGCTCACTATCACCGATGCATAGAAATAGAAGTGCTAAAACAGAGGATATATGCACAGGAAGTTGAGAGAGAAGCGCAATTCCATTGAAATTTAAAGGTGCAGTAGTAGGTGACAGATGTGCAACAAGTTAGAATGTATGTGTAGCAGGTCGAGGCATATGCGCAGCTCTGGTTTTCTTGACTATTTTTTGCAATTTTTGGCATGTTTTTCAATGTTTTTCTACTTTTTTGGTTGTAAGTTGGTGTTTTCAATCTAATTTTCTCAATTATGGCAAGTGAAACACAAAAGACAGAAAGGAGTTTTCATGATTTTTGATCTTTTTTTGTATTATTTTTTGAACTCTTTTTGACACAAAAACAAGTACAATCCTAGGCTGGCAAAGACAATATTTGTTGATTCCCCTAGTTGTGCATATTCAAAGAGTATAGATTCAAGATCTTGGTAGCACCAGCTCCCCTCCATGGCACTCACTTCTCATGCATACCAAGATCCAGGTTTCATAAGGCTCATACCCCCACCAAACCTTAAGATTGTCCCTGCTATCTCTACTAAGAACCACATGAATCGGGGTGGCTTCAAAGGTCTCACCTTTTGCGCCAACAAATAGAAGGATTTTAGTCCACTAAAACAAAGGATGACTAGTAAGGGCAACCGTTCAAGCGGTTATAAGTATGACAGCACTACTCTCTATTATGGAGTCTCCCAGCCTTCAAGGGTTATGCCTTGAAGGGTTTTGGGGGAGGTTGGCTGTCGGTATAACACATCAACACTCATTTCTTGAAGCTTTTGATCCAAACACAATTTATTTATAGTGGCTTGATAGGGCTTGGCTTTAGCCTGTTACCACTTAAGGTCATTCCCCAAGGACGGAAGGATATCTGAGGGCAGGCCTCTCTAAAGGTTCAACACATGCGAAAATGATATGTATGGCATTTTGGTCACCCAAGATAGGGGAGAACATAGGCCTGGTATCATTCCCAAAAACATGAAAGATAGTTGTTCTTTTCCCCTAGTTAAAATGAAAAAGACTATACGAGCTATCTACTTGGGCACACATGCAAGTTGTTAACTTTGAAAAACAAGATAGCAGTGGTTTAATTCTATCCTCCTAGCATTGTGACTAGATTCAATTTGTTGATGCAACAAGATTCAAGTTACTCCCTTCCTAGTTAGATCTAGATGTGATTTTGCATGAACATTCAATTACTATCCTTTAAAAAGATGATGTGTTCTAACAATGCAACTAGAATGACTAAACCAGCCCCTAATCCTACAAGCAGATGAGAGAATATCCATGTGAAAAAGTGTCAGCATTAGCAAAAACCACAAAAAATATCCTAAAAACCACTCTTTAGAATAGATGTGCAGCTTCAGAGCATGAATGCGCAAAAACAGAGCTCAAAAACTGTAAAAGTGTAGAAATGGAGTATAAAAGCACAAGAACAGAGAACATATGCATAGGAATATTAGATGTGTCATGACAGAAGATGTATGCACAGTTTCAGAGGTCAGATGCGTTGAAAGATCATATACACCAGAATAGAGCTCAGATGCGTGATAGAATTTCTCAGATGCACTAAATCCTCCTATGTACGGAACCTTTGCATAGAAAACTTAGTTTTTGGGTTAAATCAGAGCAGGGCCCCACAGTGGGCTCCAACAATGTTAGGAGAAATTATGTGTGAATATCAATGATATCAATAATACCCATAACTCAATGAAATATAGAAATAAAGAAGATCTAAAATGATGAACAATACCTCAACAAACCTCTTTCCCTCTTGGCTTCCATTGGTGGCCTATCACGAATGATCTTGTCTATGAATAAGGCCCTCAGAAGATGCACTTCCTTGCTATTCCAAGATGTCAAGTGGGAATGTCCATGATAGTTGACTGCAATGAAGATGAGCTTCACAACAATGGTAATGGTGATATGGCAACAAGTTGATCGCAAGTGAATGGAATTCCTACAGAGTAACGATACTAAAAGCTTGGATGAATGAAATGGAAGAAGAGGGTTCAATTTATAGACTTATGAGAGAAGAGATCAACGGTATAGAAAGAATGAGAAGATCAATGGTTGAGAAAGAATGAGAGAATGTGCGTGAGCAGAAAGAGAACAAGTGTCACACAAAAGCTATTTTGAGTTAACTATTTTTCTATTTATTGAAGATAAGATATGCTATCATAAAATAGAAAGCTTTTTTCTATTTCGGGAGTTTTAGAATCAATTAGTTAACTCATGATTTGCTTTTGCATGATTTGAGAGGAATTAAATAATAAATTATTTAATGAAGAAGAAGACTTATTTTTAGAAGATTTGGAAGATTCCTAGGAATTTAGAAGATAAGAAAGCAAATTAAAAAAAAAAATTTATTTAATTGTGTGCACATGATTTGGAAGAATAAATAAAATATTTGATTATATTTTATTTTTAGAGAATGAGAGCATTTAAATAAATTTCATTGATTTATTTAAATTTGGAGGAAGAATTGACTTGATTAAATAATTAAGAACTATTAATTGTTTGGAAGAATTAAATTAAATAATTATTGACTTTAGAAGAGGTAATTAAATATTTTGATATTTAATTAACTTAGAAGAATATGAATCGAATAAGTAAATAAATATATTTATTGATAGAGGAAATAGAATGAAATAAATATTAAAAATATTTATTTAGATAGAGTCACATCATTTTTAGGCATATACAAGAATACATCAGTCCAGTGGTGTCCAAAGCCTCATTCTTTGATCTAGATTGATGTTTTGAGAGCTACCTCTCAGGGGAAGTAGCAAGTGTTCCTGATATGTGTTCCGGACAAAGAGCAGTAAGTGTTACAATATTCATGAAAGAGCAATTTGATCAAAGCAGCTAAGTGCAAGTATGTGCCATTTGCCATTGATGTCAAAGGCGGAGAGAAATCATGTGAAAAATCCAGGGGGAGAAAGAGTGCAGATGAATAAAAAGAAAGAGGGAGTATCTTGTCTTGATGGTCTTTACAGTTTTTCACATCATATGTTGCCATCAATGAAAAAGGGGGAGATTGTTGCAAGTATGTGCCTAATCGGTGTTGTCATTGATGTCAACATATCTGTGTTGTCATTGGTGTCAATTGTGCTCTTGTTTTGATGCTTGCTTCTAATGAGTTAAGTATTGTAGATAATAAGTATTCCTATTATAGTAGAACAGTCTAGTAGATTGCTCCTCATTTCTTGTAGAATAAATATCTTTATCTACAGATTAGAATTTATTTAGATATATGTTTGAAGATGCTATGTTCCAAGTTTGAGCCTCCGGTATGAAGATTTGAGTGAGTTTTGTTCACCAGAGTGAAAAATTCTTTTTCTATACATTCACTGGTGACAGGTAGAATGTATTTTGCACCACATTCCTCTATATTTAAGTATTTTAGTTTATGGTTCTAGAATCAAGTTTGTAGTGATGATAAGTGTGTTCAACTCCAATGGTTCATGATTTGGTGGTCCGCAAGTCATCTTTTCCTTATGACAGTAGCTGGCAATGTTGTTCATGTGCTCTGGTTTGAAGAATCTTCTTGACAGAGTGGTTAGAGATGATGTAGTTGTTCCAAGTGATTACAATATGCTTGTGGATGTCTCCTGATTGTGTTCCTACCTTTTGATTGGTTTACAAAGAGAAATTGGGATTGTGGATGAAGACTGTTCTTAGAAGACTTAATGTTAACACCAGTCTTGGCCGACTTGGTTGTTTTCATTTCGTACGGAGATACATTGAAGATTGTGGAAGCATGTAGTGATGTGGACGAGTGCATTTGAGCCCCATCTAAGGCATAACATGATCTGCATACATCTTTACCTTAGAAAATTTTGTTTAGGTCCAGACCTATTTCCATGTATGTTTGTAATGCTGACCTTGGAGATTCCAATGGTTGATGAATGTAATGCTAACCTTGATGTACATTCCAAGTTTGATGAATTGTATAAAAGAATGTAATGTACTTGTGAAAAAGATGTCTGTGTGTAAAAATCATCAGATAAGTGCAAAGGTGTAAAAGAGCAGAGGAGAGGAGTTATAATGTGCTTCAATGGAACTAAACCCAAGCATGGAGTAGATGTTATCAAATTAGTTCACCAACCTTTGGAAGTGAGCCACCCCTTGGTAGTGAGCTGATCTTGGCAGTGACCCTCTATTTTCGGTATTGTTATAACTTATTTATTTCTGTGGGCTAACACCCATAGTGGTTTTTCCCTTTTAGGGTTTCCCACATAAAAAACCTGGTGTCTCATGTGTTGATGATGTTGTTGTGTTGAGTTTTCTATTTCATGCTTTCATGATTAAATTTGAATAAGAGCGAACAAGTGTTTGATGTGTTAATGTTCATGAGTGATCAAAGTTTTGAAGACAACTGATTCACCCCCCCCACTCTCAGTTGTCTGGTGCATTTCAACAGAGTGTTGATTTTGTATCACTTTCTAAGGTTGTGTTACCTTTTCTCTAGTACTGGTAGTCACCTGATTTGTCGGAACCAGGGTATCTTTCATCTTGAGAGCCTCTTGAAGTAATGTCTTATGTTTTGAAATAGACAACCCATAACAAGATATTGGTTGATGCTTTTTTGAGCTATTCTACCACATTGAGTGGTCAAACTATCTAAGGCTTAGGAACATATCCCAAATATTTCAATCTTTTGGATTGAATATTTGGTACTCCATAATTCTTTTAGGAAAGGTGTCTCAATATTGCAACTAGAAAATGTTTATATTCTTCCCAGCTTTGACCTTTTTGAATACTCTTTATCTTGAAGAATAATTTAGAACTTTCAAAGTTTCCAAAAGGGGCTAAAAATGGCAAGGCTTACTATTATTAATAACTCTACATTTGAGCTTGGATGGACCCAAAGCTTTTCCAAAAGGTGTGGAACTACCAAGTAAACATCTTGGGTGATTTTTGACTCAAGATCATACCTAGATTGGAAGATATTAAAAATTCCATTTTTTGAAACTCTTGAAAAAAGTGTTGAACTCATATTTGAAGCTCTTAGAGGTCTCTAAATGCTCTAAAAGTTATTGTAACCGTAAAATTTAGCTATAGCTTGATAGATCTCTTCATGAGCTTTCTGATACATTAAACAGTTTGTCAATCAGACACTCAAATCAAACATTATGGCCTCCAGAAGTTGGACCTCCTATTTTGGGAAATATGAAAATGTGTTGGACACTTAAAAGAACTATAAAGGGGATATTTACACATGTTGGTGTGTGATTTGGCACATCACAAGGCATCTTTGATTGGAGATAATTTGGGTGCCACTCTTGGGTGGATTTTTGGCTCATGGTTTTGTAATTACCATTTACGGTTTACTGTATTATATCTCCTATATATCAAGAGCTTGAGATAGAGGTTGTGTATAAGAGTCTTATAGATGTTGAGTTGCCTCTGGTTCTTTGGTTGGTTGTACTCTTGTGAAATATTTCTCTCCAAGTATATTGTAATCTTCTTTATTCCTAAATAATATATTGGGTGGCTTTGAAGTGTGGGGTTTTTCTCCCGAAAGGGTTTCCCCATGTAATTATTGTGTTGTGGTATGATTTCTATTTATGTTTATTCTTGTAACTGTTGTAAAGATTTGAAACATTCTACATCTCCCTTCCCTCAAGATTAGTGTAGTAATTTGTTCCACTACCTTAGCTTCCTTACAAATTTTACGTTGGTCAAATTACGTTCTCTCACCTTTGAACTACAAGATTAAAAGTCTAAACAATGGGATTCATTTGGAGGATTATTTTTGAGTAAAAAACCACTTCTAGATTTTCTACCATTCTTCTCTTGGAACAGGTAAAATAGTCATATTACACTTGTAGGCCTTGAAGTAGAAGGATCATTTGCAAATAAAACTTCTTCCTCCTCTAGATCCAGGAGAATAACGAATGATTTGGAGCAATTCATCATTCTTTCTCTATAGACATCTCATGCATTTGTTCCACTAGTATGGCATTCTATACTCCCAAAGATTGGTATAAGGATGGCCTAACTTGGGCCTCTCCCTAGAAACCCTAATGTCTTTGTTCTGCTATATTCTACTGCAAGTTTCCTCTCAAACAAGATATGAGTGGATGACCATGATTGCAAGGGAAACACCATGTATTTGAATAATCTACGGTGTTATTTTTCCCCAAGAGGTGGAATCTTTTGTATCATAGATGGTAATAGCACAATTTGGTTTGTGATATGCTCTTGGGAAAGGCCCACCCCTTGTGAGATTTGATACCTATTGGGTTGATACTGTGGCTTGGGACCTTGAAATTTTTGATAGGGAGATCTAGGATATGAATCTTTTTGCCTTTTTAATTAATTATCTCATTAGAAAATATTTATAGGATACTTTTCATATCATTCATCTCCAATGCTACCTATGGAGTTGATGCTACAACTATTAGTATTTGAGAGGAAGGGTAAACATACATGGATGGAGAAGCTTGATTCATATTTTCTATATAAGGTGTTCAACTTTAGACATTTCTTCTTGCAATGGGATTGGAAGTTCAAGAAATACTAGCATGGGAGGCATAGGAGGGAGTTTACCCACATCTATCAAACTATTCTCAGCCCTAACCACCAAATCATATGTTGTCAAGAGATTTTGTCCACCTAGGGACTAAATCATAACCATAATATCAAAGTTAAAAGATTTAAAGTAAAAGACAATAGGCATACTCGTTGACGGTCATGCTGCAACCAAAATCCTTTGCCAAGTCTTCTAAAACCAAGTATTCAAATCTATGATTGCTTCTTGTGGTGCATGCTTAATTGTTATCAATTGTTGTATTACTAAAGATCTATCACCCTTCTCATTAAATCTTTCAAAGAAAGCATTCCCTAGTTCATCTCATGTACTTATGGAATTGGATGGAAGAGACTAGTACCAATCAAGTTCTTTTCCTTTAAAATAAGTTGCAAGAAACCTTAGTGTGACATTTTGTTTTGTTACATGGTGGACTATGCATATATCTGCTACATCTTAAAGGTGTTTGATGGGGGTTTTTGAGTCTTCTCTTGTGTATTTGGGAAGAGCTTTGAGAGAGTTAGGTAGACTGGGGCCCCATGTGGCTAGTTCTACTGGAGGAATCAGAGGGCTACTGCTATACCAGTTAACAAAATTTCTCAGAGATCATCATGTAGCCATATGAGGAGGTGGTGGATTCAGTTATACTACTCTTCTTTTGGGTGTGATCACTACTGGAGAAACTATAAGACTCAAATTTGATCCTAAAACTAATCTTGTAATTGGCCTTTTTTCTCATACAATATAACTTCTAAGTGGGAGATTGTGGTCTTCGGGTCCCACCAGGTGTGTCGAAAACTATTGATGTATTTATTGATGTCTAAAAATTACTCTCATATATAGATTTACACAAGCAATGGGTAATCCTACAAATGTGAGATTTGAATTGTAGGATAACCTTCAAGATTCTAGAAGCTAGTTCTTCTTATGATTCCCAATAACTTCACTAACTATGTAGAGTAAAAGGGAGAGAAAATTCTATCTATGAAACTATTCTAAGGTGATACACCAAATGAATGAACCTCATACTAACACTAAAATGGTACAATGTTTCCTATTCAAATCAAGATATTGAATTATGGTAGAAAAGAGCATATAAATGCATGATTTTAGACCATTCACAAATATCATTCATTGAACATAGGTACTACATCAATATATCACAATCTAGAAAGCAAACTTAAAAGACAAATAAGCTAGAACAGAATGTCACTTTCCATTCATTGGTGAATGAGAACAAAATACAAAGAGGCAAGATGCATAGTTCTCAAGTATTTAATCAATTTTGAGAAGCATCCATTAAGTCTAAAATGTCTATCCCCTCCCTGCCTGATTTGATTCAATCCATTACTTTTATATCAGTGGACTTTGGCTTGCATGATTTTATTGAAGTTACAATAATAGTCAAACTATAGCATGTTAATGTAAAACTACAATTATCTATAGATCTGTATCATTTTAAATATGAAGTCCCAAAAATATCGAATGCATGGGACTCAATAGTCTCATAGTATGCTATTGTGCAGTATGAGTTGTGCCTCTTTGTGATTTAGCCAGTGGCAAAATCATATAACTCTAACAAGACTAAATTGTCTTGAAGGAGTGCTAAGCCACCATGTACCATTTTCTTGCAAACATGCTTGCTCATTTGCATGGACTATTGGATGTTTTGATGTAATCGAGGGTTTAGAACCCTTAGCATCTCAATGATAAAATGAGACCCATTGCCTCTGTGTTGGTACTATACAACCAATGGCACAATGAAGAAAATGTGCCAAACTTGTTCTCAAAATGTTGTGCAATGTTGCCTTATGTCTTTTGTAGTATGTTTCCCTTGGCTTTGCTCTTTAAATAAGGCTAGAACCACTTTTAAGCTAACCAAATACCTTCAACCAATGGTGCAACATAAAGATAGTGTCAAAGTTGTCACCCTCTAAAATGTGCATCAAGATGACACATATCATGGAGAAGCAACCAAGCCTTGCCTTTTCTTTGACTCATATGAAATAGTAAGAAGGCCCACTTGGTGATGACTCATGCCTCTCAATCAATGGTGCAATGTTTATAAGTTGTCAAACTTGACAACTTTAAAACTTATGCAGTGCTTCCAAGTGGCAACATCATATCATATGCATCTACAGCTCTGTTGTTTCCTTTTCTGTCATTGTGTTTAGTAACATGGGCCCCACCAAATGTTGACTCAGATGAATTGATGAATGGAACAACATTTAAACTTGTTATACTAATAATGTTTAATTTTTTGCAAATGCTTACATGTGGTGATCTTCATGACCAAAATTGATTGCCCATCATAAAATTGAAAAATAAATAAGCTACCACTTGACTCTCGTCCTAAAACAAAATGGAGAGTGGGGCTCTACACATCCTACATCACATCATCCCTAATCTAAGCTCATCTCAATTCCAAGCCCAATCATGAATCCACTTTATAATTTTGATGATGATTATAGTCATGTTGACCAAGAGGAAATAAAAAATCTTGATGAAATCATTGAAATCAAGCTTGCCATAAACTACACTTGCCCATATACAAATATGCAAGCACCCTTTGACCATGCATTGGCTAGCACAATATATGCCCCATGCCTAATTGCATACCCTATGGTCATCCTTATAACACCCTTGACAAGGGAAATCCATTCTATCCCCCATTAATATCCATTGCACGTATGTACAGTCGGTGTTCTCATTGATGTCAACAATCTTATGTTGTCATTGGAGTCAACTATGTCAATTGGTTGAGCAGAGATGAGGTTGTTGCAATGGTATGAGTTGATTGGTTGAGTTGCTTTACAGAAGGTATTTTTCTTGCTTTGAAGAGGTGTTGAAGATGATGAGAATATCCTTCTAATGGTTGGTTTCCAAATGCTTTTGAGAAAATTTGATTATTAAAGGAAACAGTGTGTTGAAGTGGCATCCTATTTTATAGAGTAGTGTTCTAGTTTTTCCTTGAATTTCCTCTATGTGGAAGATATGTCTTTGCAATTTGGATATGTTGTTCAAAGATATTAAGAGATATTATATTCCAAATTTGATTTTTTGGTTTGTTGTATAGAGGAAGTTGTGTTCACCAGTGTGTGGACTATGTTTCTGAGTGTTACAGAGGTGTCTGAGAGAAATGTCTTTGCTTTGTATTTCTCCATAAAGTGGTTTTAGGTCTTGCAGTTCTAGAATTGTGCTTATAAGGTTTATATCTTTCTTCTATTGAAGTTGTTCATGGTTTGGTGCTCCAGAAGTCAATTTCTAGAGATACAGTGTATGACAGAGATAGTTAAGCATGTTGGATAAATAGGATAAGGTTGTGCAGTAGGTGAAAGTTGTTGTGGAGGAATTTGTTGGATTTTAGGATGTTTTAATATGTTTGTGGAATACTCTAGATTTTTTTCAAGCCTTACATGTGGTCCGCAAGATGTCGTTGGGTTTGAGAAAGCATGCACTTAAAAGTTCATTGTGTTAACACATGTTTGGCTGACCTTGGGTGTTTACACTAATTACAGACGTGCTTTGGTGATTATGAGAGCGTGAAGTGGCATGCTTGGATGAAATTAGGTCTGAACTAAGATGTGTTGTGGTCCACCTTCATTCCTTTCCACAGTGGGAATGTTTAGGTCCTAACCTAATTTAAATTTTCTAGGTTAAGGTGATTTGTCAACCTTGGAGAATTCTCTCAAGGTTGAAGACAATATAAATGAGTGCAAGGGATCATGATTGTGTACGCACATGATGGATGTGATGTGAATAATAGTTTGGTGAATGTGTGGTGCAGTACAAGACTTCATGTGTTAAATTACTGGGTGCAGTGAGCAGAAGGTGTCTATAATTCTTCAATGTTGTTGCAAAGGTGATTTTGGTGTTGTGGTGAATATTGGTTTAGTACTTTGAGCTTCATTGGAACTGTACTCCTTGCATAAGTTAGATGCAATTATAACAGTTCAACTCTAGTAGTGACCCACCTCTTCTATCTCTTTCTTTCAGAATAGTGAGTCCTTGGCAGTGAGCCTTTCTTCTGAGCAGTGAGCCCTTTGGCACTAGGCCTTTTGTAATTTAGTGTTGATACTACTTTATATTGTGAGCTAATCCTCACTGTGGTTTTTCCTTTCTTGGGTTTTCCATGTAAAATCCGGTGTTCTCTTGCGTATGGTGTTGTTGTGACTCAGTTTTTGTTGTTTTTTTTTCATGCTTAATCATCATAACAGTTTAAGAATTAATTGAATCATTGTGGATCTATTTGTGTATGAGGGTTTTGGATTTTTAAGTTACAACTGATTCACCCCCCCTCTCAGTTGTCTTGTGCATTCAAAAATTGGTATCAGAGAAAGGTTCCTTGGAAGAGAGCTTAACCACTAAAGGTAAATTTGTGATGTCATACAAGAAAGATGATCCCCAGTTCGATGGAACAGATTATGCATTCTAAAAAATAAGGAAGGAAGGTTATATGATTTCTCATGGATATTGTTGGTATATAGATTTGTCACCTAACTCTATATTCTCTCGCCCAGGAAGTGACAAGTGTATCAATAGTTGAACCAATTACAATGATATTTATAATTAGTTCTCTGCTTATTTTGCAAGGTGCAACTACCTTCAAATAGTATGCAATGAATTTAAATTTATGTTTCTTTTAACCAAAAAGCAACAAAAGGTGATGCTTTTCACTAAAAAACTTAAAAAGGCAATTATATACTTCTACAATAACTAAATCCCGCTAGAAGTTCAAAGACTTCAAATGACACTTCAATTTGAAACAGTGAAGAATTTCTCAAGTATAATATAACCATCACCACAAAACATTCACCAAAAGATAAACATCTCATAGTAATGAAAAGAAACAAATATCGAATACTCCAATATAGATAATAGAATAACCATTGGCAATATATTCAACTTAAGAAGAATAACACCCAAACATTCATAACACAAAGTTTATGTCTGTCTGAACTTCACTACATGTATTTTCTATATTAAAGTAATTGAACAGAAAAGAGCACAACAAAATTTATCTTAATGAGGAATCAAATTTGCCCAAAAAGATCCCCACTTCATGCCTAAGCACCCATATATATAGTTGCATATAATAACTGTCTTTCAAGAGAATGGTTTCTTGGAAACAACTACTTTGAAAATATAGTAATAATAATAAGTCTTGGAAATAAGTTCCCAGAGCCAAATTTAAAGAAATTACATAAAACAAAGAAAGTGATCATGTCACCACACTTTTTCCATCCTTAGGGTCTTCAACGCTCCCACCATCTTTTTCTCCTGCGTCTGTTGAGTTTTCCCGTGCCTTCATCCTTGCCTTATATTCTTGATACCTGGTAATGATGGAAGTGATATTCTTGCTGCCAGGTGTAGTGGTGATTTGCATTCTAGTTCTCCACCTAGTTAGCATTTTCTCTACATCAGCCATCTTTTGGAAATCATCATCTCTCAGATTTGAATGACTTGAGATAGACTTGCACGTGACCAAGTTTTCCCAAAGATTTCCTAGTGACACTTTTAGAATTATCTATCTCCTCATTGAATATTTCTTTGAATTTTAGAGAAATATCCTTAATATCCAATAGATTCTTCCTGAACTCATCAGTAATGTCAACTTCCAGGAGGTTGCAGTTCTTTTTAATCTCAATTAAGATCTCAAGATGTAGGCTTAGTACCTTATTGATCTCTCCAATAAATCCATCATACATCGATATTTTCCATTCCAGTGTGTCAGGCCAAGATGATTCTATATCCTTTGGGTCACTGATTACCCTTTCATTAATTAGCAACAAAGAATCCATGGCTACCAACTCTGAGACCTCCTTCGAAAGCACATACATTGGTGTCCTTCAAATTAACCCAACTGCTCTCAATGTCAGAAAAATGAGGGGCTCCCTGGATTTGTATTTCATCCCCAACCATAGGAGCATAAACATAGGGAAGAATTCAATATGCTTTCAACAAATCATGGTGGGGAGCAAAGATAGTGCAGCAGAATGACTTAGAAAAAATATTGCCATCCTGAATAAATATACCAATGCTATTATTCAAACATGATGTGCCTTGATGTTCAATAAATATGGCATTAAATTCCTGCATCGAGAGAATGACACCGCAACTTCACACACTGTTCAAAATTTCCAAAAAGACATTCACCTAACGTGTTGTGCAACTCATTAAATGAGAAGAGAATGCCTTGAAAAGTGGAAAAAGCTTCAATGTCATTGAGTCACTAAAAACTTGAACTTTAGAACCACAAGTCAGAGGTTATGAAGTTTTGGGAACCCCCGACTTGCTGAAAACATAGAGACTACAAAGCGAGTGAGATGACTTAACAAAGGAAGACAAAGTTGGGAGGTTGGGAGGTTAAGGAACTTTATAACTCCATGACTTCAGTTATGAAAACCTAGAAACCTATGACTTTAGTTACAAAGACTTAGAAACCTGTGACTTTACAAGGATAAACCAAAGGTGACTAAGGAAATTCAATTTTTTATGGCTAAGTCATGAACTTAAGACTCGAAAGAATGCTAAAATTTGACATGACACTAAATTTGAATTTAGGGTAACAACTAGCTCTGAATGGGGACAAGGACTAATAGGACACAGAGAATCCAGATCAACCATAACACAATGCCTTATTCATTGGCCAACAGAGACAAAATAGAAAACAAATAAAATGAAACAGAAACAAAAGAAAACTATAGTACAAGAAAAGATCAAGAGTATCACCAATTGAACATTTTAAGGTCTTTCTCGTTGTAGGCAAGAGGCAAGGGTCTACCATCTGGATATGATAACATAAAAGTATTATCTCAAATGATTGTCTTGATCTAAAATGGTCCTTTCCACAAAGAGTCAAACTTCCCATGTGCTCCTTTAGGTACTTTTCTTTTATCCCAGAGAAGTACAGAATCCCCAACTACAAATTTTCTTTGCTTAGCTCTTTTGTCAAAACCTTCTTTACCATCTAATGGTGCTTCGCAATTTTATCAACAACGATCTCCATTTGCTCTTCTAGTTTATTCGGGTACAATATCCTCTTCTCCAGTGCTGATTGAAATTGTTCATTCTCAATTTCTCTTCATAGGTTTAGTGTTGATAATTCCAAAGGAACAAGTATAGCACTATCAATTCCATACACCAACTAAAAAGGTGACATACCAATGGCCCTTTTGTATTTTATTCTATCCACCTAAAAAGCATCATAAAACTTCTTATGCCATCCCAATTGATTTTCATCTACTAATTTTTTGACAATAAAGATCATATTTTTATTACTTGACTCTGCTTACCCATTGCCTTGGGTATAATAATCGGATGAATGTGCCAGACTGATACCATAATCATAACAAAAGAGAGTGGTTTCAGAAGAGGAAAAAGAACTAGAATTATTAGTGACAATTTTCTTTGGAACACCAAATCTTACTAAAATGTTTTCTTTCAAGAAAGTGCATACAACCTCTAAAGTGGTTTGTTTGACTGGTACAGCTCCCACCCACTTCGTAAAGTAGTTAGTGGCAGTTAAGATATGTGTATGTCCAGCACTGGAGCTAGCATTAATAGAGCTAATAAAATCTAAACCCCATTGTTGGTAAGGCTCATCAATCACCACATGATTCAAAGGTAATGTTGTAAGGTGAGGTCTATTGAACTACACCAAACAACTAAGAGGGGGGGTGAATCAGTTGTCCTAACACTTTTAACTAATTTCAATCATCAACTTATCACTTACTTATATTCAGATATAACCATGAAAACATAAAATGAGAAGCTCAACATAAATACACACTCAACATAGGAGACACCAAAGTTTTATGTGGAAAAACCACAGTGGGTGTCAGCCAACATAAATATATAAGTTATATCAATACCAAAAATCAGAGGCTCACTGCCCAAATTTCTCACTACAAAGAAAGGGTCACTGCCTATGGATGGCTCACTGTGAAAGGGTAGCTCATTGGCAAGGGTTGAACTGAGATAACAACATCTACTTCATGCCAAGGTTTAGTTCCATTGAAGCACAAACACCTCTCCTCTACTCTGCTACTTTGTTCACTTTATCTTCACATCTTCACACTTTGATGCATTTTTACGACTCAATTATAAGTATTTATACACTACATCAACCTTGGAATGATCATCAAGGTCAGCATTACAATCATCAACCATTGGAACAATCTCCAAGGTCGGCATTACAAACATACATAAAATAGGTCTAGACCTAATACAAATTTAGCTAAGGAAGAGATGTAGGAATGTATGTGGATCATGCCATACCTTAGTTGGGAATCAAAACACAATATTCCACGCTACAACACACTATCACAATCTTCAATGCATCTCTGAAAGTGACGAATTCAACCAGGTCGGCCAACACTGATGTTAACACAAGTGTCCTTAAGAACACACTTCATGCATGATCTGAATTACACCTTGTGGACCAATTTGAATGTAGTAGCATGATCAGGAGGCATCCACAAGCACATTATGATCACCAAGAACAACCACACGATCGATAACAACTCTATCAACAAGATTCTTCAAGCTGGAGCACAAGAACAACACTACCAGCCACTGTCATCAGTAAAAGATAGCTTATGGACCACCAAATCACAAACCATTACACTTGAAAGCATTTCACATCAACGCAAACTTACTTCCAGAACTATAGACCAAAATAATTCAATGCGGAGGAATGCAGAGAAAAACACTTTCTCCCTGTCATCATCAAACACACAGAAAAAGTTACTTTCACTCTGGTGAATATAACTCTCTCAATTCTTCATACCGAAGGCTCAAACTTGGAATATAACATCTTTAGACAAACTTCTAAATAACTTCCAATCCACAGGCAAAGATATTCATTCTTCAAGAAATGTAGAACATTCTTCTGGACTGTTCTTCTGCATGTAATGCACTATTTGTATTGCAACACATTGTTATCACCGGAGGGGCTAATTTTCTCAATATCCTCAACAAATTAAGAGCACAATTGACACTAATGGTAACACAGATATGTTGACATCAATGACAACACTGATTAGGCACATACTTGCAACAATCTCCCCCTTTGTCATTGATGGCAGCATATGATGTGAAAAATTGACAAGACCATCAAGACAAGATTCTCCCCCTTTCTCTTTACACAACTGCATTATTTCTCCCCCTAAGTTTTTCACATGATTTCTCTCCCCATTTGACATCAATGGAAAAGGGCACATACTTGCACACTACTGCTCTGATCCATTTACTTTACCAGAAACACTTAGCTACTCCCCCTGAGAGGTAGCCTTCAGAACATCAATCCAGATCAAGGAATGACACTTTAAGCTCTAATGGATTGATGCATACCTTTGCATCTTAGTTTAGGATAGGAGGGGTAATGACCCCTAACTTCTCTTTGAGATAGTCAAAGGTATCTTTAGCCAAAGGCTTTGTGAAGATGTCTACAATCTGATCCTTTGTGGACACATATACCAACTTTACTTCATTTTCTGTCACCTTCTCTCTCAAAAAGTGATACCTTATTGATATGTGCTTTGTTCTTGAGTGCATCGTTGGATTCTTTGAAATGTTTATGGCACTTGTATTCTTGTAATGTTGGAAAATGTCCCCTTGGGGGCTTTTCCCTCATAGGGTTTAGCTCCCGGGTCTTTAGAGTGCATTTAGGACATTTTAGTTGATATTTTAGCATCCCGAAGGAATGAGACCTAAGTCCCATGACAAATAGGACCTAGGAGGACCCCTTGAGCTATACCCTTCCTAAAGTAGGGGGAGGACTTGGGTGCCCATGCCCTAGTCTTGCCCTATTTTAGGGCAGCCCCAATTTTTGGGTGTCGATTAGTGACCGTTATTGGGCCCCTTTACTGACACGGTAAGTTTGAATTTCAAATATCTTGGTGGGAGTGCTTGTAGATGCATATATAAACATATGTAGGCATTCATTTGTAAACTAGATTTCAATTAGATTGTTATTGTGAACTCTAGGCATCCTCAAGGTGATTCAAGGCTTTCTATTGTGTTGCAAGAGTAGACTTGTATGTTTTGTGTCTTGATATTTGCAAATTTGAGCATTAATTCCTTCATGGCATGAAGAGCATCTTCCTCCATGAAAGATTCACTACAAGGTGACATATCATTGTGTTTTTATCATTGATTCCTTTGGTTTTTGGCCTCCGCCTCACAAGGGCATGCCCTCTTTATCTGACAATGGTGTTCGGAGACTTAAGCATCCTCTAAGGTTAAACTGAGGCAAACCTATAAACACCACAACCCCCAAACCAAGTCTTGTGATTGTAGGTTACAAGTGTCACGTCTGGGAAAAGTGGAGTCATAGGAAGGCTAGAAAGACATCAGGGATTCAAGATCTAAAGAAAAGATGGACAAAGGAGCACTTTCGGGACTAGGGCGCTCGCTCCAGTGTCCTCTATAGACTGATTCCAGAAAATAGAAGTTACAGGGCTGATTAGTGTCTAAAGGATGTCCAAATTCCCTAAAAAAGTAGGTACGTTAGACTTGGGTGCCCGCTCCTATGTCCCTGACTGTTCTGCTTCAGAACCCTGAAAATAGGTATTTTGTAATTTGGTATTTTACTCACGTCTGTAAGAGTTTTTTCCGTAATTTGATAATTTGTTGTCATATTTGCATAATTACGATTTTAATGGTTAATTGAGCATAGGGGAAGGAAAAATTGATAATTAATTCCCTAATCCAAGCTTCCCCTCATTTGTAAGTGACCTAGGGTATGATAGTGCTCGCCACTCAACCCTAGATCCTTCAATGTTAGGGTGAAAGGAGGATTTTAACATCACAAAAGTAACAAATCCAATTTTACCATAAACAAATTTCACAAAAGCTTTCAATTGGATCTTCATACACAACTCTTATATCCTTCAAAGTGTGCTTCATCCATAATACTTGAGTGCAACAACATGTTGCTGCAATATACTTTGCTTCTGTAGTTGACAAAGATATTGAATCTTGTTTCTTGCTCAACCATGAGACCAATCTATTACCCAAGAAGAGGATGCCTCCACTTGTACTCTTTCTGTCATCAACAGCTCCAACCCAATCTACATATCTATATAAGCATTGAGAGTGAAATCATTGTCCTTTGGATACCATAAGCCATGATCTGGAGTACCTTTCAAATACCTTAGGATTCTCTTAACTGCCACCACATGTGATTCCCTTGGATCAACTTGAAACCTTACAACAAGACAAACTACATGCATACTATCAGGTCTAGTTTGAGTTAGATAAAGAAATCCTCCAATCATGTATCTATATTTTTTCTAATCAGCCTTAGGTGATTCATCAGCTTTTCTCAACTTACAACTAGTCACCATGGGAGTACATACTGGTTTAGAGTCTTCCATCCCAAACTTCTTCAACAACTCTTTCACATACTTAGACTGAGATATGAAGATTCCTTTATCTGATTGATGAATTTGTAGACCCAAAAAGAAATTCATTTCACCAAACATGGACATTTCAAATTCAATTTTCATCTCACCAGAAAACCTTATGCACATACCTTCATTTCCTCCAAAGATAATGTCATCAACAAATACCTCAACTATCAATATCTAATCATCATTGATTTTGAAGTACATATTACTATCTACAGTGCCTTTACTAAATCCCAATTGCAATAAATACATGTCTAACCTTGCATACCAGGTTCTAAGAGCTTGTTTGAGTCCATACAATGATTTCTTCAACCTATATACCATATCACCTTGATTTGACAATTGGAATCCCTCTAGTTGCTCAATGTATACTTCCTCTTCTAATTCACCATTCAGGAAGGCAGATTTCACATCCATCTAATATACCTTAAAATCTTTGTGAGCTGCAAATGCTAGAAACATTCTGATTGCTTCAATCTGAGCTACTAGGCAAAGATTTCTTCAAAATCTATCCCTTCAATTTGAGAATATCCTTTACATACAAGTCTTGCTTTATTCCTTACAACTTCTCCATTTTCATTCAGCTTGTTCTTGAAGACCCATTTAGTTCCAATAACATTTTTATCAGCAGGTCTAGGAACTAATTCCCAAGTTTCATTCTTCTCTATCTGCAGTTGCCTTTACCCAATTTTCATCATTGCATGCTTCATTCATAGTTTTAGGTTCAATCTTTGAAAACAAACAGTAATTGACTTGTTCTTTTGTAGCTCTTATTCTTGTTAGAACACATTTGTTCTTGTCACCTATAATCTAATCTTCAGAATGATTGATCCTTACATACCTGGGAGTCTTGGCAACACTTTCTGGAGCCTCTTCTTCATCCTGACTATCTTCTTGCTCATCTTTCTCTTCAATTTCTATAGTCACAGGTTCATCTGGTTCATAACAACTCAGGTCTGATATTCTTCCTTTTCCTTCATTTACCTTCACATTTGCACTGTCAACAATCTTTTTGAGCCTTTTTTTGCAGCACTGGTAAGCCTTACTCTTGGTAGAGTATCCAAGAAAGATTCCTTCATCACATCTTGCATCAAACTTTCCTAGGTCTTCATCTCTCCTGATATAACATTTTCTTCCAAAGACTTTGAAATATTTTACTGTGGGAATTCTTCCATACCACAATTCATAGGGAGTTTTAGTACCATTACCTTTCACTTGAACTCTATTTTGAATGTAGATAGCAGTGTGAATAGCTTCTTTCCAAAAGACTTCCAGTAGACCTTCTTCCTTCATCATTGTCCTAGCAACCTCCTGAATTGTCCGATTATTTCTTTCCACAACTCCATTCTGCTGAGGAGTCCTAGGTGCAGATAGTTGTCTCTTTATCCCATACTCTTCATAGAAAATGTTAAATTTGTTTGATTTAAACTCACCACCTCTATCTGATTCCAAGCATTTGAACTTTAAATCTATTTCATTCTCAACCATTGCCTTGAAAGATTTGAATTTCTCTATGGCTTCTAATTTATCTCTTAGAAAAGTAACCCAAGTCATTCTAGAATAATCATAATTGAGAAACATGAAGTACCTATCAACTTGTAGACTTCTCACCCTTGTAGGACAATAGAGATCTATATGCACTAGATCCAGCAAACTAGTAGAAAATTGTTCTTTTCTCTTGAATCTTGTCCTTATCTGCTTTCCCAACTGACATTCCTTACAAATTGAGTTGGAGGCTTTCACAAGTTTTGGTAAATCTCTCACAACCTAACTTGAGCTTATCTTTACTAGACTATCAAAGTTTATATGACACATCATTCTATGTCATAGCCAAATTTCATCTTCCTAAGCTAATAAACAATAATCACTAGTTCCTTTCAATTGATACATGTTACCTTTTTTCTTCTTACCAGTAGCAATCATAGTTTTGGAGATTTTCATGATCTTGCACCCATTGTCTTTGAATCTTAGATCATATCCTTTGTCACACATCTGATCAACACTCAAAAGATTATGTTTCAAACCCTTAACATATAGAACATTGTCAGTATTATGTTTTCCATCAAATGAAATAGATCCTTTTCCACAAATCTTACTAGTTGCATTATCTCCAAACCTAACCAGTCCTTCATCATACTTTTCCAAACTTACAAACTTACTTTTGTCACTAGTCATGTGAAGTGAGCATCCTCTATCAATAATCCATTCATCCTTATCTTTCTCAACCTGAACAACCAAGGCACTTTCTTCTACTGGTTTTTTATCCTTCACACAGCTAGCAGAATTAGTAGACACAAGATCTTCTTTAATAGAAATAAATAGACATTCATTTGTACTAGTACTAGCATCATCAGATTTATCATCAATCACACCTTCATCATCAAAATCTCTGACATAGTAGCATTTCTTTGGGACTCTAGGTCTGCTCTCATAGCTTTTCTTGTTTCTTTTAATTCTTTCAGGACATCTGGAAGCATAATGACCTACCTTACCATAAGAGAAACATTTAAAAGGTAATTTACCTTTGAACTTGTCAGAACCTCTTTGCATCCTGTCAACAAAGTTAGCTTCAATTTCATCAAATTCATCATCTACTTTATATTTCTTGGCTCTTGAAATATTTTCTGAAGTACTGGCTTTGAAAGCTAATTCAACTTTTGGAAGAGCATCACCAAATTCTCTCATCTCAAAGGGTATAATCTTTCCAAGTAAATGATCTCTGTCAATAGTTTTTACAGTCATAAATTCTTCAATAGCAGCCACCTTGTGACTATAGGATTTTGGTAGTGATCTGAGAATTTTCATCACAACTTCCTTATCAGTGAGAGTTCCTCCCGTACCTTTTATTCCAGTGACAAGTTCATCAACTCTTTACATAAAGGTTGTTATGTTTTCATCTTCATTCATCTTCAAACCCTCATATCTTACTTGTAGGCTTTGTATCTTGGCTTCTCTTATAGAATCATCTCCTTCATAAAAATGTTTTAGCTTCTCCCATACCTCATTTGCAGATTCAAGGTCTACAACTTTTGTCAACATTGAGTCACTTAAGGAACTTAACAGAGCATCCTTTCCTTTGACATCTAGCTCATATTCTTTGATATCATCTTCAGTTGTCAAACTACCTTCAGGCATGACAAATTGTGATAGTGTAGCTAGCCATACTTTATAACCAAGACAAAGAAGATGGCTTTTCATTCGTGCCTTCCAAAGAGTATAATTTGTCCCATCAAAATGTGGAGCTTCCTTCTTATAAGACATCCTAGATCTTCTTCAAGCTATTAGGCTCTCTTCAGAGGAACTTAGCTCTGATACCAATTGTTGAACTACACCAGATAACTAAGAGGGGGGGTGAATTAGTTATCCTAAAACTTTTAACTAATTTCAATCATCAACTTATCAATTACTTATATTCAGATATAACCATGAAAACATAAAATGAGAAGCTCAACACAAATATATAATCAACACAGGAGACACCATAATTTTACGTGGAAAACCCTAAAAGGGAAAAACCATGGTGGGTATTAGCCCACAAAAATATATAAGTTATATCAATAACAAAAATTAGAGGCTCACTATCCAAATTGCTCACTGCAAAGAAAGGCTCACTGCTTATGGATGGCTCACTGCCAAAGGGTGGCTCACTACCAAAAGAAGGCTCACTGCCAAGGGATGAACTGAGATAACAAGATCTACTTCATGCCAAGGTTCAGTTCCATTGAAGTGCAAACACCTCTCCTCTGCTCTGCTACTTCTTTCACTTTATCTTTGTATCTTTGCACTTTGATGCATTTTTACGATTCAATTACGAGTATTTATACACTACATCAACCTTGGAATGATCATGAAGGTCAGCATTACAATCATCAACCGTTGGAACTATTGTGCCTTGCACACATGCCCCATTTTACCAATGGGGACCCCCTCTTTTGAATTTTGGCTTAGAATGTCATGTTAGTTGGACAATTCCTAAGGTCTTCACTGCATGTACCAAACAAACTCCATTAGATGACCAAAAGTTACATTTTTTGTGAAATGGAGTGAGCAATGGGTTGCTAAATTTTCCTAAGGATTCAAGTCAAGTCATAATTTCACCAGAAACCAAGTCAAAATTGTTCCTTGTGCTAAAAATCACCATGACAGACTTTTGTGCTAAAAACCAAGATTACTGACTTCAGCGCTAAAATTAAACTCAACCGACTAAGTGCCAAAACTTAAGTCTGCTGACTTAGTACTGAAACCAATAGTCACTGACTTAGTGCTGAAAAATTGATCCTCTAACTAGGTCCTTCATCCCCAAATCTAGCAATATGTCTGAGGATGTATCAACTCGCACAAAGCACTGCAAAGATAGGAGCTCAACCTCATGCTGAAAATCATTGCTACCAACTAGGTCGGTAAGACCTAAAAAGCATGCTATGTCGATGATATCGTTATTCCACACAAACCCTAAAGTAGACTTTGCAGTACACTAAGAAACTCTACCATACCTCCTGCATTAATGGCGACCGAATAGGGGAATAAAAGTGGTTTGTAATCTGCATTTGAGCTCATTTGCACTTTGAAGATTGATCGAGAAGCTATGCGGGTAGATTGAGAAGTGGATCAACAATGAATTGCCAGTGAATTCAAGTGGTAAGAACAGTACGACCAGAATATTTTCATTATTTCCCGCCTCTCTAACTAGGTAGGTGCCTATTTCAAACTTAGGGTTTTATTCCAAAAAGTAGGGTTTTGTGTTGAATTCAAAAATGTGTCACAATGAGGAATTCTGTATGTCAATTTAGGTTTAATTTTCAAATTGTTTGTGAGTTTGTTTAATTAAATTGCAATCTTAAGGTTGAAATTGCATGTGAGAACATTTTGTTTGGGAAATCCTTCATTTTTAGAAACCCTAGTATTAAGGAAATCGGCAGTAAAACTCAGAATTTGATCTTTAGAACTAATAAAACCCTCACTTGTGCAAAATTGGGAATATGTTTATGAAACATGCTAAAACCCTTAGAAAATTCCATGCTAAATCTTTGGTACAGGAAATGTTCTTGATAGACTTAAAAAAAACTGTGTTTCCCTACTTAGCGCTAAAAGCACCACTGACTAACCTAAATAACCTTGAAGAAAACAAAGTTAGTTGAACACTTGAAAAATTTTGCCCAAACCAAAATTTGACCCAGCACCAAAACCCCAAGTTACTGACTTTGCGTGGGAATCCATCTTCACTGACTTTAGTCAGACATTATCAAATACTCTGCAAAGTTGGTAGTATCCAAAAGTCTCGTCGACACAAACCTTGACCCAACACTAAATTGACGATTCACTAACTTGTGCTTAAAATCTTTGTCACTGAATTTAGTTGGTTGCCTTTAAAAACCACACTAAGTCCAATGTAGTCAGAATCCACACTGACTCATTTCCCACTCCTAGCATTAAAACCCTCACCGACTAACCTTTCAATTACACAAAAGGCAAACACACCCAAATTCTGCATCAGGTCCATCATCTCCAAATCTCGTGCCGAGCCTTGTTCCCATTTTTAGTGTTGAATCTCAAACCCATCCGACTTGCGTTGAAATGACTCCTCACTGACCCCCTAGGATCCATACCAATCAGTTGCAACTAAAACCTGCGCAAGGTCAGATGGACCTCAAATCTGCACTAGGTCAGACTGAGCCCATTTTAGCGCTTTTCCTCTTATAAGGTCTGACCCCCCTAAAATTGGTGTTGATCCTACAAAATGACTATTTTTCTAAAAAATTTCAAGGTAGAAGGGTGTGTTTGGTTAAAATAAATGTTGTAAAGGATGAATAATGATGTTTTGCATATTTCGATTCACATTTTGAGAAGTTTGAGCATTAATTGCATGGTCTAATGTATATTTTGATGCTGCTTTATTCAGTTAAATGTTTAGACTTATGCATTTTAGAGGTTGGCATTTGTGATTCAATGAGATGAATATTAGTTTCATAGAATTTGACTTAATAGTATGGCAAGCAGCTCATGAATCATGCTTTTAAAAGTAGGAATCAAGAAATTATCAACACAATCAAGACTTATTAGGTCCAGTTATGCAGGTTAAATGACCACCTGGCACAAAACATGAAGTATGAGTTTAAAGGAATTCCTCCCGAGTCAATAATATCCTCTGCATGGCCCAACATAGGAGACATAGACCTAGGTCATATTGATCTAGAAGATTTCAAACTCAGAGTATTTGGGCCTAATCCTACACCCTTGGCTAGAAAAATTAGAGACAATGGGATTGCAGAGGCTATTGCATTTCGTACTTCAATGCAATGTCTAGAATTGATAGTAATTTGTGCATAAAGATGTGATCCTTTAACTAGGACTATTCAGACCACTAGTGGGGATGTCTTGGCAGACTTGAGCCCACCCTCCTTAGGATAAATCTTTGGCATTTTAGTACATCCTATGTTATCTATACCTAACATTAAAGATGCAACAAAAACTTATAAGAAAGGTATTGATAAGTGTAAAAAACACATTAATGATGGGTGGATGAAACACAAGAGATCTACAATCATCAAGCTTCCCCATACACTTTACAAAAGTGATTTTTACAATGAGATTGGAGATCTTGTCACTTTGTTGAGTAAAATATATGGACTGCCCTCTGCATCAACTTTTGAGGGATGGTTGTTTACACTGATTGAGGAAATTATTCATGGGACAATGAAGTTACATTGGGCTCAAATTTGAGTGATAACATGCACGAAGCTTTCACCAACTTCAATGATAAGATGACTTTCAGGTGGACTTCATATGTAATCTATGTCTTAGCAAGGAGAACTGAATACCCAGGGCTATCAAAGTTGGGAGTTGTGGGCGATGGGCAATTGAAAGTGTATGAGTGTTATACTCAACTTGCCATATCTTAGTCTTTGATTCACTTCAAGAGGGTAAACAATGTGTTTACCATGTATATTACAAGGCTACTTCAAGGAGCCACCTCCTTAAGGATCTCTCTCAAAGCCATGAATGTTGTAAGCCAATTTGGGAGATGGTATATCTAGTTCGAGAAGTTCACCTACATAAGGGTGCAAGGATTCACATGAGCATCGTATAGACTACCAAGATATTCAACAGATAAGGTAGTGCTACTGGAACTGACAAGGAAGTTGATCCCTTGTGCAAAAAAATTAAAACACTTGCATAGAACAAATGTAAAGTTTCCCCTACTGCTAGGCAAAGGACAGTTTGCATGTGTTTCATTAGGAACAACTAAAGCCTCTAACAAAGAACTACAACTTCTCAATTTTCACTTATATGTCAGGAGGAATCATTTTGACCCTTATGGTGTGATGGAGAAATATGTTAGCAAGAGATTTTTCCATAAGGTATATCTAGAAGACTTCTGGGTAGACTGTGTAGATGATTATGTTGTGCTCAAAAGAACTCATTCAAGAATGTCTTTAGATTTCATTAAAAGGTTCCATGTTATAGATGTACTAGATCAATTGATAGATGATGCTAATGTGATGGATAAAGGACCTTGGGAAAACCAATATGAACACCTAATGCCCCTTCCAAATGGGGCAAATGCTGAAGAAATCTCATTAAACGAGATCATGAAGGAACCTATGACGCTGAGTAAAGTGTGGGTCAGAACTGAAATAGAAGCCATGACTCAAAATGGGATACAACTAACTTATATAGAAATGGAACCATAGAAGGAGTCAGATGGCAAAGGAGACTAGCCTATAGAGGTGCCAGATGTTGAGGAGCAAGTTTAAGAGGCTTCTAAAGAGATAGATAGTGAAGAACACATTCCATTAGCTGAAAGGGTGAAAGGAAAGAAAATTGTTCTCAAAGCCCATCCAAAAAGTTCACCTCTGACCAAGAGGACAAGAGTTGGATAGAAGAAATCTATGCCAAGCAGACCAAGTGAGGGTTCCAAAACTAAGAAGCCAAGGACCAAAACAATGGGGATATCCATTACTACTCTTGCCGCTGCTCCCACTACCTCTGCTGCCCATGACACCTTATCTACCCTAGTTCAAACTGATACAGAAACTGCCTCATACCCATTGGCACCAGATTTAGGATTTTCCTCTTCACTTGTTTGAGTTGCTGTCACTTCTTCTACCCCTTCATTACCATCCATTCCCACTACCTCCTTACCTCCCATTTCCTCTATCTCTCTTTCCACTTCATTCAATTTACCGCCTCTCTCTACTATTCTTTCATCTCCCTTTTCACTTCCTTCCTCATCTATTGGTACAGGAGCACCTTGACTTCCATAGGAGTTTGATTAAAATGATCCAATATTGTAATGATTCATCATTGTATAAGGTTAATCAAGTCATTGTTATGTATTAGAGGTCACTAGGAAGTTCAAATATGCAAAATATTGCAAACCATATAAAGGTTGTCAATGTAAAATTGGGAAAAAGATACAAACTTGGAAGGTGAAGAGTCATTTGGCTCTTGGTTCACTCCAAGATAGTGAGAAAATGAAAAGACATATCTAATGCCTTTAAAAGGCCTTGTAACCTTCACAAATTGGGGAGTGATTGAATAGATGTGAATTGGATTGAAAACTTGTGATTTTAAGCCCTTATTCTACAGTTCTAACTATTTTTTTCTCTGGTTCCAGGCCTTGTATGGCCATGTACAACCTGAAACCTATAAAATATTAATGTGATATTGAAGTAGGATAAATAATCTTTATTTTTGTTCAAGTCTCATCGAATTTGGTGCAATATTGAGGGAGATATGAGTGTTTTATGGATTGTAATTTTTAGATTTTTCCTGCAACAGTCATGTGGTAGCATTTGGTATAGTTCTATATAGATAGATACAAGGGCAAGCCATATATGGTTGGAAAGATTATTGAGTCTAATTTTCATTTCTTTTTGTTCCATCAAATTTCATTAATATTTGAATAAGTTATGGCATTTTTATTGAGGGTAGGTCTGCAGAGTTTAATTTTCTGAAAATGTAGTCTAAAAATATGCATGGTACGACCTGGTATGGCCTCACATTGATGTATATAATAGATGGATGGAAATATATGTGTTTCTAGTTTACAATTATTTTGGTTTGGTATAATTGCATTAAGTTTTGTGAGAGATATTACAATTTTGGTGAGGGCAAGTCTGAACGCTACCTAGGGTTTGTAGTTTTGGGAAAAAAGTCATAACCTTCTCCCCTAACATTGGATCTTCATGAAAATTGGAGGAAAAATATGTATTAATGTTCTCTTCAACCTGACCAAAGCAATTGTATTAGTTATTTGATTTGTTAATGTTATTTAAGATATTTTTGGTCCTCCTACCTCTGCATCATCTATCCTTTCATCTGTTGTCATTCCTCCTTCATTGGGTTTTGAATCATTCACTAATCTAACCCATGTGAGTCTTCCTTTATTGCCCACTCATTCATTGTCATTGCTTCACCATTCTTTAAGTCATCTAGTCCAAGACTCTACATGTTTGGCTATACCCTAATTGTCTAGGATTGAGAAGGTTTGTGCAGAGCTAGAACTTCAAGAACAAGGGGTTGAAAGGGAAGTGCCTAAAGAATCCCTCTCCAAGACTACAAACATTGAAATAGTTGAGATGTCTAATAGTCCCATTGGAAAAGGCACTGGGGATATAATTATGAAAGTTTCCCAACATGAAACATTGGAAAATCTATGAAATCTTGAGCAACAGCTAGATGGAGAAGAGGACAATGACAAAGAGTTTGAAAGAGAGCTAGAAATTATTGATGGTCCCCTAGCAAAAGAAGATAGTCATCTTAATGTTCTTACAGACTCCTCTTCAACAACACCAAACTGGCTACAAAACTGGGTCAGAGCTAAGGAGCCAGAAGTTCAAATGATGAAACTAGATTTAGATACAATCTTAGCTAGAATGGAACGGATATACAAAGACGCCTCTGGCTCAAGAATTGTTGAGGTGGCTATCCCACCAGCCAATGTGAATAAAGACCAGGTTAGGGCAGAAGATTATATTGTCACAACTGTTGACTTGGGACCAGCTTCTAGGGGCAAAAAATTGATGAATGTAAACGTATGGTCTCCTCCATTCTTGAGCAGTTGGACAAAGACAAGTACATGAAGCAAGAATTGAAATAGGAAAATGAAGAATTGAAGGCTTGCATATAGTTTTTGATGAGGCCATTGAATTCAAAGGAGAACCAAAATCAACTTCAGCCTTGCTGTCAAAAGAAGAGTTAGCCAGATTCGATGATATTAAAACAAATGTTGTTGGTATGCAAGAATGGTTTGACAGAGTATACAGTGATGGTTACGAAGCAATCACCTTTGCGATCAAGCTACATCAGAACTTCTGACTATTAAGAGAAGGATGGGAAGAATTAAATGAAGACTATGAACCCTATGAGGAATACTATTCCCATATTCTCCTGAGAGTACAGGCAATAAGGGAGCTTCCCGATGAAACCTTGTTATTCTTATAGCAGAAAGGTTGCATAAGTCTGGGGTATGGAATCAACAAATGAAAATGAAGAAGGAGGTCTTTGATAAGATTAAAGAATTGTACAAGGAAGCAAACACTCAACTTCTTGTTATTTATGAAATAAATGATACTTTGAAAGAATGTCTAGACCCTAGCATCGATGATCTTGCTCCATTTGATTAACAGCATTGTAAGGAAAGATTACGTCGGGCTATTCATGGGTAGTCTCCCCTGAATATAGTGGGAAAACTAGAAAAGGTCAGTGACCTTTGAGCTTCCTTTCTTGCATTTCACAAGACCAGAAGGGCAATGGAAGATGTATAGACTCAGTATTATTGGGAGCTTGAAATCCTCAAATCCAGATTAGAATACATCAAAGATCCGGACCCTACAGATATAAATCCAACATTAACAACCTGGACAACCTACCGCCACAAGAGGGCTGAAGAAGACAAAATAGATTTGGAAGGAGATGAATAAGACAATAAATTATTTGATATAAAAAATGTAATCTCGTCACTTGTAGATAATGCTAAATTTAGAAGGTCATGTGACGCTATTTTGTCCTTATTATGCTTTGAAAAGTGACTTTTCTCTATATATAGCTTAATGGGTACTCAATTTGTCTAAGTTCAATGTATCTACAGGTCATTTTTCATCCTTTTCCTATAGGACAAATTGTAATCCTGGAATACAAAATGCTATTATAAATGTATTTAATGTGGTTGAATATGGACTGTCAGTGTTGAGTTAATCTCCACCATGCATTCAAAAACCTAGTATGGCACATCTCCTATATAAAGGGCCATCATTCTCTCATTGTAAGACAATCTTGATGCTGAATTGTTGACACTCTGCTAAATTTTCGATTAATACAAAGCAAGTTACTGTAGGTTTTCTAGGAATTTATCTTTTGTATTATCAATTTGGTTTCATGGTTCACATCTTGATCTTCATTAGTTAAATTGTGCTTCTCAATGTTATCAATTTGTTAAAGGTATTTGATGAGTATTCAATTCCATACTATTAGTTGCTTGTTGATTGTAAGTAGCTGTACATAGTTAGCCTAGGTTGTTAAATGAAGCTAAGTTTGATTACATTTCAATAGTTAAATCACACCAACACTTGGGTATTTAATGAATGAATGTAGTTTGAAAATCTAAAAATCCATAGAAGATAGCACTGTTTTCTACAACACTGTAGCACAATTTTAGCTTGGTAAAATAGAAAATTGGTTTAAATCTGAATGTTTGTCTACCTACAACAATCTTTACTTTGTGAATGTCACTTAGGATCTCTCTTAGTTCCCTACTTCCTTTTGTGTTTTCTTATTAATCAATTGTTAGAGTTAGGTTTCAACAACATTTCATATCACCATATCAGCTAAACAACATAAGGGTTTGCATGTATTGTTGTCATAACCTATTAAATTTGTCACATCGCATGTAAGATCCATTGTAGGAACAACTAGTACATCCAACTGAGTCATTCCAAGCAAGCTAAGACCTAGTTGTATTATCCTTGGAGTAGTCTTACTTAGGGTAAGATACTTTTCAAGAGAGGTGTGGTACCAGCAATCACACTTGCATTGCTGTGTGCTAAAAACACCATCAACAAGAACAATCTCCAAGGTCAGCATTACAAACATACATAAAATAGGTCTGGACCTAATACAAATTTAGCTAAGGAAAAGATGTAGGAATGTATGCGGATCATGCCACGCCTTAGTTGGGACTCAAAACACAATCTTCCATGCTACAACACACTATCACAATCTTCAATGCATCTCCACAAGTGACGAATTCAACCAGGTCGGCCAAGACTGATGTTAACACAAGTGTCCTCAAGAACACACTCCATGCATGATCTAAATTACACCTTGCAAACCAATATGAATGTAGGAGCATGATCTGGAGGCATCCACAAGCACATTATAATCACCAGGAACAACCGCATGATCTCTAACAACTCTATCAACAAGATTCTTCAAGCCAGAGCATAAGAACAACACTGCCAGCCACTGTCATGAGTAAAAGATAGCTTGTGAACCACCAAATCATGAACCATTACACTTGAAGGCATTTCACATCAACATAGACTTACTTCCAGAACCGTAGACTAAAATACTTCAATGCAGAGGAATGTGGAGCAAAACACTTTTTCCCTGTCACTATCAAACACATAGAAAAAGCTTCTTTCACTCTAGTGAATATAACTCTCTCAATTCTTCATACCGGAGGCTCATAGTTAGAATATAACATCTTCAGACAAGCTTCTAAATAACTTTCAATCCATAGGCAAAGATATTCTTTCTTCAAGAAATGTGGAGCATTCTTCTAGTCTGTTCTTCTGCATGTAATGCACTGTTTCTACTGCAACACATTGTTATCACTGGAGGGGCTAATTTTCTCAATATCCTCAACAAAGTAAGAGCACAGTTGACACTAATGGAAGCACAGATATGTTGACATCAATGACAACAATGATTAGGCATATACTTGCAACAAGGTCTACCAGTGAACTTCATGAACTTTTCACACTTGGACACCCATTCATAGGCATCCCTGAACATACCCAACCAATAGAAGCATTAACATAAGATTTTGGAGGCAATTACTGAAGCTAAAAAATGCCCACCACATTCTTCATTATGAAAAGCCTCTAATAATTTCCTTTGTTGTTCTTTGTCTACACACCTCAGGAATGTTCCATCCACACCTTTTTATACATATTTCCTTCCCAGAGAATGTATTTATTGGCTTTGAGCTTCAAATTCCTCTTTTCTTTGGTAGAAAGATGATATGGATATTCACCATATGTTAGAAAATAAGAAATATAAGATAACCACTCATCCGTTGTCCTAGTGAAAACAACTAAGGGCAACTTTTCTTCTTTAGTAACATTGTTTTTTGCAATCCTTTTGTACAAACCCTTTCCCCTAAGTAAATTCATGGGTTTAATATCATCATACTCTTGCACTTTAGTTATCCAAGATCCTCTTTTATTGCATCCGATCTCTTGTTGAGTGAGGATACTTTTCATAGCAGGCTCTAGGACAAAAACAGTGGTATGAGAATGTAAAATATAGAATCTAAATCTCTTCAGGGCCTTGACTACTGCATATGCATGTTTCTCAAGTGGAGAGTAATTCAATTCATCTTTATTAAGAGGTGCACTCATAAAAGAGATAGGGGCTTCAATACCTTGATCATTTTTCTGCAATAGGATAGTCGATAAAGTATGTTCTGATGCATAGTAGTATATAACAAAATTCTTCTTGAAATCAAGGTGCACTAGTGTTGGTGAATTGGAAAGAGCTATGTTTATGTCCTCAAAGGCTTATTTTCCATCATTGTTCCATTTGAAGACAGGATGATTTTTTGTCATATTGGCAATAGGTCTAGTTAGTTCAACAAATTTTGGTACAAATCTTCTCAGAAAATTCACTTGGTCGAAGAAAGATCTGGTGCTATCTTTAGTTGCAAGCAAGCTAATTGCATAATGGATTTCACCCTTTTATGATCGACCTTAACTCCATCTTTTCAAACAATGTGGCCCAAGAGTTTGCCTTCAGTCACAACAAAGATTGATTTCTTTTGGTTCAAGGAAATTCCTTGCTCTTTGCAACGTTGCAACACTATCTCCAGATTATGTAAATGATTAGCCCTTTTTTTAGAGAAAACTATCAAATCATCCAAATAAACAACAATGATATTATTTTTCAAATCACCAAAAGACATATCCATCACCCTTTTTAAGGTGGCCTCTACATTTATAAGGTTGAATGGCATTCTTTTATAAGCAAAGATGCCAATGGGAGTAGTGAATGCAGTTTTATGTTGATCTTCCAGGGCTACCTCAACTTGGTTATACCCTGAGAAACCATCGAGCATAGACATCATCTTAGATCTAGAAACTGTCTGTAATATATGGTCTATCACCGGTAGTGGATAATTATCTTTTAAGGAGGCTTGATTTAGATTTCTAAAATTGACACAAATCCTTATTTCTCCATTATTTTTCCTATCAAGAATGATATTATCTACCCATGTTGAGTGATGGATAGGATAAATAAATTTTGCTTTTAGCATTTTGTCTATCTCTCTAAAAATAGATTTTGCAACCTTGGGATTGTAGGTTATATGTTTCTATCTGTAAGGTGTAGCACTAGACTTTAATGGAATATGGTGTTGCAACTCTTCGTTTCTAAATCTCTTCAAATCTGCGTAGCACTAAGAAAAAATGTCTCTGTAATGAATTAGCAAAGAGACCAAATGTTCCCTCTCTTGAGGAGAACAACACTTTCTGATGAACACAAATTTGGGATCTTCTTTTGTTCCTATGTTGACACGATCAAAATCAACACATGATTCGACAGAGACCTTGCTTTTTTATTTCAAATATTGATCATGTCTTTTGAATAAATCCTCCAGAGAGACTAATCCCTTAGGAATCTTGTTACCCTTTAACTGAATGACTTCAGATCCCTTACCATTAGGAGAACTAATATCACCTTCCAAAACATCATTACTTGCATCACTACTTCCTTTGAAAAAGATATTTACAAAAGACTTGGCCTTTTCCAAAAATACAATTATCTATTGATCATTATTGAAAACCTGCCAGTGATTTACATTATCAGGAACACTAGGTCGGTATACAATTTCCACTCTTTATGACTTATCCTTAAAATCCATATGTTGTAAGAGTAGGGATGTAGAAACAGCTAATGAATCAACCCTAGTGTTCTGATCTCTAGGTACTGCTTCTACAGAAAAAAGCATCGAAGTCTTCAATGCAATCACAGACTCTATTTTTGTAATGTCTAAGTCTACCATTTTTTACAATGTATACCTTCCTAACCTGTTTGACAATCAATTCAGCATCTCCTATAGCTTTCAACTACTTAATACCCCTTTCTTTGGCTAAATCCAAACCAAGTAACAGAGCTTCATACTCTGCTATGTTGTTGGTATTGTCAAACTCAAGTTTATAAGCAAAAGGGAACTTATAACCATCTGGTGAAATCAAATCTACTCTTGCACTAGATCTAGCACTAGAACAACTTCCATCAAATTCTAAAGTCCACAGTTCATTAGCCAAGTCAGGACTAACCAAACTTGAGCATTCCTCCTTCGTCAAAGTACACATATGTGTCTGGCTCGGTCTCTACAAACAAAATATCTTCCCTCGGATCACCTGACTTCAAAATAGTGAATTTGGCTTTGGGCTCAGGATTAAGATGCACCTTCTTCCCCTCTAATGGTATTAAGGAATGAGACCAATCCATTTGTATTTCTCCCCCCAGGTCTCTACAAAAACTTATGCTTAGGAGAATCCCATAGCTAGCGGGGATGTCAGCAACTAGGATAGTTAACTTCAACCTTTTCTTTGGAAAAGCAGCTAGGGCAACCTGAGCATCTTTAATTTTTCCTATTATGGGGACTGGTGAACCATCCATAGAAAAACATCTACCATGTGAGGACGTGAATGATAAACCTAGAGCCTTAGCTACTTGGGTAGGCATTACATTATTCAAGGCTCCAGAGTCAATGACAATATTGCTCAGCCTAAAACTAGAAATATATAATGACACATAGAAAGGTTCCATTTTCACAAAAGGGTTTTGATGGCTTGAGTTCTTATCATTGGAATTTGAACAATTCTATTTTTCTATGTGGACTTCATTCTCATTTGACACTTGAGCATTACAATGGGAAGGTGAAGGCTCTTGTTTAACATATCTGACTAACCTATCCAGTTTTGAATGGTTGAGTCTAAGGTATTCAGCCTGCAAGATCTAATTTTTTGTGTTTTTACAAGACTCTTATATCAAATGAACTAGAAACAAGTGTTTCAGAAGAGGGAGTGGATGGTACCTCAATTGATGCATTTTTTGACATGACATTTTCTGACTTCTTGGAATTAGGAGTGGTCTATCTTGACAAGATATAACTTGGATTAGAGGAAGAACTACTAGCCTAAACTTTATGTTCTTGCCCCTTTTGAGTTTGTTGAGCCCTTATAAAGACTGCACAATTAGGATTGTCAATCTCGGTGTATACATCTTCTCTTGCCTCTCCATCAGATTCATATTCAAAGAAGTTTACACCAACATCATTCAACTGTCCAGGCTCCTCCACATAGGGTTCCTCAACATGCTCATTAGTCGAAAGAATATGCATAAACCTAACCATTTCTAGGCAGGTAGTTCCATCATGGTCAGAGGTCAAATGAAAATTACACATCATATGATTGTTATTGTTGGTACAAGGCTCTCCTTCAATAGCCAACCTCTAAGTTAGACCAGTCAATGGCAATATTCTATTATAGTTTCTTTGAGGACCATAGTATTTCCTTGGTATATCCTAATAAAGTGGTTGAGGGGAACCCTTAGGCATTTATCTATTCAAAGTAATAATATCATTAGCCAACCTCTGTCTAATAGGATCAATGGAGTTTAATGTTGAGGATTTACCAATTTGAAGTTATTTCATCCATTTCCTAGAAATAATCAAATCATCTTCTATGGATATAGCCCTCTCCTAGGCTACATCTAAATCAGTCATACCTTCTCTTTTGATAGTGAAACTAACATCTGGTGGGAGGGTGTTGATAAAGAAGCATTTTAATAGGATATCTCTGAGCCTCATGTCTTTAGGAATTCTATTGACCAGTTTGTTAAATTTGGCCACAAATTCTCTCATAGGCACGTGTACTTCCTTTTTCATAGAAGCCAACTGAGAGACAAGAACTTGCTCATTCTCTATAGACTTAAATCTATTTTCAAACTTCAACCTCAAGGTAGCCCAATTAGTAATAGAACCATTTGGAAGGTGATAGAACTAGTCAGCAGCAGCATCAGTTAAAGACTCCACAAAGATTCTTATGGAGACATCTTCATATTATACAGCAAGGATAGAAGAGGCGGCAAAAAGGTTTGCATGTGTTTTTTAGGACTTTCCCATCACCTTTGAATTTAGGTATAATTTTCCCTAAACCTTTTGGCAAGTCATGTAACTAAGCTCCTAGGTTGAGAGGACCTATAACAGTTCCCCATGGGACAGGTGGAGGTTGAGCCATGAAAACAAGAAAATTCACTTGTAAAGGAAGGACAATTGCATGCAAAAGAAGGGCCTAATAGGATGCACCAGGAGTACTACTGGTACTTTTTTTTCTAAGGAGGGGATGATGGTTTACTAATAGACTTAACATTGTGATTAAGTGGAAAAGAAGAGAAATTAACAACTTCTAACAATTCAAAATCTTTATCCTAGATTCCTTTCTTTTTATCTCCCCTAGTATATCTCTTAGAAGCTAGTTTTAAACAAAAATAATAAGTTACAGAGTCACCAACTTCACTTACTGATTATTTCATGGAAGATTTTGTTGATTGTTCAACTGGTTCCTTTGATTGACGGCTTGATTTCTTGGCCAATTATTGGGAAGAGCTTGCACAAGGAAGATTCTCTCTTCGAGGAACAGGTACCACATTTTCTACAAAAATAATTTCTTGAGCTTCGTCAAAATGCCTAGCATTATCTCTTATGATTTCACCAAGTTCTTCTTATTCTAATACTTCATTAACTTGGTTATACTGTAAATTGGTTCTTCTTTGTTGACAGGCAAGTAACTGAAGACTAGTAACAATATCCTCTTGATCACCAATAAGTTAATCTACGTTAGGTTGGAGGATTGGAGAGTTACGTCTTTGAAGAACCATGTAAATTAATTGTAAATCAACTCACAATATGTTGACTTTGGCAAGATGTTTGTGATTGATGTCAAATAGGGTTGATGACAGGATGTTTGAGTTCAGGATGTTTGAGTTTCATGATGTTTGAATGGAAATGTGTTCCAATGTGTTCATCAGTTCATCATGTCAAGAGTTGTGAGTTCATAAGGTTGAGTTGGATGACTGGATCAATGTTGGATGACTGGATCAATGTAATTATGTACTTACATGGTCTTCATGATAAGGTCTCTTAGGTTCACATGTCATGTTGGTGTTGACATGTTGGTCATGATGTTGATAAGGTATCTATGTGTTCAATGTTTCATCAACCTTGTTCATTGGTACATCTTACATGTTTCATGGGGAGTTTCTTGTTATCATGCTTTAGGAGAATTGAATACATAATCAAGAGGTCAGTGGTGAACACAAGATTTCAAAGTTCATAGAATTGATCAGGAGAATATTGACAAGGTTGATATGGAAAAGTTCATCCTCAGATGTTAATATTACCAGGGAGACTCACACTTATCAAATATCCTCAGAGGAGTTGGATCATTTATGGGAGTTGATCTTGTTTTCTATAAATTCATGTGTAAATTTTGTGTCAATCATGTCTTTGCTTTGTTTTAAGATGGTTAGGTTTCAGGATGCTGATCTCAACTTCATATCTCAAGGATGTTAAAAGTTGATGTTGAGCTGATGTAGTAGTAAGAAGATGTGACTTAAGCCTCATATGGAGTAGTCTTTATTATATCTGATAATGTTCAATATGTTATATGATACTCATGCATGTTTGTGGTAGGGTGATGACAATATGTCATGTGATGTCAAGATGCTTGATGGAGTTAGGATCTACATTAGCAGACTTCTATTTTAGGTTTTTATTACAATACAGTCTCAACCCTAATAAAGATCTTACAAGAATAGAATGGAGTAAGTGATGTCTCAAAGGTTTGAATGTTTGTCCATATGCAGAGATAGATTTTCATGTTGCAGACTAGATTTCAAATTTTATGTTCAAGAGCAAAAGACAAATTTAATCAAGTTTAAGTCTAAACCCTAATGACCTAGAGACTAAAGCCTAACTATCAACGTTCAAGTATTATGACAGTTTACTTTTGGTTTTAATTTAAAGGTGACTTATAATCACCAGAACTACATGTTCACTTAAGTGAACACTTGAGGGATCAAACTCATCGGGCAACTGGCCCCTCTTCCTTAGCGAACCGGTGACCCCCAAATACTCAAAAGGTTTTGAGCACTAAAAAGAGATCAAATGTTATATTTAATTGTTATGAGGGTGCAAAGAGTTCATCGAAAGGAAAAAAATTTAAAGTTGATTCAAATTCCAATGGTTCTTCTTTAGCGATTAAAATTGATGACAATCACCTAATTGGAAGTTACAACAGCTTTATAACTATTCATATTCAGTTTCTCAATGACTAAGAGGCCCATGAATTTTAGTTGTGAGTTTGGTATGATGTTTGAGGTGATGACTGTTGGTGATCTGAGTTCTCAGGAGACATATATTCACAGTCATATGAGATTGTGTATTCTTTGGGAGACAATGAATTTGAAGCGTGGCTTAATGAGTAGAGGATGCAGTATGTGCAAAGTATACAGAGATATGGTGATAGAGGCTTGTGCTCTATGAAAGAATGTTGAATACATCAGTACCATGGTTGTGTTCTGACAATGCATAGTGAGGAAGAGTTGAAGATCAATGTATAAGAAGGTTGTATGTTGCCACAATAGGTTTACATTCTTGAAAATGTGTCATTGTATAGTTATGTGTTCTATCAGAGGATCTTGAAGGTTTTAATAATGTGTTTTTAAGTATAAGGGGTTTTCTTTTGATTATTATTATATGTGAAAAAGGGGCATCAAACTACATGATAAGCAGTATGCATTAGTGTATATTCTTATATCTGCAAGGAAAACAAGTTCTTTGTATTATTGTCCATATGGTCTTATGATTAGGTCTGCAGGGGATGGAAGTCATGATTTTGTATTTATCATTGTGTTTGAAGAATGTGTTGGATTGGAGACAAAAGGAGACATAAGTGATTTGCAGAGAGTATTGACAAGTTTTGGAGGGGGATTGAAGTATTTTCATGTTATCATTGTCAAGTGAATTTGTATGTGTGTTGATGAAGGATAAGTCATTCAATGTATTGAAGTGAATTAGGGTAACCCCCTGAATTATGTTTTCTCTCTTATGTTCATGATTTCCCAGTGAGGTACTTTAATATGTCAGTGACATCATCTTACCAGTGAGGTAATTGACATATTTGCTAGTGAGGCATACTTATAACCAGTGACGTTCTTTTTCTAGTGAGGCAGTTGTATTTTGCCAGTGAGGTATTTTTTGAGTGGCTTTTCATCCCTATGAGGGTTTTCCACTCATGAAAAATATGTGTTATGGTTCATGTTGTTTATCTTTATGTGTGTGCCCTAATGTTTTGTCTGTGAGGTCTTGATCATAATGTTTATAATCATACTTGTGCATATGTAATTGATAAATCTTTGAAGTCTCTCTCATTCTCTATCCTATGAGTTAAAGGTGCAAAAAAGTTTTTAAAGGTTTCTAGACCAATGATTCACCCCCCTCTTAGTGGTCTTATACTCTAACACAATACATAGATAACCAAACATTCCCCAGTAGAGTCACCAAAAATCTGTTGGTATACAGATTTGTCACCTAACTCTACATTCTCTCGCCCATGAAGTGACAAGTGTATCAACAGTTGAACCAATTACAATGATATTTATAATTGATTCTCTGCTTATTTTACAAGGCACATCTACCTTCAAATAGTATGCAATGAATTTAAATTTATTTTGCTTTTAACCAAAAAGCAAGAAAAGGTGACACTTTTGACCATAAAGCTTACAAAGACAAATTATATACTTCTACAATAAATGAATCCCGCTAGAAGTTCAAAGACTTCAAATGACACTTCAATGAAATAGTGAAAAATTTCTTAGGTATAATATAACCATCACCACAAAACATTCATCAAAAGATAAACATCTCATAGTAATGAAAAGAAATAGATATCCAATACTCCAATATAGGTAATAGAAAAACTACTGGCAATATATTTGACATAATAAGAATAACACCCAAACATTTATAACACAAAGTTTATGTGTCTAAACTTCACCGCATGTATTTTCTATATTAAAGTAATTGAACAGAAAAGAGCACAACAAAATTTATCTTAATGAGGAATCAAAGTTGCCCAAAAATATCGCCACTTCGGGCCTAAGCATCCATATATGTAGTTGCATATAATAATTGTCTTTCAAGAGAATGGTTCCTTGGAAACAACCGGTTTGAAAATATAGTAATAATAATAAGTCTTGAAAATAAGTTCTCAAAGCCAAATTTAAAGAAATAACATAAAACAAGGAAAGTGATCATGCCACCACACTTTCGCCATCCTTAGGGTCTTCAACGCTCCTACCATCTTGTTCTCCTATGTCTATTGAGTTTTCTCATGCCTTCATCCTTGCCTTGTATTCTTAGTACCTAGTAATGATGGAAGTGATATTCTTACTGCCAGGTGTAGCGGTGATTTGCATTTTAGTTCTCCACCTAGTCGGCATTTTTTCTACATCAACCATCTTTTGGAAATCATCATCACTCTCAGATTTGAATGACTTGAGATAGACTTGCATGTGACAAAGTTTTCCCAAAGACTACCTAGTAACACTTTTAGGATTAACTATCTCCTCATTGAATACCTCTTTGAACTTCAAAGAAATATCCTTAATATCTAATAGATTCTCCCTGAACTCATCAGTAATGTCAACTTCTAGGAGGTTACAGTTCTTTTTAATCTTGATTAGGATCTCAAGATGTAGGCTTAGTACCTTATTGATCTCTCTAATAAATCCATCATACATCGACAGTTTCTATTCCAACATGTCAGGCCAAGATGGATCTATATCCTTAGGGTCACTAATTTCCCTTTCATTATTAGCAACAAAGAATCCATGGCTACCATTGCTAAGACCTCCTTTGAAAGCACATACATCAGTGTCCTTCAAATTAACCTAGTTGCTTTCAATGCCCAAAGAATGAGGGGATCCCTAGTATTTGTATTTCATCCCCAACCACAATAGCATAAACACAGGGAAGAATTCAATATGCTTTCAATAAATCACAATGGGGAGCAAAGATAGTGTAGCAGAATGACTTAGAGAAAATATTGCCATTCCGAACAAACATACTAATGTTGTTATTCAAACACGACATGCCTTGATGTTCAATAAATATGGCATTAAATTCCTGCATCGAGATAATGACACCATGATTTCACATGCTATTCAAAATTTATGAAAAGACATTCACCTGACGTGTCGTGCAACTCATTAAATGAGAAGAGAATGCCTTGAAAAGTGGAAAAAGCTTCAATATCACCGAGTCACTAAAAACCCAAACTTTAGAACAACAAGTAGGAGGTTATAAAGTTTTGAAAAGCCCTGACTTGTTGACAACATAGAGACTACAAAGCAAGTGGGATGACTTAACAAAGGGAAGACAAAGTTAGGAGTTTTGTAGGTTAAGGAACTTTAAAACTCCATGACTTCGATTATGAAACCTAGAAACCTCTGACTTTAGTTACAAATACTTAGAAACTCACAACTTTACAAGGATAAACCAAAGGCAACTAAGGAAATTCAAATATGTATGGATAAGTCATGGACTTAAGACTCGAAAGAATGCTAAAATTTGACATGACACTAAATTTAAATTTAGTGTAACAAATGTGAGATCTAGAAGATTGTTGAAACTGAATACACAATACTAGATAATGGTCCAAGTACTGCAAATGAGATTAGGGCCTTTGAAACCAATGGTAAAGCAAGGTATACTCTTTTAAGTGGTCTTTCTAATTCTGAATTGGTGAAAGTTATGGATTTGAAAACTACTAATGAAATCTAGAAAAATTTAAAAAGTATTCATAAAGGAGATGATAAGGTCAAGCAAGCTAAAATGTAGAATTTAGAGCTCATGTTTGAAACCATGTGGATGTTTGAAGATGAAAACATTACAAGCTACTTACAAAAGGTGGATGCAGTTGTCAATGGCATCAAAGGACTTGGCAGAAATATTGATGAAAAAGAAGTGGTATTGAGGGTACTCAAAACTCTTCCTAAGACTTACAGTCATAAACTTTCTGCTATTAAAGAATTGCAAAATCTGAATCAGTTTACCAAAGATTAGTTGCTTGGCACCTTAAATAATTTTGAAATGAGAAAATTTGGTACAAGTAGTGCAAAGATTGAGACTGCCTTCAAAGATGGCAAATCTGAGAAGATTATGGAATCAGATCAGGAGGATTCAAATGATTTGGAAGCTAATTTTGTGAGAAGAATGAAATTGGGTACTGGTAAGTACATTGGTAAGTTGCCTTTCAAGTGTTTTAGTTCTAGCAAGAATGGTCATTATGCTTCAAGATGTCCGGAAAGAATTTTGAGAAGTAAGAACACGGAGAACAAGAGTAGAGTGCCTAAGAAAAGCTACTATGTTAGAGAAGATGCAAGTATATCAGATAATGAATCTGATTATGAGAATGATGAGAATAATGAATGCATGTTCATAACCTTAAAGGATGATATTGTTTCTACTAACTCTAAGAAATGTGTGGAGGAAAAGGCTCTGGAGGTAAGTTTTAATACTAAAGGTACTTTGATATCTGCTTTTCATACCAGATTGGAAAAGAACCATTGGGTTATTGATAGTGGATGCTCAAATCATATGACTAGTGATAAAAGTAAGTTTGTTAAACTTGAAAAATATGATGGAGGACTAGTTAGATTTGGTGATGATATAGCTGCTAAGATATGTGGAAGAGGCTCAATTAGTTTTGATGGCAAGCATAATACTAATGATGTTCTTTATGTTAAGGGTTTAAAGCATAACCTCTTGAGTGTTGGACAAATGTGTGGCAAAGGATACAATCTTGTGTTTCAGGATCATGGTTGTGAGATCAAAAAATATTTTGGAACTATGATAGCTATTGGAAAGAGGATAGATGGAAATGTTTATCATCTCAAAGGTGGTGATGGTTATTGCTTCATGACTTAGATAAATGAAAGTTGGCTATGGAATAGAGGATTGTGTCACATCAATTTTGATAGCTTGATAATAATAAGTTCAGTTCAAGCTATGAGAGATCTACCAAAGATTATGATACAGGAGCATCCCTGGTTCAAGAGCAATCTTGCATCAACCAAAAATATTTGCATTTCAGTTTGTTTCTTTTCATTTTCTAGTTCAGTTCAGGTAGTTCAGTCAGTAGTAGTTTTTGTATTATGGTCTGTATTATTCCGCAATTGGATTTTAGACCTTGCGGAGATGAACTTAGCATCTACATTCATTCATGCACATCATATCTGAATCTCAGAGCATTTGGTCAAGGTACCGAAAAGATATTGCTATCAGAAGACCAATTGTTTTCTCATAATAGAGCATCCTGATAGTTTTGGACAATCAACTAAAGAAGACTTGCGGAGCATTTCTTGACTTGTGGAGCTTAATGACACATCATTTGATGATCTTTGGTTTGTGGCTGACCTTCCCCAAGATCCACACATCATTCCATTCATTTGTGGAGGATTTCTATTCATGTAGGCCCGACTTATCCATGTACACATGTTACAGCTCTTCATTGGAGTTTGTGATCTTCCTTGGCCGATGCAGAGGAATCTTATGGTCTGGAGATTATATATATTGATATAATAGATCCTTAAGAAATTAGATTTTGATATTTAGCATAATTTAGAAGATCGATAGTTTAAATTTTTTGCAAAGGAGATTCAAAGCTAAATCTTGTGCATATTCTTATATTCTTAATCAGGCTTGTGAACCCTAATTGTAAGCCCACATGTTGCCAGCCAATCTGTATTTGAATTCTATGGTATATTGAATGACTTAATCTACAATTGTGTCATATCTTTGAGTTGTTTCCATTGTGTTTACTCTAGTTGCACGGTCTGGATTGTTCATTCTGTGAACCCTCCTACCATGACTGCACCAAGTGGTATAAGAGTGAAAGTTTGAATCTTTGGGAGTGAGTTGAGTGAAGTTGGTGAAGGAATTATATAAGATCTTCTTGTGGAGAGATTGTTGATCTGAGGCAGGTTACTTGTGTCATAATCAATTGCTGATTGTGAAGCAATTGCCACCTTGTATCCCGATCACCGAACTTGAGGTAGTTTGCACTTGATCCTAGGAAGATGCCACCAAGGAGAATCCCTATTGTTGGAACAATGGTTGGTAGAATGGATGAGATGATGGAAATGATGATAACAATGCAAATTTGATTGGATGTTGTTGAGGAAGATATGAGAAGAGGATTGACACTGAGACCTAATGTCAAAAGTGATGATGAAGAGGAATTTCAATCTATTGAACAAATTGGTGAAACCCTAGGAGGTGATGAAGAAGAAGAATCATATCAAGTCAATATGTTGTGAGCTATTTCAAAGATTGGAAAGAGACCTAGAGATGATGTACCTAATTACACTGGCAATTTGAACCCTAAAGAATTGATTGACTGGATAAATGACATGGAAGAATACTTTGAATATGAAGAAGTTGAAGATCTAGAGAAGGTGAAATTTGTAAAGAAAAAGTTGAAAGGACATACTCCTATATGGTGGAAAGAAGTTTAGTTGGGTAGAAATAGAAGAGGAAAAGAAAAGATTACAGAATGAGATAGGATGGTGACAAAATTGAAGAACCAGTTTGTATCTGATGACTATGAGTTGGAACTGTTGAAGAGATTGTAGAACCTGAGACAAAAGGAGAAATCTGTGAAGGAGTATACTGAAGAATTTAATAAGATGGTCATAAGGATAGGGAATAGTGAAGTAAGCAAGGATAAAGTTGCTAGATACATCAATGGATTTAGATTGAACATTCAAGAAGAACTAAGCTTGGTAAGGATGATATCTTTGCAGGAAGCATATCAGTTTGCCCTGAAAGTTGAAGAGAAGTTGAATAAGAGACATGATTAGAGATAAAGGGGCAGAGGAGGTAAATTTCAGAGAAGCAAAACATTTTCTAAAGGAGATAGATCATTTGTGGAGTAGAACAGACCAGAGAACACATTCAAGAAGGATGACAGGGATAACAATGCATACCAGAGAGATGACAGAAATTTTTACCGCAAACAAAACCCTAGTGCATATCAGAGTGAAGGATACATAAGAGAAGGTAGAGGACCTAATAGGAGAACATTTAGAGGAACTTGTTTCAAGTTTGGAGGTGAAGGACATAGAGCATTTGAATGTAATCAGGGGAGTACAAGCAAGAGGACAGAGAATAGTGGAAGAGCAGCCTATGTGGAAGAAGAACTTGTTGGATCACCTAGTTCAGTTGGCAAACCTGAGAAAGGAGAATCACTTGTGATGAGGAGAGCACTTTTTCAAGTAGAGACAAATGAGGAACCACCGCAGAGGAAAAATTTGTTTAGAACCAGATGCAAAGTAGGAGGTAAATGTTGTAAAGTTGTAATTGATAGTGGTAGTTTAGATAACCTAGTTTTAGAAGAGATGGTGACTAAGCTAAAGCTGGAAAGATTGAAACAACCTAAGCCCTATCAGAAAGCATGGATTCAAGATGATCATAAGGTACTGGTGAGTGAACAATGTTTGGTGAAATTTTATATTGGATCATATCATGTTGAAGTCTTGTGTGATATTATGCCTATGGATGTTTGTCATATTTTGTTGGATAGACCTTGGCAGTATGATAGAAAAGCTATACATGATAGAAGAAAGAATACATACACTATAACAACAAATGGAAAGAGAATTACTTTGATTCCTTTGGAAGATGATCCTAAGAGTGAAGTATGTGGAAATACTAGAATCTGTTTGGTAGATGGAAGGAAATTTCTTGATGGTTTGAAACATGAGAATATGTGTTATGCTTTGATTCCTAAGAAGCCTGAAACATTAAAGAAGGAAACTAAAGAATCACAACTGGAGGAGATAATTGAATTGCTGATAGAGTATGAAGACATCATATCAGACAATGTACCTGAAGGATTACCACCAATCAAGAGTATCAGTCATCACATGGATCTTATACTAGGAGCTAGTTTGCCTAACAAAGTAGCACATAGAATGACACTAGTAGAGAATGCAGAACTAAATAGACAAATACAAGAGTTGTTGTGGAAAGGTTTGATCAGCGAAAGTTTGAGCCCTTGTACAGTACCTACAATACTAGTACCTAAGAAGGATGGAGAATGGAAAATGTGTATAGACTCAAGAGCAATCAACAAGATCACAATTAAGTATAGATTCCCTTTGCCTAGGATGGATGATATCATGGATCATTTGAGTGGAGCAAGATATTTCACAAAAATAGTTTTGAAAAGTGGATACCATCATATCAGAATCAGAGAAGGAGATGAATGGAAGACTACTTTTAAGACAAATGAAGGATTGTCTGAGTGGTTAGTGATGTCTTTTGGATTAACAAATGCACCTAGTACTTTCATGAGATTGATGAATGAATTCTTTAAGAAATTCTTGGGTAAGTTTGTTATTGTATACTTGGATGACATTCTAATTTTTAGTAAGACAAAAGAAGAATATTTGCAGCATCTAAGACAAGTATTGCAGAGATTGAAAGAAGAGAAATTGCTGATAAACATCAAGAAGTGTAGTTTCATGAAGGAAGAACTGGTATACTTACAAGGATTTCTAATTTCTACAGAAGGATTGAAGATGGACCCCAAGAAAGTAAGAGCAATTATTGAATGGCCTACACTGGAGAGCATTGGAGAAGTTAGATCATTTCATGGATTGGCTAATTTCTACCAGAAGTTCATTAGAAATTTTAGTTTAGTTTGTAATCCTATGATAGAGACAATGAGAGGTGACAGAAAAGATTTCAAGTGGACATCCCTAGGAGCAGATAAGAGTTTTGAGTTGTTGAAGCAGAAAGTGACAGAGCAACCTATTTTGGTATTACTGGATTCAATAAGGTATTTCAAGTTGATTGTGATGCAAGTGGAAATATAATTGGAGTAGTTTTAAGTCAAGAAGGTAGACCTGTAGCATATTTTAGTGAGAAGTTGAATGATGCAAGGAGAAGATATTCAGTTTATGACCAGGAATTCTATGGCATAATTCAAGCCTTGAAGAAGTGGAGACATTACTTGTTGCCTAAGGAGATTGTGTTGTATACAGACCATCAAGCTTTGCAATATCTGAATAGTCAAGGTAAGTTGAATCAGAGACATATGAGATGGGTAGAGTTCATGCAGAGTTATACATTTGTGTTGAAGCATAGGAGTGGAAAATCAAACAAAGTTGTAGATGCATTGAGTAGGAGAAGAAACTTGCTGACAAAAATGAGATCAAAGTGATAGGATTTGATGAATTCAAGAACGTGTATGATGGAGACTCTAATTTTGTAGAACCTTGGAAAGTGTACGAGGAACCTATTGTTATAGATAGGAGTAAGTAGTTGGATTATTTTACTTAGGAGGATTTGTTGTTCAAGGGAAATCAGCTATGCATACCTAGAAGTTCCATAAGAGATAATTTGATCAAAGAGAAACATAGTGGTGGATTAGCAGGACATTTTGGCATTGATAAGATAGTGGCTTTGGTGAGTGAAAACTACTTTTGGCCTTAGATACATAAGGATGTTAGGAAATTTGTGTAGAGTTGTAAAGTTTGTCAAGTTGCTAAAGGGAGTAGTTAGAATACTGGATTGTATAAACCTTTGACAGTACCAGAGATACCTTGGGAAGACATAAGTATGGATTTTGTAATGGGATTGCCTAAGACACAGAGAGGACATGATTCTATATTTGTAGTGGTGGAAAGATTTTCAAAGATGGCACATTTCATACCTTATAAGAAAACAACTGATGCAGTGCATGTAACTAACCTATTTTTTAAAGAGATTGTGAGATTGCATGGATTGCCTAAGAAAATAATTTCAAATAGAGATACAATATTTCTTGGATATTTTTGGAAGACACTTTAGAAGAAGATGAAGATAGATTTGAAGTTTAGTTCAGCATTCCATCCACACAGTGATGGACAGATAGAGGTAGTGAATAGGAGTTTGGGAAACTTGTTGAGATGTTTGGTTGGAGAGAAGACAATAAGTTGGGATTTGATTCTTTCACAAGAAGAATTTGCATACAATAATTCAGTGAATAGGAGTACTAGAAGAACACCTTTTGAGATTGTTACTAGAGTAAACTCTAGAGGAGTTACAAAGTTGAGAGATACCAGTTTGGAAGAAAAGAGGAATGCAAAAGCAAAAGAATTTGTAGGACATATGGAGACAGTGCATAATTAGGTAAAGAAGAATTTGGAAGAGATGAACAGAAAGTATAAGGACCAAGCAGATGAGAAGAGAAGACATAAGGAATTTGAAGTTGGTGAGGAAGTAATGGTATACTTGAGAAAAGAAAGATTTTCAGTTGGGACATATAACAAGTTGAAGATGAAGAAGTCTAGATCTTGTAGGATACTCAGGAAGTTTGATTCAGGAAATGCATATGAAGTAGAGTTACCGGAGACATTGGGTATATCACCTATTTTCAACATTACAGACCTATATTAGTACCATGAAGTAGAGTTTAGTGACATCATGGAAGAAGACTTGAAGTAGTTACCACAACAAGCACCAAAACAAATTGAGGATATTTTGGACAGCAGAGTTGGACGTAGCACCAGAGGAAGACAGTACAAAGAATATCTTGTGAAGTGGAAAGGCAAACCAGAAGAAGATTCATCATGGATCTCTCAGGCTAAGGTAGACCATCTTGGTTTTCCTCTAGCCCCAGCAAAGTGAGGGACTCACTTTTTCAATAACCCCGGATGTCTAATGTAGGAGCATCCCTAGTTCAAGAGAAATCTTGCATCAACCAAAAACATTTGCATTTCAGTTTGTTTACAGTTTAGTTTAGGTAGTCTAGTTAGTAGCAATTTCTATATTTTGGTCTGCATTCTGCTGCAGTTGCATTTCAAACCTTGTGGAACTAGACTTAGCATCTACATTCATTCTTGCACATCATATCTGAATCTCAAAGCATTTGGTCAAGGTACCAAAAATATATCACTATTAGAAGACCAATTGTTTTCTCAGAACAAAGCATCCTTACAATTTTGGACAATTAGCTAAAGAAGAAGACTTGCAGAGCATTTCCTTAACTTGTGGAGCTTAATGACACATCATTCGATGATCTTTGGTTCATGGCTGACCTTGCCTAAGATCTGTACATCGTTCCATTCATTTGCGAAGGAGTTCTATTCATTTAGGTCTGACCTATCTATGTACACATGTTACAGCTCTTCATTGGAGTTTGTGATCTTCCTTGGCCGACGCAGAGGAATCTTATGATCTGGAGATGATATATATTGATGTAATAGATCCTTAGGAAAGTAGATTTTGATATTTAGCATAATTTATAAGATCGATAGTTTGAATTCTTTGTGAAGGAGCTTCAAAGTTAAATCTTGTACATATTTTGATATTCTGTAATCAGGCCTATGAGCGCTAATCGTAAGCTCGCATGTTGCCAGTTGATCTATATTTAAATTCTATGGTATACTGAATGACTAAATCTATAATTGTTTCATATCTTTGAGTTATTTCCATTTTTTTTACTCTAGCTACACCAGATTACAAAGCCCATCAATGTTGTCTATAAGGAATGTCAGATTGGAAAGCAAGCAAGAAGAAGTTTCAAAGTCAAGGATCAATCTTCTACCAAACGATTTGAATTGGTGCATACAGATCTTTGTGGCCCTACCAAGGTAAGGAATTTTCAATGTCATAGATATTGCATGCTATTGATTGATGATTATTCTAGGATGATATGGGTTACTTTTCTCAAAGAAAAATCTAAATCCCTAGATAAGTTCAAAGCATTCAAAGTCATGGTTGAAAATGAAATGGATATGACAGTTTGAGGTCTGATAGAGGTGGAGAGTTCACCTCCAATGAGTTTAACATGTTTTGTGAGAATCATGGAATAAAGAGGCACTTATCTGCTCCTAGGACTCCTCAATAGAATGGAGTGGTTGAAAGAAAGAATAGGATTGTTCAAGAAGCTACAAGGACAATGATAAAAGAAGAAAACCTACAAGAGATCTACTAGAGAGAAGCAATTTATACTATTGTTTACATACTAAACAGAGCGCAGGCAAGAGAAAAAAGTACAAAGACCCCTTATGAGTTATGGTATGGAAGGATTCCTACTGCCAAGTACATCAGTGTTTGGAAGAAAATGTTATATCAGAAGGGATGAAGAAAATCTAGGAAATTTTGATGCAAGGTCTGATGAAGGTATCTTCCTTGGATATTCTACTAAAATTAAAGTTTACCAGTGCTACAAAAAGAGGTTAAGAAAGATTGTTGAGAGTGCAAATGTCAAAGTTGATGAAGATCTACAAAAGAATTTAGAAGTCAATGGATATGAATCAGATGAGTCATCTTGCAGAGAAGAAGAAAATTCTGATGAAAAGGAAGTATAGATTGAAGAAGAAGCTCCAGAAAAGACTCCTAAAACTCCCAAGTTTGTGCAGAAGCATCATTCTAAAGATCAAATCATTGGTGACAAAAACAAAGGTGTTCTTACAAGAGGGAAATCTATTGAAGAATAGGTAAATCTATGTTTACTCTCTAAAGTTATACCTAAAATAGTGACTGAATCATACAAGGATGAGTATTGGATCAAGGCTATGGCAGAGGAACTAATGCAGATTGAAAAGAATCAAACTTGGGAACTTGTTCCAAGACCTGCAAACAAGAATGTGATTGGAACTAAGTGGGTATTCCATAATAAACTGGATGAGAATGGAAAAGTGGTAAGAAACAAGGCAAGGCTTGTGTGTAAAGGTTACTCACAAGTAGAAGGAATAGACTATGAGAAAACTTATGCTCTGGTGGCAAAAATTGAGGCCATCGGGATGTTTTTGGCTTTTGCAGCACATGAAGATTTCAAATTATATCAAATGGATGTGAATTTTGCTTTCTTGAATGGTGAGTTGCAAGAAGTGTACATAGAACAACTGGATGGATTTCAATTATTAGATAAACCTAACATGTTATGCAGGTTGAAGAAGGCACTATATAGATTGAAGAAAGCCCCCAAAGCTTGGTATGCAAGGTTAGACAGGTACTTATTATAGCAAGGATTCAATAAAGGCACTACAGATAGTAATTTGTACATCAAAGTAGGAGAAGATCAAATTCTGATTGTGGAAGTGTATGTAGATGATATAATCTTTGGAGGAAATGAAAGTATGTGAAGAGTTTTGCAGATAAAATGCAAAAAGAATTTGAGATGTCATTGTGTGGAGAAATAAACTTCTTCTTTGGGCTACAAATCAATCAGACAGATAAAGGTATTTTCATTTCACAATCAAAGTATGTCAAGGAGTTGTTAAAGAAGTTTGGGATGGAAGACTCTAAACCAGTATGTACCCCTATGACAACTAGTTGCAAGCTAAGAAAGAATGATGAATCTCCTAAGGCTGATTAGAGAAAGTCTAGGTCAATGATTGGAGGATTGTTATACTTAACTGCTACTAGACCAAATATTATGCATGCAGTTTGTCTTGTGGCTAGATTTCAAGAAGATCCCAAAGAGTCACATGTTGCAACAATGAAGAGGATATTCATATATTTAAAGGGCACTCCAAATCATGGCTTGTGGTATCCAAAGGATAATGACTCTGCTCTAAGTGCTTACATAGATGCAAATTGGGTTGGTTGTGTAGATGACAGGAAAAGTACAAGTGGTGGTGCATTCTTTCTTAGAGGTAGAGTGGTGTATTGGTTAAGAAGCAAGATTCAGTATCTCTATCTACTGTAGAAGTAGAATACATTGATGCAGCATATTTCTACACACAAGTGTTGTGGATGAGGCAAACCTTAAAGGATATTAGAGTGGTATATGATGAAACTATTCCTATCTTTTGTGATAATACAAATGCTATTAACATTTCAAAGAATCCAGTCATGTATTCAAGGACAAAACATATATCAATCTGGTATCACTTTTTGAGAGAGAAGGTTGCAGAGAATGAAGTGAAGCTTGAGTATGTGCCTATAAAAGATCAGGTTACTGATATATTCACCAATGCTCTTCCTAAGGATACATTTGAATATCTCTGGGAGAAGTTAGGGGTTATTGCCCCTCCTTTGAACTAGATGCATAAGGAGATGCATCAGTCTAGTGGATTTTAGGTTTCATTCCTTACTCTAGACTGATGTTGGAGGCTACCTCTCAGGGGGAGTAGGAAGTGGTCATGATAGTTCTTGTAGTTAGGGGGAGTAAGTTGTAATGTTGGTTGCTTCTAAGGGGGGCATGCAGAGAAGTAAAAGAAATGATGTTGCGGAGTAGTAATAAGAAGGTACAAGTTTGAGCAGTTGTCTAAAAGGTAATATTGAAAGAGAGATGTGCAGCCCTTTGCCACTTATGTCAAAGGGGGGGGAGAGAGCAGTGTGAAAAAGAAGATAAAGTAGTGAGTCAGTTGTTAAGAAGAGAGTAGCAAGCTAAGGGAGAGAGAAAAAGAAAGGAACTAAATGGTATGAAGCATAGTATTGAGAATGTTATTGTGTTGATGGTTTTCACATTATGTGTTTCCGTCAATGACAAAGGGGAGATTGTTGCAAGTATGTGCATTCGGTGTTGCCATTGATGTCAATAAGCTTGTGTTGTCATTGGTGTCAACTATGTCAATTGGTTGAGCAGAGATGAGGTTGTTGCAATAGTATCAGTTGTTTGGACCTTGAGTTGCTTTGCTAAAGGTGTTTTGGTTTCTTTGAAGAGGTGCTAAAGATGATGAGAATTTGGTTGGTTTCCAAATGCTTTTACAAAAAATTGATTATTAAAGGAAATAGTGTGTTGAAGTGGCATCCTGGTTTATAAAGTAGTGTCCTAGTTTTGCTCCAAATTTCCTCTATGTGGAAGATGTGTCTTTGTGGTTTGGATATGTTGTTTAGAGATGTTAAGAGATGTTATATTCCAAATTTGGTGTCCTGTTTGTTGTACAAAGGAAGTTGTGTTCACCAGTGTGTGGACTATGTTTCTGAGTGTTGTAGAGGTGTCTAGGAGAAATAATTGTTCTCTGTATTTCTTTGCAAAGTGGTTTTAGGTCTTACGATTATAGAATTGTGCTTATAAGTTTTATATCTTTCTTCTATTGAAGTTGTTTTTGGTTTGGTGCTCTGAAAGTCAATTTCTAGAGATACAGTGTATGATAGAGATAGATAAGCATGCTGGATAAATAGGATAAGCTTGTGTGGCAGGTGAAAGTTGTTGCAAAGGAATTTGTTCAATTTTAGGATGTTTTAGGATGTTCATGGAATACTCTAGATTGTGTTGAAGCCTTACATGTGGTCTACAAGATGTCATTGGGTTTGAGGAAGCGTGCACTTAAAGGTTCATTATGTTAACACAGGTTTGGCTGACCTTGGGTGTTTACACTAATTGCGGAGGTGCTTTGGTGATTATGAGAGCATGAATTGGCATGCTTTGATGAATTTAGTTATGAGATAATATGTGTTGTCGTCCACCTTCATTCCTTTTCTACCATGGGAATGTTTAGGTCCAGACCTAATTTGAATTTTCTAGGTTAAGGTGATTTACTGACCTTGGAGAATGCTCTCAAGGTTGAAGACAGTATAAATAAGTGTCAAGAGATTGTGATTTTGTGCGTGTGTGATGGATGTGATCTAAATAACAATGTGGTGAATGTGTGGTGTAGTACAAGCCTTCATGTGTTAGATTACTGGATGTAGTGAGCAGAAGGTGTCTACAATTCTTCAGTGATGTTGTAGAGGTGATGTTAGTGTTGTGGTGAATACTGGTTCAGTACTTTGAGCTTCATTAGAACTATACTCCTTGCATAAGTTAGATGCAATTATATAACAGTTCAACTCTGACAGTGAGCCACCTCTTCTATCTCTTTCTTTTAGGATAGTGAGCCCATTGGTAGTGAGCCTTTCTTCTAGGTAGTGAGCCCTTTGACAGTGAGGCTTTTGTAATTCGGTGTTGATACTACTTTATATTGTGAGCTAATCATCACCATGGTTTTTCCTTTCTTGGGTTTTCCATGTAAAATCTAGTGTTCTCTTGTGTATGGTATTGTTGTGACTCAATTTTTGTTATTTTTTTTTCATTCTTAATCATCATAACAGTTTAAGAGTTAATTGAATCATTGTGGATCAGTTTGTGTATGAGGATTTTGGATTTTTAAGTTACAACTGCTTCACCCCCTCTCAGTTATCTTGTGCATTCAACAATATCCCAACATCCATTCTCATACGAGGTCCCCATCACTTCCACCCCTTTGTCTTGTTATCACTATGAGGTCCCCATCACCTCCTATCCAAATCCTTCATATCACTATCCACCAACCCAACCATCCAATACACCATATTATCCATCATCCAATTCTTCTCCTAAATAAAAATTATCCTTTTTGAGCTTCCTCCCAAGACTCTTAGCTAAGGATCTTGAGAAAAATTGCAAAAAAAAACTTGTGGAGTCATGCTACCCCACTAATCCAAATGTGTCAGTAACAATGTCATCACCCACCTAACACTAATAAAAACTACACCATCCCCCCAAATCCTTTCTATCTCAAACATCTCCCATTCCTCCATCTACCCAATCTGAGGAGTATATCCAAATTCCAAATGAAGTTACACACTCCCCCAACACACCATCCATGCAAATCTAGCTATGTCAAGAGCCTAGTCCAAAGCATGTGAAAATATCCAACCCCCATCCCAATCAAGATCCAAGCATCCCAACTCATCCCTTTCCCTATACCACGCCATCACTTATTGATCATCCATCATCCCCTATCAATCCTTTACCATCTCCCATCAACCCTTTACCATAACTCATTAACCCCATCCCAAATCCATTATCATATCCTCTTGGTCCCAACACCTTAATCTATGGTGCTTATCTCATTGGAAAGGAACAACTCATATCCACCACTCATCCTCCCCCATATAATAATGGACTCACATCTTGTTCCCAAAATAACAAACATCCATGTTGGCAACTTGGCTGAGCATGATGTCTAAGGGTGTTGTTATTGATGGAAACACAAAAAGGAATAAGATTGTGACAAAGAGATAGCGACAGAGAGACAGTGTAATGGTTGGCATTGGTTCATAGTTGGAGATCAGATCATGTGGTTCTGGTATGTTGTTTGCAGTCCTTATAAGATATTATATCCAAGACTTTATCCCTTGATAAGTACTGGAAGCATATCTTCAAACAACCTAAGTCTGGAAGAGCATAATACAGTGCTATTTAAAGCATGACGCTCAGGTGATTTGGTCCACATTCCTCTGGTGTTGCATATGTGGATTAGAGGTGTTGTAAACACTTGTATGAAATGCCTAAATCCAAAGTTGTGGGTTTTGAAGTCCACCGGAAAGATAGTTATAAGCTGATAAATATCGCTACATGGCTTGACAGAGTTTGACTGTGAGCGGGTTTGAGTTATGATGGTCTGCATTTTGTCACAAGAGGACATTTTTCTTTGCAATTCTGAAGGTATGATCTATGATGTCTAAAGAATTTTTGGTATGTCTTTGAGCAAGTCTTGTGGTCCGCAGTAAAAGATGTCTAACAGATGAAGTGAACCAGTGGCAGTCTATGTTTGAGACTGACATAATAAGTTTAATTCGTATGCAGTAAGCTCTCATGTTTAGAACTTAATCCCAAGTGGTGGTATAGTTGAAGCCGACATGTGAGAAGGCAATTCAAGTGTTGTTTAGGTCCGCTATAAATTTTGGTGAATGAATTTGGCCGACAAGCTACTTAAGGCATGACTACATGGTACACCTTATTAGGCCAACCTAATATAAAGATTCTAAGTGTTGCGGATATATATTTGGGATGAAATTTGGTGTTTAATGAATGGTATGTGAATGTGAATGTGTGCATGGTGTGTGAAGTATAGTGCAGGTGATAAGAGTAGAAGAAGAGAGATCTTATTCTCATGTAAGAACGGAGTAGTATAGCAAAGCAGTTAAGATGAAGAGTTTTGAGTCAATCTTTTGAGCTTCATTGGAACTATAACCATGCATGTGTAGATGCAATCTAAGCAGTTCAACCTGGCAGTGAGTCATCCCTTCTTCCTTCCTTCTTTCTTAAGGCAATGAGTTTGTTTTGGCAGTGAGCCTTTCTTGTAGTGAGCATTTATTTGGGCAGTGAACCCTAGGTAGTGATCCCTAAGACAATGAGCCTTCTTGTAATCTGGTATTGTTAATACATAATTATTATGAGCTAACACTCACCATGGTTTTTCCCTGTTAGGGTTTTCCACATAAAAATTTTGGTGTTTATGTATGATGATTTGTGGTTGTTTCTTATGTGCTTAATTTGATTTCTTGCTATCAAATGTGGCAAATGGATTAATGATTTAATAAGTAAAAGGTTTAATAGAATACTGATTCACTCCCCCCCCCGCCCTCTCAGTATTCTAGATGTTCAACAATTGGTATCAAAGCCTGGTTCCTTGGAAAAAGTCTAACAACTTGAGGAAGATCTTGGAGATTGAACACATGGTAGGTAAAATATATGCTACTCCTCCTGAAGAAATTGATCCAACTAAAATTAATGAAGAAGAATGCATGCTTGTCAATGAAGAAGAACTCAAGGTTGCCCTTGAAGATCTTGAAAAGATTGAATTAGAAAATACGGATCTGAAAGATAATGTCAAAGAAGTAGATGAGTGCATCAAAAAATTGAGGGAGCAAGTCAATAAGTTCAAAGAAAAATATAAGGAGGTTAGTAAACAATTGATATCTACAAATGAAACCTTGAATGATCTGAAAGTAGAAGTTGTAAAAAGAGAAAAAGCAGAAGAAGACCTAAATTAGTTGGTGAAAAGCAAATCTAAAGACTGCACAAAGCTTGAACAAGAAGTTGTGGATCTGAATGTTGAACTGAAATAGGCATGGATTTAGGAAGATAAATTCAAAGTGCTTCCCAACTTGATAGAATACTTGCAAGTCAGAAGAGTCCTAATGACAAAGAAGGCTTGGGATTTGAGAAAGGTGAAATCTCTAAGGTTGGTCAAGAAAAAAAAAGTTGAGATAAAGAAGAACAAAGGAAAATAGATCGAGAACCAAAGGAATAGACCTAGAAGACCACCGGTCAGGAAACCAAATGCTCAAAGGTACCTTATTTTAATGGTTATTGTAATACATACAATAAGTTTGGTCATAAGGCTACTCAATGTAGGAGCAGAGTGAATCACAATGTTCCATCATTCTCTAGTCAATGTTTCACTTGCAATAAAGTAGGTCATAAAGCTAATGAATGCAGAAGTCAGATAAGGAATGGGTACAACAATGGAAGGAATGCTCAAACTTTCAAAGGTAACTACTTTATATGCAAGAGGTTTGGTCATAGAGCTAGTGAATGTAGAAATTAGATAAGGAGTAACTATAATAATGAAAGGAATGCTCAATCTTTCAATGGAAATTGCTTTGCATGCAATAGATTTGGACACAAGGCTAACCAATGTAGATCGAGGTTGAATGAAAGGAATAATGGACAGAAAAATATTGTATGCTTCAATTGCAACAGGCCTAGACATATTGCAACATTTTGCATAAGCAAGAATATGAAGAAGGATAATCACGTAGAGATGAAGAAACTGGTACAAAAGATAGATCTAGAAGATATCAAGAAGGAGATGAACTAGATTTGGGTTAAGAAGGAAGTACATGAAGTCAAGGATGAGTCTGCACCAGACTCTGGTGCTAGTACTTCCTCCAAGAAGTAAATTGGAAGCTCTGGCTTAGGGGGAGCCTCAATGAAATCTTATTCCCCTAGCCAGAAGTGTGGTGCTGATATCCAGCACGAAGATATGAGTTGTAAGATAAAATAATAGATCCTCTGGAGAAGATTCTGGTAGAAAAGAACCTAAAATTGTGGATTACGGAGCAATTTGGATTGACTGTGAATGGCAGAGAAAGTTTTTGATAGCTTTCTGAAATAAGCATTTATGACCATTGAGTCTTGATGAAAAGAGAATATAAGGAATTCATTTAAAAGAAAAAATCACTTTGCATTCAAACTCTCAAGAAACCAAAGAGATCTAAGAAGTGAGCTAAGGTAAATTCAAGCATCCCGTGAAGAAACCCTAGTGGAAGCAAAAGGTATTTACCGTTCTCAATCTTGAAAATTTTCTATGTTGAGTCTGAAAAGATGTATACTCCTCAAGTAGTTGAGATAATAGAGAGACATCACCCTAAGTTCAAAAAGCATCCCTTTAAATCATTAGAGACATATCTGAATGGTGCATTTTCTGATATTTTGCATGGTGTTATGCATACGGAAGATGTTAGGGCATATATACACGCAAACCTAGATGAATATGATCATGGAAAATTAGGGGAAATTTACCTGAAGGAACTGACTGATGACAAATTTGAGCTAAAAGAAGAATATAGTGCCTTGTATTAGAAGAATTTGGATACTTGGTTGGATTTTCCAATGGTCCTGGACGATGCTTGGGTTAGGTATGTCTTGAGTAGGATTCATGATGAGTTCTTTTGGCTTGATGTGCCTTATATGATAACAAAGGATGCCATCAAAGCAGTTACTACTATGTGCTCCACTGGAAGGGTTCTAGCATTGAAGTCTATGAAGAACAATAAAATAATGTAATGTAGTTGACAGGTGCAAAATTTGATAAAAGAGTATTAATTGTAAATGATATTATGGATCCAACAGAGAAATTTGTGTCAATGGTTATTGGGTACAAGGTCTATTTCTCCAACAGGGAGAACTCAGTCTCTACAACAGCCATATATACAACATATGATATGGTTAAGAAAAACACAAATTATGACCTATGTGAGTTGCTCCAGCAACAATTGATGGAAAACCTAAAAAGGACAAAAGACACAAAATATCCCTTCAATTATGGTACTCTAATCATACGCCTATTTTTCAACTTTCTGAAGGAGTTACCAAGTATGGAAAATATTGGTTGGCTTGGTCACTCACCTATAGAAGTTCAAATCAAAAATCATTTGCAGATTTTGGGAAATGCTGATAAACAAAATGCATCCTTATGGGGATATTTTAAGAATTTTCAAAATAAAATGTAGGCTAGGGCCAGGATCCCTAAACATATAGTGAAGAAATAGGAAAAGGACATTGTATTCATGGTGGACAAGGATAAATGCCTTATGGAGGCTGTAGAACATAGAACTGTATGGGTCCCAGCCATGGGATATGAAGTCACAGAGGATGTCTTAACTAGTTTGGTAGATCTAATGTTGAGTAAACCAAAAGACCCTAGAAGGAGGGATGATTTGGAACATTTGAAGAATTATCTCTTTAAAAAGTGTTTATGCAACAAAAGTAGCCAGAAATCAGGAAGAATGCAAGAAAAATGGCAGATGAATTTGTTAAAAGCCAAGGATTTATAGATGAACAAATAAATGAAGCAAGAGCTAAGGCAGAGGCACCCAAGGCTGCAAGTACTTTGATAGGACAAACATCAAGAGCTTTGGAGAAGAAAGAGGAGAAATCTAAGAAAGAAAATCTTGCATCTAGCTCTAGGAGAAGAAAAAGAGCCTCCACTTCTGCAGCAGCTACTTCCAAGAGCTCCAAACTAGAAAAAGAAAAGACAAAGCTTGCAGAGCAAGTGCCAAAGAAGAAGCCGGAAGAGAAGAAGAAAAGAAAGAAAGCAAAGGCTACAAAGAGAGTATATGTAAGCCTTGGAGGAGAAGAAGAGGAAGATTAAAAAAAATAGATGAGGAAGTTAAAGAAAAATAGGAAAAAATAGATGAAGCCACTATTGAGAAGCCCTCTAAAAAGGCTAAGGATAAGAAGAATAAGAAAGAAGAAAATACTCATAACAGAGAAGAAGAAGCAACTATATCCTTGAAAGCCACTGTCAATGCATTTGCTCAGCATGGAACCCTGAAACCCATTGTTGATATGTATGATGAAAGATTAGATGCAGATAAGCTAATAATTGAGAAAGCAGTTGTAAGATATTTGGATATGTTTAGTAAATCATTAATTGAAGTGATTGATTAGTTACCAAATAGTCTAGTCAGCGTCATGACAACAAGAAAAGAAGGGGTCATGGCCAAAGATGCTAAAATAAAGGAATATGTCATGTTGAAACTTTCCCCAAACATCACAAGAGAAGAAAAAGTTAAAGTCACTAAGAAGCTCAGTGATGAATTTAGAACCAAAAAGAGAGTCAATGCTCTGATGGCTCATGACAATGAGAAATTAGTGAAGGAGACTGAGGAGATAACACTAAAAGTGTTACATGAGTTGCAAATCCCATATACTGCTAACATAAATATAGAAGAGTAGAATGTTGATGCTGACAATACATATCTAGAGATAAATATGGAATAGAACATGGAGCAAGGTACATTTAATCCTCTAGTGGGCACAAGGAATGAAGAGGAAGTGAATATAGAACAAACTAAGGATCAAAGTAGAATAGTTCCTCTTATAAGTTCTGGACAAGATGGAGAAATAAAATAACCTGAGGGAGAAAAGAAGTCTAAAGAAGCATAGGCAGCTCCAGAAGAGAATATACCTGAGACACAAGAAGAGTAGAGAGAAGAGATAAATGAACAAATGATAGACAATCCTGCTCTAGAACCAGAAAGAAATGAATAAGAGCACAGTCAAGAACCTCCTCCGAAGAGACAAGATGTTGAGGCATCTCAAGTTGAAGAAAATAGAGACACTACTGACTCTTTAAGAGAGTTTTTGGAAAGGCAGAAGGAAGCTCAGATTTTGACTGCACCTGAGCTATTGCAAGGACCTATTAACCTTGCTATAATGTCCCCATTGTAGAAGCTAAGACTTGGGACAATTTTTCAAGCTACTGCACAAGAAGAAATATTGAAAACTCATATGGAGGACATCAAGCTAATAGAAGATGCATCAACAATTTTTGCAAAGTTAATGCCCAGAATAAAGAGAGATAGATCATTGGCCCCTGTTGCACAAATGAAAAAGTTAATAGAATCAATCAACTCTCATTTTGAGTCCCTTGAAAAAGTTGCAAAAAAGAAAGTAAGGGCAAAGATTGATGACAAAAGGTTAGTTGAGCTTACTGACAAATTTGCTCAAGATAAAATTTTGGTAGATAAAAGTGTAGAGTATACACAGTTGGCCATTAAAGAAGCTAGTGAACTATATCAATTTCATCTTACATGGTCTGATAAGACTAAGGACATAAAAGATAAAATAGATAGATGGGAAGCTCAAATAATGAAGATCTCCAGAACTAATGACCCAATAAAATATGCTATTGGCAATCAGAGGGCACAAGTTGAGACTATTCATTCTAATATACATAAGTTGTAGACCCAGAGGGAGGTCATAAAGCATAGAATGAGCCATCTCTGAGAGATAGAAAGATTCAAAATTGAATCCCTAACTAAGCTAGTAGTAGCAGTAGAGAAGACAAGGCAAATCACTGAGACCCCTGCTACCATGAAGAAAGCAAAAGAGTTAGTATCCCAGATAAATGGACACATACTAGTTTTGAGTGATGCTAAAGTGAGATGGGATCAAGATGTAACTCAACTAAGGAATCTTTATTCAAATATTTCCCCAGTAAAGTAGTAAGATGGTATGATTTCACTTGTATGTATATGCGGATAATAGTAAAACAGTTTTGAAATTTTGGCAATTTGTACATATTTTTGTAACATACACATTTTCCATTGATGTAAAAGGGGGAGAACAAAAACATGTGAAAAACATTTTAAAAGTAAGAAGAGAAGCATGAAGTTAGGGGGAGTAGTGTTTAAAGAGAAAGGGGGAGAAGTGTAACAGTTTTTTTTTCACATCAAGTGTTGCCATCAATTCTAAAGGGGGAGATTGTTGGCAACTTGGCTAAGGATGATGTATGAGGGTGTTGTCATTGATGGAAACAAGAAAAGGAATAAGGTTGTGACGAAGATTTTGGTCCGGTGAAAAAGACTTGGTCATTTTAGCTAAGTGTTGGGAGTATACAAGAGAGAGCGACAGAGAGACAATGTAATGGCTGGCATTGGTCCCCAATTGGAGATCAGATCATGTGGTTTTGGTATTTTTTTTGGTCCTTATAAGATATTATATCCAATATTTTAGCCCTTGATAAGTACCAGAAGCATATCTTCAAACAGCCTAAGTCTAGAAGAGCATAATACAGTTCTATTTATAGTAGGACACTTAGGTGATTTGGTCTGCATTCCTCCAGTGTTGTATCTCTTGATGTATAGATTTGAGGTGTTGTAAACACTTGTATGAAGTGCCTAAATCGAGAGTTGCAGGTTCTAAAGTCCATCAGAAAGATAGTTATAAGTTGATAAGTATCGCCACATGGCTTAAAAGAGTTTGACTGTGACAGGGTCTGAGTTTTGATGGTCCGCATTTTGGCGCAAGAGGATATTTTGCTTTGCAGTTCTGAAGGTATGATCTATGATATTTGAAGAATCTTTGATATGTCTTTGAGAAAGTCTTGTGGTCCATAGTAAAAGATGTAGTTTGACAGAGTGAACCAGTGGCAGTCTATGTTTGAGACTAACATAATACGTTTAATTTGTATGTGGTAAGCTCTAGTGTTTAGAACTTAATCCCAAGTGGTGGTACGCTTGAAGCTGACATGTGAGAAGGTAATTCAAGTGTTTTTTAGGTCCTCTATGAGTTTTGGTGAATGAATTTGGCTGACAAGCTACTTAAGGCATGACTACATGGTACACCTTATTTGGCCAACCTAATATGAAGATTTGAAGTGTTGAGGATATATATATATGGGATCAAATTCAATGTTTGATGAATGGTATGCGAATGTGAATGTGTGCATGGTGTGTGAAGTATAGTGCAAGTGATAAGAGCAAAAGAATAGAGATCTTACATTCTCATGTAAGAATAGAGCAGTATAGCAGAACAATTAAGATGAAGAGTTTTGAGTTAATCTTCTGAGCTTCATTGGAACTATAACCATGCATGTGTAGATGCAATCTGAGCAGTTCAACCTAGCAGTGAGCCATCCCTTAGTACTTCCTTCTTTCTCAAGGCAGTGATATTTTTTTGGTAGTGAGCCTTCTTGTAATCTGGTATTGTTATTACATAATTATTGTGAGCTAACACTCATTGTGGTTTTTCCCTGTTTAGGGTTTTCCACATAAAAATTCTGGTGTTTATGTGTGATGCTTTGTCATTGTCTCTTTTGTGCTTAATTTTCTTTGTTGTTATCAAATCTAGCAAATGGATTAATGATTTAATAAGTAAAAGGTTTCATAGAATACTGATTCAGCCCCCCCTCTTAGTATTCTAGGTGTTCAACAATCCCATCACCGATCGCATGCTCCAAAACATGAACTTGTTGATCACAAGGAATATTGAGAGGGGGGGTGAATCAGTTTTCTATAAAACTTTTCTTTCACATACTTATTAATCCATTTAACACATTCAATAACATGAAAGCAAAACAAACATAAGAAGATCAACCATAAAGTCATAACACATAGACACTAGGATTTTTTACGTGGAAACCCCAAAAAGGGAAAAACCACGATGAGTGTTAGCTCACAATATATTATGATATCAAAATTGAATTACATGAAGGCTCATTGCCTTAGGGTTCACTGCCCAAGGACTCACTATCCAAAGTAAGTGCTCACTGCAATAGGCTCACTGCCAATAAGAGGAGAAGATAAAATAGAGAAGGAATGGCTCACTACCAAGAGAAAACTACTAAAGGTGCATCTACAAAATGCTAAGGTGCAATTCCATTTATATCTCAGTATACAAACTCAAATGTCTTCATAATGCCTGCCCTACTTTTTCTTCTCTGCTTCACATATATTCTATTTTTCTGCTCTTACTGTCCTTATCTAATCACAAGACTACCTTAGATCACACACTAATGCAGTGGCATTATGCTCATCTCAATTTTTGGTTTTATTTTGTGGTTTTAGTTAGTAAGTGTTAGTTAGTTTCAGGTAGTTCCTTGTCTCCTATGATTATTCCTTATAAGCTCTTGTCATATGTGTGGTAGGACCATGGCTAGAAAGGGGGTTTTATATTATATGTCAGTAGTTACATTGCAGACCACACAGAATAATTTGCTAATTGGGTGAATCAGTAGTTGGACAGTGGTTAGAGGATAGCTGGTAAAGTATCGTAGAAGCTAAAGAGACTATTTCAAAAAAAGAGTCCAAAAATAGGAAAAACACCTACATTCCCTGTGAAAAGGCAGGAGGAAGAAATAATGATAGCAGCAATTAAAAGGAAGAATGACAATTGAAGAGAAGAGGAAGGCCGCATGCCATTCAGAAGTGGAGGCCATTTATAGTGAGGCTGAGAACAATCATAGAGAGGTTGAAGCAAAAGAAAGGAAAAATGAAGGCCAAAGAAGGTGGCCAATCAGATAAAGGCTAATAGTGACGAGAGGCCAAAGGCCGAGAGGAGAAAAAGAGAGGCCGATTAAAATAAAGGGGGCCAAGTCTAGAAGAGGCAGATAAAAAGGGTCGATTTGGAGGGGCCAATAATCAAAAAATAAGAGGGTCGTAATCAGAGAGAGAAAGAGAAAAAGGGGAGCCGTGAAGAAGAAGAAGAGGCAGTGAAATAAAGGACTGATGGAGTCTGATCTGTAGCAGGCTGATAGCAGGAGGAAAGGAAAAGTAAGGAAGGAACGACATGAAGTGGATCGGGTTATAGTAGATTAAGAGGAGGTCGATAGTTCCAAGCCCATGTGATATGTAATGTCATGTTATGAGAATAATATAGAATAGTGGGGAATCTATTTCTAAACATTTTCTTGTGATTTCATTGTTAATAAAAATACATAATCATACTTCCTATCATTCTTGGTATTCAATGGTGAAGATTGTAGAAAAGACTTGTTTGATTGTGGATCATGTGTGTTATCTGATTTAATAGGTTCATGTATCAGTGTGGGTGTTATTTGAGATGTTTGTCACTAGTTTACAATCTAAAAATACTTTGCTATAGAGTAGTGTATGTTCTATTATCTAATGGTAATCTTTATTTGTTACTGCCTGGTCCTTGTCATTATTGAGACATCAGTCTATAGCTATCGATTCATTGAGGGGAGAACAGTAGTCAGTTAACATATTATTTAGGGGATATATGATCATGGCAGGAGAGCACTCTATTAGATTGGTATCAGAGCGTAAAAAGATTAGGGTGTGTATGTTGAATGTGTATTTGATTTATGTTGAAGTTTGTGTGTTGTAGTGTTTTGTTGATTGACAAGGAAGATTGGAGAGAAAGAAGCCTAGGTGAGGTGACTGGAAGATGAAAGAGGAAATAATGATATAGAAGTAATTTGAGAAGGAGAGTCTCACAAAAAGAGACAAAAGGAAAGAAGATAGAAAGATGAAAGATGTATATTTTGAAAGAGAGCTGGCAATGTTGAGAAGAGACTTAAAATAATAGAGATTGCAAGGCAAAAATGGCCTAAAGAAGAAATCTAGGAATAATTTTAGGTATGGCCGATGGAAAAGAAATTAAGGTGGCTTGTGAAGATGATTATGGAGAGAAGGAAAAGGAAAAAGATGAATGCCTTGAGTACCCACAGAGGTTGGGACAACAAGAGGTTGTCGGAGGAGCAACATGCACCAGAAGTGGTGAATGAAGTTCTCATTGTCGAGAATAATAGAGAAGATAAGGAAGAAAGAAGAGAGGAAGAGGAAGAAGTGTTGATAGCACCACTTGTGAAAAAGAGAAATGAAGAAGGAAGATTGTCCTTAAAGAGGGCATTAATAGAGACATTGTGGTCTCTTATTTTATTTGCTAATATTATGTTTGTAGATTTGTATGCAGGTATGAAGAATGCAATAGAGAAGGTCAGGAAAGAGACCGTGGAATGTAAAAGAGAAGGGTCTAGTATAGTACCCTTGGAAAGAGATGAAGATGAGAGAAGGGGAAAACAAATTACAGAAGTTGGCTTGCATGAACAATTTGCAGTAATACAACAAGAAGAGGTACAGTGCAACGAATTTAAATATGAATAAGAAAATAGTCATCTATTGATTTAAAATGATACTATAGATGTTGAAGATGTTTTTGAATTTCAAGATGCTTTAGAAGATGTTACAGAAGAAGGTAAAGAAGCTCATGTGGGTGAAGTATGGGTAAACAAAGAAGGGAGAAAATTAGAGCAGCTAAGTAGTAAACCTGAGAATGAGCATAATAGTTTGGGCCATGAAGAAAGAAACAATGATGATGGTTTGCAAATACATAGAGAGAAAAGAGAGATGAGGTTTTCAAAAGATCATGGATAAAGAGTGCCTAGTTGGCAAAGGAAACCCACTGATATGGGGCAGCAAATAAAGGGAACACCTGGAGGTTATTATTGAAGGACAACCATTACAACACCATGAAGAAGTTGTTTCTAAGGACTATTGTATCAAAGAAAAGGTATTAAGAGAGAGGATTATGTTGAGAAGTAAGTGGACTACAAAATTAAGCAAGTGTTGGAAAACAAGAAGGCTTTGTAAGAGGATTTGGAGGTGAAGATAGAGCAAAGAGTGAGGAGCACAAGTGCAGCAATAAATGGACAGTAGTCCAACAATAAAGTCTGGGTGGTGAAGCAAGCAGTAGTAATTGATTGTGTTGGTGAGAAGACAAGGTTCGAGAGTTGGAGTCATGAAGAGGAGAACTAGCCTCAAAGACAAGAAGTCATGGTAAAGGATGAGGAAAAGAATGAAGACCAAAGGCCTACAACAACATTAGAGAAGGAGAAGCATAGTTTGAGCAAGGTAAAAGGTCAAGTGTTTAATTTTGTTGATGGTAATTTTGGGGTGTTAAATGAGATTTATGAATATGATTCTGATATGTGGGGGATGATAGATGAGAAAAGGGGAAGAAGAAGTAAACATCAGAAGAGAAAAGAAAGAAAATACAGGTAGATTGTGAAGGATGAAAGAAGCAAAAATGAAATTAGAATATCTATCAATAAAGGATTAGAAATGAGCATCCAAAGGCACAAGTATGCAACAAATTTAAGAGCTAATGTAGATGTGGAAATGGGAAGATACATGGAAACAGATGTAGGAGACAATAACCTCCATAAAGAAGAGGGCACAAGGAGTAAATTGGATGACAATGAAATAGAAAGTGGAACTGTATATATTAGAGCAGTCAAGGTCCAAAGTGGAGAAGATAAACAAGAGAATGAAGAGGGAGACTTGGAAGAAAAGAACATGGAGAAAGGAGTGGCAATCAACGACAAAGAAGATGACTTATGGGAAAAGTATGTAGCAATCAAAGAGGAGTGGAATGGCAAGCTTGGAAGTGTACAAACAAGTGGAGTAGTGACAAAAGTGCAGATGGAGGTTATGACTGAAAATATAAAAAAATTGTTGCAAACATTGAGGTAGATTTAATAAATGATTTTGTGTGTTGGGGTGTAAATAATGAAGTGGATAACGATATTGTGTTGCAGCAATTAGCCTTGGATGATGTTTGGATGAAAAATGTGTTATGTAAGGTAGTAGGAACTAAAAATAGGATGATGTGTGAAGCTATGCAGATGAATGGAATGAGTAGACTGGAAGGCATGAAATTTGTTTAAGAATGGTTATGGAAGAATGGAAGGAGAATGATGAATGGGGGAGTTGATGTCATGAGTGAAGAGTTGAATAATTGACCACAATATTGAACGAATGTCGTGGAAGTAGCATTAAGATGCTAGAAGAAATGGAAGAAGAGTATCAACGATCTACCTTGGATGAATAACCACATGTGTAGGAGCACGTGATCTTTTTGTCCCCCGGGGAGTCTGATGCAGGGGCATTATGCTTATCTCAATTTTTGGTTTTATTTTGTGGTTTTAGTTAGTAGGTGTTTGTTAGTTTCAGGTAGTTCCTTGTCTCTTGTGATTATTCCTTGTAAGATCCTGTCATCTGTGTAGCAGGACCTTGGTCAAAAAGGGGGTTTTATATTATCTGTCGATAGTTACATTGCAGACCACACATAATAATTTGCTAATTGGGTGAATCAATAGTTGGATAGTCTTGGACAGTGGTTAGAGGATAGCTGGTACAGCATCGTAGAAGTTGAAGAGACCATTTCAAAAGAAGAATCCAAAAATAGGAAAAATATCTACATTCATTGTGAAAAGGTAGGAGGAAGAAATAATGGCAGTAGTAGTTAAAAGGAAGAATGATGGTTGAAGAGAAGAGGGAGGCCACATGCCATTCAAAAGCGGAGGTTGTTTACAATGAGGCCGAGAACAATCATAGAGCGGATGAAGCAGAAGAAAGGAAAAATGAAGGCCAAAGAAGGTTGTCAATTAGACAAAGGACAATAGTGAGGAGAGGCTAAAGGCTGAGGGGAGAAAAAGAGAGGCCGATAAAAATAAAGGGGGCCAAGTCTAGAAGAGGCCAGATATATATAGACAGAGGTTAGACTGTCAAGGAGAGAGGCAGATAAAAAGGGCCGATTTGGAGGGGTTGATAATCAGAAAATAAGAGGGTTGTAATCAGAGAGAGAGAAAGAGAAAAAGGGGAGCCATGAAGAGGAAGAAAAGGCAGTGAAATAAAGGACTGATGGAGGCTAATCTGTAGCAGGCTGATAGCAGGAGGAAAGGAAAAGTAAGGAAGGAACAACAGGAAGTGGATCGGGTTATAGTAGATTAAGAGGATGCCGATAGTTCCAGGCCCATGTGATATGTAATGTCATGTTATGAGAATAATATAGAATAGTGGGGAATTTGTTTCTAAACATTGTCTTGTGATTTCATTGTTAATCAAATATACATAATCATACTTCCTATCATTCTTGGTGTTTGATGGTGAAGATTGTAGAAAAGACTTGTTTGATAATGGAACATGCGTGTTATCTAATTTAATAGGTTCTTGTATCTGTGTGGGTTCTATTTGAGATGGCTATCACAGGTTTACAATCTGAAATACTTTTCTATAGAGTAGTGTATGTTCTGCTATCTAATGGTAATCTTTATTTGTTACTGCCAGATCCCTGTCATTATTGAGACATGAGGTCTATAACTGTCGATTCATTGAGGGGAATACGGTAGTCAGTTAACATATTGTTTAGGGGATATATGATCATGGAAGGAGACCACTCTATCAGATTGGTATTAGAGCGCAGAAAGATCTCGATGTGTATGTTGAATGTGTATTTGATTTCTGTTGAAGTTTGTGTGTTGTAGTGTTTTACTGATTGACAGGGAAGATTGGAGAGAAAGAAGCCTAGGTGAGGTGACTGGAAGATGAAAGAAGAAATAATGATGCAGAAGCAATTTGAGAAGGAGAGTCTCACAAAAAGAGACAAAAGGAAAGAATATAGAAAGATGAAAGATGCAGATTTCGAAATAGAGTTGGCAGCATTGAGAAGAGACTTAAAAGAATACATGATTGCAAGGCAAAAATGGCTTGAAGAAGAAAGCCAGGAATACTTTTGGGTATGGCCGATGGAAAATAAAGTAAGGTGGCCTATGAAGATGATTATGGAGAGAAGGAAAAGGAAAAAGATGAATGCCTTGAGTACCCACAGAGGTTGGGACAACAAGAGGTTGCCGAAGGAGCAACATGCACCAGCATTGGTGAATGAAGTGCTCATTGTAGAGAATAGGAGAGAGGATAAGGAAGAAAGAAGAGAGGAAGAGGAAGAAGTGTTGCAAGAACCACTTGTGAAAAAAAGAAATGAAGAAGGAAGAGTGTCCTTGAAGATGGCATTAATAGAGACATTGTGGTCTCTTATTTTATTTTCTAATAATATGTTTGCAGATTTGTATGTAGGTATGAAGAATGCAATAGAGAAGGTCAGGAAGAGACCATGAAGAAGTTGTTTCTAAGGATTATTATATCAAAGAAAAGGTATCAAGAGAGAGGAGCACGAGTGCAACAATAAATGGAAAGTAGTCCAACAATAAAGTCTGGGTGGTGAAGCAAGCAGTAGTAACTGACTATGTTGGTGAGAAGACAAAGTTCAAGAGTTGGAGTCATGAAGAGGAGAACTAGCCTCAAAGACAAGAATTCATGGTAAAGGATGAGGAAAAGAATGAAGACCAAAGGCCTACAGCAGCATTAGAAAAGGAGAAGCATAGTTTGAGCAAGGTAAAGGGTCAGGTGTTTAATTTTCTTGATGGTAATTTTGGGGTGTTAAATGAGATTTATGAATATGATTTTAATATGTGGAGGATGATAGATGAGAAAAGGGGAAGAAGTAAACATCAGAAGAGAAAAGAAAGCAAATATAGGAAGATTGTGAAGGATGAAAGAAGCAAAAAGAAAATTCAAATATCTATAAATAAAGGATTAGAAATGAGCATCCAAAGGCACGAGTATGCAATAAATTTAAGAGCTAATGCAGATGTGGAAATGGGAAGAAACATGGAAACAGATGTAGGAGACAATAACCTTCATAAAGAAGAGGGCACAAGGAGGAAATTAGATGAGAATGCAATAGAAAGTGGAACTATATATATTAGAGTAATCAATGTCTGAAGTGGAGAAGATAAACAAAAGAATGAAGAGGGAGACCTGGCAAAAAAGAACATGGAGAAAGGAGTGGAAATCAATGACAAATAAGATGACTTATGGGCAAAGTATGCAGCAATCAAAGAGGAGTGGAATGACAAGCTTGGAAGTGCACAAACAAGTAGAGTAGTGACAAATGTGCAGATGGAGTTTATGACTGAAAATAAAAAAATTGTTACAGACATTGAGGCAGATTTAATAAAAGATTTTGTGTTGGGGTGTAAATAATGAAGTGGATAATGCTATTGTGTTGTAGCAATTAGCCTTGGATGATGTTTGGATGAAAAATGTGTTATGTAAGGTGGTAGGAAGTAAAAATAGGATGATGTGTGCAGCTATACAGATGAATGGAATGAGTAGACCGGAAGGCATGAAATTTTTGAAGAATGGTTATGGAAGAATGGAAAGAGAATGATGAATGGGGGAATTGATGTCATGAGTGAAGAGTTGAATAATCAACCATAGTATTGAATGAATGTCATGGCAGTAGCATTAAGATGCTAGAAGAAATGGAAGAAGAGTATCAATGATCTACCTTGGATGAATCACCACATGTGCAGGAGCACATGATCTTTTTGTCCCCTGGGGAGTCTGATGCAAGGGCATTATGCTCATCTCAATTTTTTGGTTTTATTTTGTGGTTTTAGTTAGTAGGTGTTTGTTAGTTTCGGGTAGTTCCTTGTCTCATGTGATTATTCCTTGTAAGATCCTGTTATCTGTGCAGCAAGACCTTGGTCAAAAAGGGGGTTTTATATTATCTATCAATAGTTACATTGCAGACTGCACAAAATAATTTGCTAATTGGGTGAATCAGCAGTTGGAGAGTCTTGGACAGTGGTTAGAGGACAGCCGGTAAAGCATCGTAGAAACTAAAGAGACCATTTCAAAAAAAGAATCCAAAAATAGGAAAAACACCTACATTCGCTATGAAAAGGCAGGAGGAAGAAATAATGGCAGCAACATTAAAAGGAAGAATGACGATTGAAGAGAAGAGGGAGGCCACATGCCATTTAGAAGTGGAGGCCATTTACAATGAGGCTAAGAACAATCACAGAGTAGCTGAAGCAGAAGAAAGGAAAAACGAAGGCCAAAGAAGGTGGCCAATCAGATAGAGGTCGATAGTGAGGAGAGGCTAAAGTCCAAGAGGAGAAAAAGAGAGGCTGACAAAAATAAAGGGAGCCAAGTCTAGAAGAGGTCAGATATATATAGATAGAGGTGAGGTCGTCAAGGAGAGAGGCAGATAAAAAGGGCCAATTTGGAGGCACCGATAATTAGAAAATAAGAGGGTCGTAATCAGACAGAGAGAAAGAGAAAAAGGAGACCCGTGAAGAAGAAGAAGAGGTAGTGAAATAAAGGATTGATGGAGGTTGATCTATAGCAGGCCAATAGCAGGAGGAAAGGAAAAGTAAGGAAGGAACGACAAGAAGTGGATCAGGTTATAGTAGATTAAGAGGAGGTCGATAGTTCTAGGCCCATGTGATATGTAATGTCATGTTATGAGAATAATATAGAATAGTGGGGAATCTGTTTCTGAACATTGCCTTGTGATTTCATTGTTAATAAAATATACATAATCATACTTCATGTCATTCTTGGTGTTCGATAGTGAAGACTATAGAAAAGACTTGTTTGATTATGGATCATGCTTGTTATCTGATTTAATAGGTTCCTGTATCAGTGTGGGTGCTATTTGAGATGTCTATCACTAGTTTACAATCTGAAAATACTTTGTTATAGAGTAGTGTATGTTCTGCTATATAATGGTAATCTTTATTTGTTACTATCTGATCCCTATCATTATTGAGACATGAGGTCTGTAGCTGTCGATTCATTGAGGGGAGTACAGTAGTTAGTTAACATATTATTCAGGGGATATATGATCATGGCACGAGAGTGCTCTATCACACACACATTAAATTTGCACTTTTCTCGCACACATTCATCCCTCCAAAGCTAAAAACTATCGAATATATATATCCGCAATATGATTTATCTTACAACTAGGTTTGGAGGCCAAGCATGAGATGTGTACAAAAATATTATACACTGTCGACTTGATCTTATGCACAAATAGTAATGCGAACTCAAACAAACATTCAGGAATCTTCATATAGGTCAGGACCTATAGTAGAGCCACTTAGACTGGAAATTCAAAGATTATATCTTCACCGCATATTGATTTCACATGAGTGTCGGCTTCAACTTTAAGTGAATACTTAACTAGCTTAACTATCATGCCATAATTTTCAGTGTGAACCATATGAGAATTTGAAATTCATAACCAGCATTCATTATGGACCTCTTATCATACCTTTAGAACTGCGGAGCGTAATATTCTTTCATTGAGAAATGTGGATCTCAGAACTATTGTTCTGTCACAAAGAAATACTGTCAACATGAAAGCCGTTACTGGAGAACTTGTAAAATGTGATACGATGAACTTCAAGCTCTATAACTCTAGATTTAGATCTTCATGACATATATCTTCAATACCTCAAAACTGCAAATCAAAATATTCATCAGCGAAGGAATGCAGACCAAATTACTCAGGTACTCTACACTGTTTCTGACTTAACTCTGTTCACCCGGACTTAGACAATTCACCATATGACTTCTAGAGGAAATGAGGACTTGAACACTAAATCATGACATCACCAGATAGCTATGAGTAACAAACCAGAAGCGCATGACAAGATCTTCAATTGCGGAGGAGTACCAACTAAATTACTATCACTATCTTAGTATCCTATCAATACTTAGTCAATTTTAGCTAAGTTAGTCTTTCCGGACAAAAAGGCTATGCACAAATTTGTCACAGGAATTGTTTCCATCAATGACAACATCAGGTCTCCATCATACCAGCGGTGTCTCTTGACTATGTTGCCAACAATCTCCCCCTTTGGCATTGATGGCAACACTTAGTGAAAAATGCTTATCTACTCCCCCTTACTATACACACTCTATTTTTCTTCTTCCCTTGAGATGTTTGGCCATTTTTCACTAGATCTTCTCCCCCTTTGACATCAATGGCAAAGATGTATGTACAAGTAGCAAAATTGTGTCAAAACTTCAAAATTGTCATACTCTGCCACATATGTGCAGGTACAATCTTCCATCTTAGTTAATCAAGTAGGAAGTAGAATATCATTATAAATGGTCTTTATTAGAGCTGACTCTCCATCCCATCTATTCTTTGTGCTCTCCAAAATTTGAATATGACCATTTATCAAAAAAACTAATTTTTCTATCTCCTACACATCTGAGGGTGTATCAATTATTGCTTTTGCTTTCAAAGCTTCTTCTGCTAGATTATTCATTGAATCTATTTTAGGACTTATTAGTCCTCTTAGCTGGTACAACCTATTTCTAACTTCTTCCCTCTTATTCATCAGATTGCTTAAGTCATTCTGGATATTTACAACTTGTATCTCTTTATTACTCATTGATTTAGCTGTCAGATCATATGACAGATATTTAGCAGTTGAAGTTCCAGATCCTTGATTTTTTCTTCTACCTCCTTTGTAACTTTCAGCCATGATAATAAAAATTTGTATATATCATATGATTCCTTAATAGCCTTCTCTATACTTTTGATTCCATTATCTAGCAGAATTTTATCATTTTCCATCATGGTCTTTAATTCAGCTAACCTTTTCTCAATATATTCTTTTCTAACCTTTATTTTTGCAGACTTTTCAAATGACTCAAAATGTGTACTTACTAAGTTTTTTAGTCCATTGAGTTGATCTATTGGTGGAAATGATGTGTCTTTTTTGTGTGAAGGCATCAACTTATCCAGGATACTAGATGCTTCACCAATGAGTTAGGTATCTTGTATATGTGACTTCAGCATTTCTTCTTGTGCCTTTGCATGAAAAATTGTCTCAAGTTTAATCTTTTGTAATGGAGACATAGGGGCCATGATTATGGGACTTTGTAGCAACTCATTTGATTCCAACATTTGACTTTCCTGTTGTTTCTCAAGAAATTCCCTTACCAATTCAACAGGGTCTTTGGTAATGGTGTTAGCAGTAGTGTCTCTTGTCCTTTCATCAGACACCTCTTTTTCTTGACTCTTCTCTAGTGGATCAAGATCCATAACCTCTTGTTCATCAATGTTTTTTTTCGGAGGAGGGCTCTTGTTAGCTTGTTCATCCTATTGATCATTAGCAGCAGGGACTTGATCAAATTCTTCCTTTTCTGAGGCTACTTCTTCAAGGTCTTCCTCAATTTTCTCATTATTTTTCTCTTCCTCTTAATCTCCCATTGCATTGTATTTTTCTAGAGGATTTGTATCAATTTTCTCCAATCCTTGATCCATGTTGAATTCAGGTACAAAACTATCATCACCAATATTTTTTTCTTCTTTGTCATATATAGTTGGGAGATGAAGTTCCTTTAGTACTCCCAGAGTGATAGCTTCAGTTTCCTTGGCCATCTTCTCAGTGTCACCTGAAATGAGAGTATTTGTCCTTTTCTTTGTTATAAACCTCTTTCCAAGTGCTTTGAAGACCTTTTCCTTTTCTTCTAGAGAGATCTCAGGACATAGCTTTATCAATGTATATTTTGTAAGCTCAATGTCCTTTTCCATAGTTGCTTCCTTTCTGATAGTCATAATGCTGGCAAGGGTATCATGGAGATTAGTTATTATTTCAATAAGAGCTTTATTATAAATCTCTAGATATTTGATTACTGTATTCTCAATGATGCCTTTGTCTACATCATTATATTCATCATATAGCTGAGCTATAGGTTTTAGATTTCCATCAACTGTTATAGCCTTTAGGACATCCTCCAGATTGATTGTGGCTTCTTCTTTCTCAGGCTCTACTTTCTTCTCACTCTTTCCTCCTTTCTTCTTTCTAGAGGGCTTGTCTTTCTTAGAACTGAAGGCTTTAGTTGGTTTTGCTTTCATATTTTTAACCTCTTCATCTAATTTCGTTTCTTCATCATCTTTATCCACACTGACATATACTCTATGTCCTTTAGTCTTTTGCCTTTTATGATCCTTGTCAGTGGTTTTCTTGGAGGGTGCTTCTGCAAAATAGGGTAGGACCTGGGGATTTTGAGGTTGTTTTAGCAGATATGGAACCTCTTTTCCTCTTCTTTAGAACTGCAAGTGCCTCTGTCTTTATCTCTTGCACTTCTAGTGCCTTGTCAAGCTCACCTTCCTTCAAATTTTCAGTTGTTCTTGCCCTTGTTTTAGCAACTTCTTTTGTAATCCCTATACTCTGGGCATATTCCTCCACCAATTTCCTCATCTTTTTCTGAGTTTCTAGTTTCCTTAGTTCAACATGAACTTTTACAGATAACTCTTCATAAGTGTCAAATCTTGGCTCAGAAGTATCCCTAGGTTTGCTTAACATGAGCTTGGCATATCCATCTAGCACATATGCATCTACTTTATACCCCATTGGCATAATCCAGACTGTTCTAGGCTCAACAACCTCCATCATACATTAATCTTTATTGACAATGAAACATATATCATTTTTATATCTCTCAACAATTGATTCAAGTATCTTTTGTCTAGAATGCATAGCTTTTTGAACATTCTTAAAATAGCCCCACAGAGCTGCATTCTATGCATCTATGTTTCCTATGCCATTCAGGTGATTTCTAATTTGAATAAGAACTGGTTGACTGCTAGACCAGATCAACTTCATTCCTGGTAATTCTTGCATGAAATAGAAAAATAAGCACATGATCAACATACCAAATTTGAAGGGATACTTGCTTTCTTTTGTCTTCTTTAGATTCTCCATTAGTTGTTTCTAGAGTAATTCACACATGTCATACTCTGCATTCTTCTTCACCATCTCGTATGTTGTGTCTATAGTAGTATTGGAAATAGAGTTTTCCTAGTTTGAGAAGTAGATTTTGTAGCCAATCACCATGGATGTAAACCTAACTGCATGGTCTTCAATGTCATTGATTGTCAATGCCCTTTTATCAAATTCGGCTCTGGTGGCTTCTGTCACTGTGTTATTTTTCACTGCCTTCAATATAGTACTGTACCAGTAGAATTCAACCTTGTGACCACCCTTATAGTGTCCTTTGTGATCATGAATGGTGGATTGAGCCACATAAACTCATCGTGTACTCTGCTTAGTATGTACCAGACCATGAGTCCTTTGCAAATGATGGAAAGTCTATGTATTGCACGAATTTCTTCTTTTCTAGGGCTTTGTATTCCTCCTTCAATACATAATCCCTACCACACAAATGATTCATTTATGATTCTCTAAGTTTACTATCATTGTGTTCATATAGGGCAATGTGGATGTAAGCCCTAAAGTCTTCTTCATGCATCACACCATAGGGCACTTCTGAAAAAACTCCATTAGGATCAACTTCTGTGGATTTGTGTGGATGTTTCTTGAATTTAGGTCATGGTCTCTTAGTGATATCATTAACATGTGGTGTAACCATTTCTACAGGAATTCAAATGAGTTTACAGTAGGGTTTCAAACTGAAAAATACCTCTTTTACCAAATTAGGGTTCACTTGATTTGTTGTGAGATGATTTGGAAATTGTTGTAGTCATTTAGAATCTTGCTTGAGCTCTCCTTGGACTCTTGATATCTTGAATGCAAAGTGAATTGTTTGTCGAATGAGCTCCTTTTTAACCCTTGTTATGATAACCTAGTCGTCATAAATGCTTGTTCTCCAAAAACTATCAAACTCTTTACTATAGAATACAATCGATTAGGATTGCTCCGTAATGCTCTGCATTTGAACCTTTTCTACCAAAATTTATTTCAAAAGATCTATCATATAAATCTTTTCATCATATCTTCGTGTTGGATCCCAGCACTGACTATCTAGCTAGGGGATTAGGATTTTCAATATAGCTCCCCCTAAGCCAAAGCTCCCAATTTTACTTCCCTAAGGAAGTATCTACACCAGAAGCTGGTGCAGATCCATCCTTGACCTCATTAATATCCTTCTTAATCCAAACCTTGCTCATTTCCTTCTTGATTTCCACCAAATCAACCTTTTTCTTACCTTTATCTTCTCTCTACTATGTTTTCCTCTTCTCTGTAGCATAGTCTCTTTTCTTGTTCTTACTTCTATAGAATCTTGCAATATGTCCAAACCTATTGCAATTGTAGCATACAACATTCCTTTGTCCCTGATTCCTCCCATTTGTTTGATTTATTCTTGATCTGCATTGGTTAGCCATGTGTCCAAATCTATTGCAAGCAAAGCACTTTCCATTGAAAGATTGAGTATTTCTTGCATTGTTAGGACCATTCCTTATCATACTTCTACACTCATTTTCTTTATGACCAATTTTATTACAATTAAAACACTGACTAGAGAAATATGAAATATTTTGATTCATTCTACTCCTACACTAAGTAGCCCTATGACCATACTTATTGCATCTAAGACAATAGCCATTGAAAGATGGGTACCTTTGAGAATTTGGCTGCCTGATCGGAGGTCTTCTAGGTCTTTTTCTTTGATTCCTAAATTGGTTGCCTTTATTTTTCCTCATCTTAATGTTTTCTTGACCTAAATCAGAACTTTCTCCTTTTTCAAATCCCAAACCTTTCTTGTCATCTAGATTTTTCTAACTACCAAGCAACTCATCAAGCTTTGTAGAGCTTATTTTGAACTTTTCTTTGTAATTGTTTGTCACCTCCAAATCAAACTTTATAAGTATAACATCTTTTTCTATCTTTTCACATTCTTTAGACTTGTCTTTAAACATTTGATTCAAATGTTCCTCACCTTTTTCTTTCTCTTCAACCAACCTTGATAAATTATTTAGGGTTTCATTTTCTTCAATCAATTATTCACTTAGCTCTCTATTCCTATCCTTTGATCTACTTCATACTTATCAAGATCTTCAAGAGTTGTTTTTAATTCTTGATCAATTGTGACATTGCCTAGCACAGGATACCTTTTGGCTGCCATGAGTACTCTTTCCTAGATCTTCCTCAAGATGTTAAACTTCTTCTAAGGAACCTTGCTCTAATACCAATTATTGGTCACAAAGAATACTAAGAGGGGTGTGAATCAATATTCTACAAAACTTTTCTTTCACATACTTGTTGATGATCGTTTTGATGCAATCATAACAATAAGTTAAAATTCACATATAATGAACTGAAACTATACTTGAAAGATAAGAAGGAATCATTTGAGATTCAACTAATCCCAAGTCTACAATGGTTCGGTTGGTCAAGTTCAGTTGGTCAATGTGAAGCTGTAATGTTCAAGGGCCCTTACGTAGTTTAGGTTTGTTTGGTGGTTTACTGGACTAAGAATATGCAAAAAGATCATGAGATATGTCAATACTTTTCATTCCTTTGCATAAATGTGTTACTGTGCTGCAAGTTTTAGATGGCTTTCTTGAATTATTGTAGCTTTCTCCTTTATCTATTTATGAAAACTGTCTACTTATAGCTCTGTTATGCATGCTTCTTCAAATTTGAGACAATTTCCTTTAGATTTCTACGTTTTCAGCTAAATATTCAGATGGGTTGGGAAAAGTTAGAAAGATCTAATCTATACCTCATTTAATCTACCGAAGGATCTAATTGTTTCTATTATGCACTATGTAAATACCACAGTAATTTGATCAAATCCACAGTAAAAACCTTAAATGTAAGTTCTGAGCATTTTCACAAACATACATTTAAAATTGCAAGCTCTCAAAGAAAATATTTCAAAACACAAAGAAGAGCAGGAGAACACTCAGAAGATAGCTGCAGAACTCCAGATTCTATTGTATTAGAAACGAATAGTCATACATGATTTACAATGTAGGAATGACTCTTAGTTTCATTGATCATACTACAGAGAACTTACAAGCTTTACAGATACAGTAAGGCAGCCAGACATCCCACGTGCACCTTACTGCAGACAAACAGGTGACCTCCTTCTTCTACCTCTAAACTATGCTAACTTGTTGTATGTTCCTAAAGAAAATCCTGTTGTAGCCCCTGTTGTTTTCCTAAAATCCCTGTTGTAAAGTATTACAGTGTAGAGAGGCACAATATAAAGACATTCTGATTGTCCTCACTATAGCAAAAAACCTAACTCAACCCCTGGTTCAAACCCCTGGTTATAGCAATAAATACAGGTGAACCAGCTCTTCAAAATATCTCTGAGCAGTGTCAAATCTGGGCGAAATATTGCCCCTTCTAGGAAGTTCTGGCAGCTCAGCAATAACTCTTGTTTGTCTATTGTAGTAATACCCTCAGCTGCAACTTTGTCCTTTATTTGAATGGCTTTGACTTCCTCGCACTTCATCTTTATCTTCCTGCTCCTGAGATCAGATTTTCTTCCTCTATGAGGTCACTATGTTGACTTTCCAGCTGCTTCCTCAACTGCAAGCCTGCAAGACAAGACAAGCAATAAGTATTTCATTTATCACATAAACAGCAGGAAATTAAAATAATCGTTTAAATCCAGGTGACTGTGCAAAATCATGGAAATTGGATCTGAAATACTCAAAAAACGCGTTCAAAACACATACAGACTGCTCAAAAGCCATCGGGTCAACCATCGCTGACCGGGAAAATGCCACGGGCGCCAAAAAATGGTTTAAAACTCCACCGCTTCATTTCCCGCCCATCGGCGTGACTATCGCCATCGGCGTGTCAAAAAAACATGTTGGCCGATATTCTCTATTTGGCCGATGTTCACTTCATCTGCATGATATTCTGGAAATATGACGCCCTCCCTTCCAAAGGTCCAGATGACGTCATCAGGATGTTTCACTTCTGTGTATTGGGGAAAAGAATAACATCATCATCATTATCATGTCGAAGGAAAATAGGAGGATATGAAATATGATCCTGCTGCTGAGGAAAGGAAAATGATGGTGACGTCATCGTCATGTTTAGTTAAGATCAAGGGATAAATGTAATATCGGGTCACCTAAGGAGCATGATCAGGATGATGATTGTAATATAACCTCTTTGCGGCCAAGGTAACCCTCTCGAAAGATCAGGATGATGATGATCATCAGGATATTTGCTTCTTCGTTTATTAGATCAGGATGACGTCATCATGATATCCGGGGCCTTTGTTAAACTTAGAACATGACGTCATCATCATATTCGCGAACCGGATCATGTTTTGGAAAATATCCTGCCGAAGGGAAATGTGATGATGATGATCATCAGGATATTGCAAAAGGTCGTTCTTTCTCGGTAGGAGGACTTTACGAAATATCGGGTGAACAAACAAGATCATGATGATCTTGACAACATGACAGGATAAAAATATGATGATCACTTCTCATCGAATATCATGACGACGTCTCCATCATTTTCCATCTTCGAAGCATGAGGATGAGTTGAGGTCATCATCAGGTTAGCGCTAGGGTGATATTTAAAATATGATCATGCTGTTGAGGAATGGAATATCAGCCTCCCTTAAAAGATAGGGTGATCATCATGATCATGCGAAAGGAGATCAGGAGGATATGATGACGTCATCATCATCTTAGTGAATTTCAGCAAATATGACCCTCTTGTGAAAGATCAGGATGATGACCCTCCGATAGGATTTTGGCATGCGCATGCAAATTATGCAAATGGTGGATTTTCTAAGTCAGGGTGATATTATAATATCAGCATGATATTATAATATCAGGTGATGTAAAAATATCATGATGCTCGTTGTTATGAAATATCGGGCAACACTCAAAACATGATGGTCACGATGCGCATAAGGTCATTTGACGGGTAAAAGGCACTATCACTTAAGATTGACGTCCGGATATTTCGACTGCATGATTTTATCAGGTGATAGATCAAGATCATGATGACCTTGACAACATGAAAAAATATGATGATCACTTGCGATTATCAGGTTTGACCAAAACTTTGACTGTGCATAACTTCCACATATGGACGAATTTTCAAGTGATGTAAAAGGCAAACCTGCATGGAATTTCAAGCTCTTTCTAAATATTAGGTCACAGAAATAAAATATGAACTTTGACAAACTGACCTCATGATGATGACCTACCTCATTCCGACCTTCATGATGATGATGCACCTGACTCATTTTTACCAAACCACTAGAAAGTAGACAAACACAAGCAGAAGCAAAAAAGCAAAGCGACAGCAGGGGTCCTCGTTTTGCTAAGGAGCAAAATGGGGCGTGTTGTGAACATCACAACAACTAGCAACCAAAACAAAACAATTAAATTCAAAGTGTTCAAGGAAACTAGATGAAATGAACTCATAACTTCCGACTATCTTTCCTGCAAATTACTATTCAGCTTGAGACTCAAAGTTTTGAATAAAGATGCATGAATTTCCATTTTCAGTTTAGTTGTGTACACGTGATTAATTATCCCCATCTTGAAGATCAGTTGAACAAACCAGTGACTGACATTAGCCTACGTAGGTGAGGATATTCCCTCATAGCCGACCGGATAGAGCCTTGCTGCCAGCGAGCGTCCATAGCCCCGGCAAGGTTATCGTTACAATTCTCCTAAGTAGAGCCCCACTGCCAGCGAGCGTCCATAGCCCCGGTAGAGTTACTTAGATGGCTTAATCTAGATTTTCAGTATAATCCGCTTTATTTATTTATTTTTTTATTTTTTGTTTTCTAATTTTGAAAGATTTCATAAGATATAGCAATTTGTAACTTCATGATGCAAGGAGTGGACACTTGCTGAAATTAAGCTGAGAATTGTAATGGTAGCAAGGGTGACCTCTAATTTTTCACCTAATATCTACACTGGTAAGTTCAACAAACCCAAGGATTTTAGGTGTGTCATCGTGAGAAACCTGCTTCGAATTCTCAATCACATTTATTGAATACAAAACTTCAGAAAATGAACAACTCTCTACATTCATGACAGTAACAAGTTGTATGTAGATTGCAAATGGTTAACTTGAATATCCTAAATTTTATACTGTTTTGAATGGTTGCTAGTTTTGCTCCTTAATACTCTAAAGTAAAATAAAGATCCCTGCTGAGGAGACAACAAACAAACCAAACAAACAGGCCATACAAACAACACAACAAAAGAAAAAACTGTACAAATAGAAAGAAAAAAGCAAAAAAAACAAACAGAAGATAAGCTATACAAACAGCCAACCCAAAAGAAAACAGCAAAAGAAGAACTGTACATTATCCACAGCACTTTACATTAAGAAAAAAGGACTGCCCCCCTTTTACCTCAAGCCTGGAAGTAGTGTTTCAAATGCTGGCCATTAACTGGTAATGGCATATCTTCTCCAGTCAAGGTCTTAAGTCTAAAGGTGTTATCTCCTATTATTTCTGAGACTTGTAATGGACCCAGCCATAATTTATCGAATTTTCCATGGCTTCCTTTCTTTTCATGTGCTTTGTCTCAGCACAACACTAAGTCTGATATCCTAAATGTCTTGACTCTTGCTCTTTTGTCAAACCACCTCTTAACAACCACTTGGTGTTTGGCAAACTTCTCGAGGGCTTGACCTCTTTTCTCCTCTAGTTGTAACATTTGCACTATTCTGGCTTCCCTATTGTTATCAAAGCCTGGATATTCATTAGCAAACTTCCAGGTTGGTATTCTCAGATTAACTGGAAGTATGGGATCAGTCCCATAAACTAAGTGATAAGGTGTGCTACCTAAAGCTGTCTTGAACTTGGTCCTGTCTACCCATAATGCATATCTTAACAGGGTATTCCACTCTCTAGGACTTTTGGCAATTAACCTCTTGATTATGTCTAATAAAATCTTATTTGTTGATTCAGCCAGTCCATTACCTTGAGGGTAATAATTCGAAGAAAACCTTAGAATAATCCCATATTCAAATGCCCATTTAGAAAATTTTAAAGAAGAGAAAGCAGGGCCGTTATCACATACCAATGAATAGGGCGTTCCAAACCTGGTGATAATGTTTTCTTCAAGGAACTTGATAACTACCTCAGTCGTGGAAAATTTGCAGCAGGTGGCCTCAGTCCACCTTGTACAATAGTCTGTTACCGTCAATATAAATTTGTGTCCTGCAGAAGATGGGGGATTGATGACTCCGATAAAATCCAAGCCCCACTGTGCAAACGCTCTGGATTCGATCACAGGTTGCAGTGGATTGGCTGGATTTTTCCATTTGTTTGCTGCAGTCTAACAGGTGTGGCAACTTCTGATGTGACTCTTAGTATCTTTGAACATAGTGGGCCAGTAATAGCCTGCCCTCAGTATTTTGTGTGTTGTAGCTAAATGGGAACCATGGCCGGTTCCGTACTTATCATGTAGTTCTATCAACACTCTATCAGCTTCAGTTCTGTTTATGCATCTCAGATAAATTCCATCATGGTTCTTCCTGAATAGAAGACCTCCTTGTACCATATAATTCTGTGCCTTAATCTTCAAAGCTCTCCTCTAAGAAGCCTTCATCTTGCTTGGGTACTTTCCAGCTATCAGGAAGGTGCTTAAATCATCGTACCAGCCTGATGCGTCTTGGGAATTCAATACATATTGTTGTTTTATCAGATTTGGATCCATGTTTGCTATTGTCTGCACCAACGCCTGCCCTCTGACCAGCTTTGTGGGAATGATCTCCATGTCAAATTCTTGCAGTGTGGTGATCCATTTGGCTCTTTTTTCTCCAGGCTCGTTTTGCATCAGCAACATTTTTACTGCTGCGTCTGGTACTATGGCTTTAATCTGGCTGCGCAGAATGTAGTGTCTAAATTTTTTCACAGCCTTTACTAATGCGAATGCCTGTCTTTCGATATCTAGATATCTCAGCTGTGCATCCTTCAGAGGCGCACTCATAAATGCTATGGGCCTCTCTCCACTATTTTCACCTTTCTGTGTCAAGGTAGCCGCGATAGAATGAGAAGATGCGAAGGAGTAGATGTAAAACGGGCTTGTGTACTCCGGACTTGCCAATACAGGGGCATTAGAAATTGCCTCCTTGATATCTTCAAATGCGGCTTTGGCCACTGGCGTCCATTCCATCTATGCATCTTTCTTCAACATGGCATTTAACGGCTGCACGATCTCTGCAAAACCTGTTATAAACTTCCGAACAAAATTAATTTTACCAAAAAATGATTTCAACTCTTTCCTACAATTTGGTATTTGCAAATTTTTTATGGATTCTATTCTATCCAGATCAATTGAAATTCCATTTTCAGAAATGACATGGCCTAATAATTTACCTTTAGTTACGCCAAATATACATTTCTTAGGATTAAGGGAAATCCCATACCTTTCACATCGCTGGAGTACTTTTCTGAGGTCTTCAGTGTGGGTGGATGCATCCTTGGAATACACAGTTAAATCATCCATATACACAACAATGCATTTACCTGATAATCCATGGAATGCAATGTCCATGGCCCTCTGAAAAGTGGCACCTGCATTAATCAGACCAAAAGGCATTCTTCTATATGCATAATTTCCCCATTTGCAAGTGAAGGTGGTTTTTAGTCTATCTTCTCTATCAATTAAGACCTGGTTATAACCTGAAAAACCATCTAAAAAAGACATCATCTTTGCACCATTTACTGCTTGCAGTACTTCGTGTATTAGGGGCAAAGGATAATTATCCTTTTCAGATGCCTTGTTTAAATTTCTAAAGTCTACGCACAACCTGATGTCTCCGTTTTTCTTCCTCACTGGTACTAAGTTAGCTACCCAGACAGAATGTCTGACTGGGAAAATTATTCCAGCGGACAGTAATTTTTTAACTTCCTCAAAGATTAAAGGCTCGAGAATGGCATTTACAGGCCTCTGTTTCTGCCTAAATGGTTTGACTTCTTTTCTTAAAGGTATTATGTGAGTTATGATGGACTCATCAAATGTTTTCAAGTCTTCATAAGTCCATGCTATGACATGTTTATATTCTTTCAGAACGTCCAGAACCTCTTTTCTAATTTTCTCAGAGCAAGCTTTCCCAATTAGTACATTTTGTGGATTTAGCTCAGTCCCTAAGTTATGTGAATCATACCTACCCCCTTCTGTTTTGGGTAAGTCTTTCTGTCTTATTACTCCGTCGAAGTCAAAGATGTGTTCTAATTCAATCACTCCTTTTGGCAAGAAGTTGCTCTTTAAGTTGATCATATCTTCTCCGTCCCATGTTACTTTAGGCCTTTCTTGTTCATCAATGATTTGGGCCTCAAATGCCTCATTACAAGTCAGAAAATTAATAATTTGTTGATCCTCTCCAAATACCTGAAAGTGTGTAACGTTGTCTGGTATACTCGGCATGTTAACTAGCTCAACAGCAAATCGTCTTAGTCCTGTCAGTGTCAATGGTTCTAATGTACTAGCAGCAACTGCCAACGCATCTGGCCTGTGGTTCAGCTCTCTAGGAATGTGTTCTATGTTAAAAGCATCAAACGAATCCATTAAACTCCATACTCTATGTCTGTAACTAATCATTTTCTTATAATTGCAGGCATATAGTTTCCTCACTTGTCTGACTACTAATTCAGAGTCTGAAAATACTCTGATGGTTTTTACCCCTTTCTTGATGGCCATGACAAGTCCTAAAATTAGGGCCTCATATTCAGCAATATTGTTAGTGCAGGAAAATTGTAATCTATATGCTACCAAATGTGATTTACCTTGAGGATCTATGAGTTCAATACCCGCACCTGCGCCCTGTTTTGATTTGGACCCATCACATTTTAACGTCCACATGCCATCTTTACTTTTCTGATCTTTTACCTTGGCATACTTTGTCCCTTTTATTGCCTGTGGGGTGTTGTCTTGTTTATTCATGGGTTTTTCCGTTTGGTTATCTTGCATATGTGTGTTTTTAGTTTGCAACTCAGAGAGATAACTACCCTTGTCCTCTATTTCTTTTCCTAAATCTGGAATCAAGGCATCTATATTATCCTGAACATATCTCTGTGTTGGATCAGGATTCTCATTTTCCTCTTGTGACTCTACCCTCCCTATGCACTTTTTGTATTCATATTCAATGATGTCTTTGCATATTTCACAATTCTCCTCAGAATGTTGCCTATCATGGACTCTACACTTATGTTTATATAACTTACATTGGACTGGGAGATTGTGTGTAACGCACTCTTCCACCTCTCGTCTAATGGCACGACCAAATTTGTCTATTGCATTGTTTTCTTCATCTGAAGCATTTCCGTCAGACTCAATGAATAGTGCCGTTCTATTGTTGACACACTTCTTTCTAATGTTTAACATCATAATCTCTTCAATCTGCATCCCATTGTTGGTAATTCTATAGACACCTGGTTCAACAGCAGCATATAATATTTCATCAGTTCAATTATACTCTGTTATCATATGTTTCATTCTGGGCTCTGCCTCTATTCTGATCTGGTTTGGGATGCCTCTCCACGGTAACCACATGTGTGAAAAGTCAGTAGCCATATATCCGTTTAATGTCTTGGACCAATCCCTACTTAGCAACATTCCATAATTTACGGGTATATCCACTACTTGAATGTCAATGATTTGGCTTACCCTAGGGTCTGAAGCTAATTGCACTTGAATGTTCATGAGTTCTCCTATCACGCTAACCTCGGTCTTATCTAACTGCGTGACAACCTTGGCAGATTTGGTGGGAGTCAGCCCGAGAGTTTTACATATTCCTAAGGGCATTACGTTGGCTGAAGCACCAGAATCTACCATGCAATTGTGTATATTCTTCCCACACAACCTAACAGTTAACAAGAAAGGTTGAGTATCCCTCTTATCCGCATGTATTACTACATTTGTATTGGAAGGCTGCTCAACTTTCTTACCTTTCTCCTTAGGTGGTGAATCACTATTAGGAACAGTTATATCAGCAGACACCTTGTTTGTTATGGATGTATCCAAGGATTTTAAAAAAGCATTTCTGATCCCTGGGGTCTTCAATAATTCATTTAGAGGTATACTGACCTTAATTTTCTTTATTTCTTCTGATAAGTAATTCATTAATCTTGTTGTCTCCATTGCTTCTGTCTTACTTGTTTGATCCTTTTGCACTGTTGTTCCATTATTTGTGTGCTGACTAGCTTTAAGTATGGCAGGATTGTTGCTAGCATTCTGATCTGGGGGTGTATTGATGTTATTCGGAGGAGTGGAAGTGGTGAAAGGTCCTCCCGGCCTAGGGTTGTTCCTCAAATTGTAGGTGTGGCTTTTATTTGTTTGTTGAAAGGCCTGCACCTCCTCTGTTTCATTTAATATCTCATTTTCAGATTCAAAAGGAAACTGAAAAGCATTTAACACAAAGGCTGATTCAGGATAAAGACTTTCACAACAGTATGGTTCATCCTCTAGCAATTCATCCTCTTTCTCTTCTGCAGTTGTAAAGGTAAACGTTTCTAAGACTAATGATGTGTCATATTCTGAGGGTACTACCTCATTACCCTTAGGAATGAGAAATTCAGAGGTAGGAGGCTGTACATCTACGTTGAAAATACTAGCTGCCAAGTGGAACTGTGGACAGTCGTGCTCAGCATGGGCATTGGTATTGTGAAATCTGCACCAATTTTTGGGTGCTGTACTGGCCATTTGTATGCTAGTCGTTGGTTTTCTACCAAGATTATCTGTATTCTCAAAAGGAGAAGCCAGAGTACCATTGTTGGGCCCAGTGTTCCATGTCTTGGGTGGCCTAGGTTGATTCTGATTTCTGTTATTATTGCCCCAGGTCCTGTTATCTGTCACTGGCCCCCTATTTTGCATTGGTTGCCCCTGACTGGGGCCCTGATGCTGATTGTAGTTTTGGTTCTGATTGTACTGCTGATTTTGATTGAGACTATAATTCTGATTTTGGCCTTGGTTGTGATTTTGATGTGGATTGTAGTTTTGGTTGCTTCTTCCATAGAGGTTCTCATTTCTTAGCTGTGTCACTTCGGTTGTTAATCTTTTCAAATGTGTAGTAATTTCTTTGATTTCTTCCTTATCCTCTTGTGCTTTTGCCACAGTTACATCCCTAGGAAGTTGGAAGAAAGGCTGACCATTATTTTGACTGTTATTGGAAGTACTAGCCGTGTAAGGAGTTATAGCTTGGATTGGAGTAGGATTATACACAGGTGTGTAAGAAGGAACCAGATTTACTAGTGGAGAGTGCTGCACAGGGACTCCATTCCATGGGTGTGCCTGATTCTGCACCCCAAAATTTCCTCCATTGACAAATGGACTATAAGTTGTATGCCTCATTTCTTGGTTCACTGAGGCTGCCTCTTTATAGGCTTTGGATATTGAATCAATGTCAGGTTTTCTTTTGACAAACATGGCGGTTAAAGGATCCAAGGCAGCATAGTACATAGCCAACAAGGGAGCATCATCTATGGTATAAGGGGCTACCAGCCTAGAATAGGCCTTTTGAAATCTGTCATTGAAATTATCAATTAGCTCTCCCTCACCTCGTTTTATAGCAGCAAATTTATGATACAAAGCGCAAGGGTCAATGGGTCCTCTAAATCTTGACAGAAATGCTTCTTCCATAAGTGCCCAGGAAGAAATGTAACCATTGGGTAAGTTTACGTACCAGCTAGAGGCCTACTCATTAAAGGTGTAAGGAAACAATCTACACACAACATCCTCGTGCTCTAACATAGCCCTAAAACATGCTTAAATATTCTAATATGATCTTCTGGGTCCTGATGCAACTGGTATTTGGGACATATCTTTTCCGGATTTTTTGGCATCTCATGATAATCATTCAAGAGTATGGGAGAATTGACATCGAAATAAGCCATTGCAGGTGTTTGAGCTTGACTTGAACTTGCAGGAATACCTGGATTGATTGGTGGATTAGGATTTAGAGGAGGATTGAGACCTCCAGGAGTGCCTGAACCAAGATTTAAAGATCTGAACAGTGATCTATCAGGACTTACAATACTACAGATGTTAAAAGGTGACGCAGGAGGTGTTCCAGATGAACTTCCCGCTTGCGATATTTTTGGATTCCAAATTAAAGGGTTTTTACTTCGCCTTGTATCAAGTAGTTGCACAAATATATCTCCTGAACTAGATCTAGACCTAGTCACTCTATTGCTGTCGTTAGCCAGTTTGAAATGAAACCTAACTCAGGAAGGCCCTCCTTCTAGCGCCAGAAAACTGTTGATGATCGTTTTGATGCAATCATAACAATAAGTTAAAATTCACATATAATGAATTGAAACTATACTTGAAAGATAAGAAGGAATCATTTGAGATTCAACTAATCCCAAGTCTACAATGGTTCGGTTGGTCAAGTTCAGTTGGTCAATGTGAAGCTGTAATGTTCAAGGGGCCTTACGTAGTTTAGGTTTGTTTGGTGGTTTACTGGACTAAGAATATACAAAAAGATCATGAGATATGTCAATACTTTTCATTCCTTTGCATAAAAGTGTTACTGTGCTGCAAGTTTTAGATGGCTTTCTTGAATTATTGCAGCTTTCTCCTTTATCTATTTATGAAAACTGTCTACTTATAGCTCTGTTATGCATGCTTCTTCAAATTTGAGACAATTTCCTTTAGATTTCTACGTTTTCAGCTAAATATTCAGATGGGTTGGGAAAAGTTAGAAAGATCTAATCTACACCTCATTTAATCTACCGAAGGATCTAATTGTTTCTGTTATGCACTATGTAAATACCACAGTAATTTGATCAAATCCACAGTAAAAACCTTAAATGTAAGTTCTGAGCATTTTCACAAACATACATTTAAAATTGCAAGCTCTCAAAGAAAATATTTCAAAACACAAAGAAGAGCAGGAGAACACTCAGAAGATAGATGCAGAACTCCAGATTCTATTGTATTAGAAACGAATAGTCATACATGATTTACAATGTAGGAATGACTCTTAGTTTCATTGATCATACTACAGAGAACTTACAAGCTTTACAGATACAGTAAGGCAGCCAGACATTCCACGCGCACCTTACTACAGACAAACAGGTGACCTCCTTCTTCTACCTCTAAACTATGCTAACTTGTTGTATGTTCCTAAAGAAAATCCTGTTGTAGCCCTTGTTGTTTTACTAAAATCCCTGTTGTAAAGTATTACAGTGTAGAGAGGCACAATATAAAGACATTCTGATTGTCCTCACTACAGCAAAAAAACCTAACTGAACCCCTGGTTCAAACCCCTGGTTACAGCAATAAATATAGGTGAACCAGCTCTTCAAAATATCTCTGAGCAGTGTCAAATCTGGGCGAAATATTGCCCCTTCTAAGAAGTTCTGGCAGCTCAGCAATAACTCTTGTTTGTCTGTTGTAGTAATACCCTTAGCTGCAACTTTGTCCTTTATTTGAATGGCTTTGACTTCCTCGCACTTCATCTTTATCTTCCTGCTCCTGAGATCAGATTTTCTTCCTCTATGAGGTCACTGTGTTGACTTTCCAGCTGCTTCCTCAACTGCAAGCCTGCAAGACAAGACAAGCAATAAGTATTTCATTTATCACATAAACAGCAGGAAATTAAAATAAGCATTTAAATCCAGGTGACTGTGCAAAATCGTGGAAATCGGATCTGAAATACTCAAAAAATGCGTTCAAAACGCATACAGACTGCTCAAAAGCCATTGCGTCAAACATCGCTGACCGGGAAAATGCCACGGGCGCCAAAAAATGGTTTAAAACTCCACCGCTTCATTTCCCGCCCATCGGCGTGACTATCGCCATCAGCGTGTCAAAAAAACATGTTGGCCGATATTCTCTATTTGGCCGATGTTCACTTCATCTACATGATATTCTGGAAATATGACGCGCTCCCTTCCAAAGGTCCAAATAATATCATCAGGATGTTTCACTTCTGTGTATTGGGGAAAAGAATAACATCATCATCATTATCATGTCGAAGGAAAATAGGAGGATATGAAATATGATCCTGCTGCTGAGGAAAGGAAAATGATGGTGACGTCATCGTCATGTTTAGTTAAGATCAGGGGATAAATGTAATATCGGGTCACCTAAGGAGCATGATCAGGATGATGATTGTAATATGACCTCTTTGCGGCCAAGGTAACCCTCTCGAAAGATTAGGATGATGATGATCATCAGGATATTTGCTTCTTCGTTTATCAGATCGGGATGACGTCATCATGATATCCGGGGCCTTTGTTAAACTTAGAACATGACGTCATCATCATATTCGCGAACCGGATCATGTTTTGGAAAATATCCTGCCGAAGGGAAATGTGATGATGATGATCATTAGGATATTGCAAAAGGTCGTTCTTTCTCGGCAGGAGGACTTTACGAAATATCGGGTGAACAAACAAGATCATGATGATCTTGACAACATGACAGGATAAAAATATGATGATCACTTCTCATCGAATATCATGACGACGTCTCCATCATTTTCCATCTTCGAAGCATGAGGATGAGTTGAGGTCATCATCAGGTTAGCGCTAGGGTGATATTTAAAATATGATCATGCTGTTGAGGAATGGAATATCAGCCTCCCTTAAAAGATAGGGTGATCATCATGATCATGCAAAAGGAGATCAGGAGGATATGATGACGTCATCATCATCTTAGCGAATTTCAGCAAATATGACCCTCTTGTGAAAGATCAGGATGATGACCCTCCGATAGGATTTTGGCATGCGCATGCAAATTATGCAGATGGTGGATTTTCTAAGTCAGGGTGATATTATAATATCATCATGATATTATAATATTAGGTGATGTAAAAATATCATGATGCTCGTTGTTATGAAATATCGGGCAACACTCAAAACATGATGCTCACGATGCGCATAAGGTCATTTGACGGGTAAAAGGCACTATCACTTAAGATTGACGTCCGGATATTTCGACTGCATGATTTTATCAGGTGATAGATCAAGATCATGATGACCTTGACAACATGAAAAAATATGATGATCACTTGCGATTATCAGGTTTGACCAAAACTTTGACTGTGCATAACTTCCACATATGGACGAATTTTCAAGTGATGTAAAAGGCAAACCTGCATGGAATTTCAAGCTCTTTCTAATTATGAGGTCACAGAAATAAAATATGAACTTTGACAAACTGACCTCATGATGATGACCTACCTCATTCTGACCTTCATGATGATGATGCACCTGACTCATTTTTACCAAACCGCCAGAAAGCAGACAAACACAAGCAGAAGCAAAAAAGCAAAGCGACAGCAGGGGTCCTCGTTTTGCTAAGGAGCAAAATGGGGCGTGTTGTGAACATCACAACAACTAGCAACCAAAACAAAACAATTAAATTCAAAGTGTTCAAGGAAACTAGATGAAATGAACTCATAACTTCCGACTATCTTTCCTGCAAATTACTATTCAGCTTGAGACTCAAAGTTTTCAATAAAGTTGCATGAATTTCCATTTTTAGTTTAGTTGTGTGCACGTGATTAATTATCCTCATCTTGAAGATCGGTTCAACAAACCAGTGACTGACATTAGCCTACGTAGGTGAGGATATTCCCTCATAGCCGACCGGATAGAGCCTTGCTGCCAGCGAGCGTCCATAGCCCCGGCAAAGTTATCGTTACAATTCTCCTAAGTAGAGCCCCACTGCCAGCGAGCGTCCATAGCCCCGGTAGAGTTACTTAGATGGCTTAATCTGGATTTTCAGTATAATCCGCTTTATTTATTTATTTTTTATTTTTTGTTTTCTAATTTTGAAAGATTTCATAAGATATAGCAATTTGTAACTTCATGATGCAAGGAGTGGACACTTGCTGAAATTAAGCTGAGAATTGTAATGGTAGCAAGGGTGACCTCTGATTTTTCACCTAATATCTACACTGGTAAGTTCAACAAACCCAAGGATTTTAGGTGTGTCATCGTGAGAAACCTGCTTCGAATTCTCAATCACATTTATTGAATACAAAACTTCAGAAAATGAACAACTCTCTACATTCATGACAGTAACAAGTTATATGTAGATTGCAAATGGTTAACTTGGATATCCTAAATTTTATACTGTTTTGAATGGTTGCTAGTTTTGCTCCTTAATACTCTAAAGTAAAATAAAGATCCCTGCTGAGGAGACAACAAACAAACCAAACAAACAGGCCATACAAACAACACAACAAAAGAAAAAACTGTACAAACAGAAAGAAAAAAGTAAAAAAAACAAACAGAAGACAAGCTATACAAACAGCCAACCCAAAAGAAAACAGCAAAAGAAGAACTGTACATTATCCACAGCACTTTACATTAAGAAAAAAGGACTACCCCCCTCTTACCTCAAGCCTGGAAGTAGTGTTTCAAAAGCTGGCCATTAACTAGTAATGGCATATCTTCTCCAGTCAAGGTCTTAAGTCTAAAGGTGTTATCTCCTATTATTTCTGAGACTTGTAATGGACCCAGCCATAATTTATCGGATTTTCCATGGCTTCCTTTCTTTTCATGTGCGTTGTCCCAGCACAACACTAAGTCTGATATCCTAAATGTCTTGACTCTTGCTCTTTTGTCAAACCACCTCTTAACAACCACTTGGTGTTTGGCAAACTTCTCGAGGGCTTGACCTCTTTTCTCCTCTAGTTGTAACATTTGCACTATTCTGGCTTCCCTATTGTTATCAAAGCCTAGATATTCATTAGCAAACTTCCAGGTTGGTATTCTCAGATTAACCGTAAGTATGGGATCAGTCCCATAAACTAAGTGATAAGGTGTGCTACCTAAAGATGTCTTGAACTTGGTCCTGTCTACCCATAATGCATATCTTAACAGGGTATTCCACTCTCTAGGACTTTTGGCAATTAACCTCTTGATTATGTCTAATAAAATCTTGTTTGTTGATTCAGCCAGTCCATTACCTTGAGGGTAATAATTCGAAGAAAACCTTAGAATAATCCCATATTCAAATGCCCATTTAGAAAATTTTAAAGAAGAGAAAGCAGGGCCGTTATCACATACCAATGAATAGGGCGTTCCAAACCTGGTGATAATGTTTTCTTCAAGGAACTTGATAACTACCTCAGTCGTGGAAAATTTGCAGCAGGTGGCCTCAGTCCACCTTGTACAATAGTCTGTTACCGTCAATATAAATTTGTGTCCGGCAGAAGATGGGGGATTGATGACTCTGATAAAATCCAAGCCCCACTGTGCAAACGGTCTGGATTCGATCACAGGTTGCAGTGGATTGGCTGGATTTTTCCCTTTATCTACTGCAGTCTGACAGGTGTGGCAACTTCTGATGTGACTCTTAGTATCTTTGAACATAGTGGGCCAGTAATAGCCCGCCCTCAGTATTTTGTGTGTTGTAGCTAAATGGGAACCATGGCCGGTTCCGTACTTATCATGTAGTTCTGTCAACACTCTATCAGCTTCAGTTCTGTTTATGCATCTCAGATAAATTCCATCATGGTTCTTCCTGAATAGAAGACCTCCTTGCACCATATAATTCTATGCCTTAATCTTCAAAGCTCTCCTCTGAGAAGCCTTCATCTTGCTTGGGTACTTTCTAGCTATCAGGAAGGTGCTTAAATCATCGTACCAGCCTGATGCGTCTTGGGAATTCAATACATATTGTTGTTTTATCAGATTTGGATCCATGTTTGCTATTGTCTGTACCAACGCCTACCCTCTGACCAGCTTTGCGGGAATGATCTCCATGTCAAATTCTTGCAGTGTGGTGATCCATTTGGCTTTTTTTTCTCCAAGCTCGTTTTGCATCAGCAACATTTTTACTGCTGCGTCTGGTACTATGGCTTTAATCTGGCTGCGCAGAATGTAGTGTCTAAATTTTTTCATAGCCTTTACTAATACGAATGCCTGTCTTTCGATATCTAGATATCTCAGCTGTGCATCCTTCAGAGGCGCACTCATAAATGCTATGGGCCTCTCTCCACTATTTTCACCTTTCTGTGTCAAGGCAGCCGCGACAGAATGAGAAGATGCGAAGGAGTAGATGTAAAACGGGCTTGTGTACTCCGGACTTGCCAATACAGGGGCATTAGAAATTGCCTCCTTGATATCTTCAAATGCGGCTTTGGCCACTGGCGTCCATTCCATCTGTGCATCTTTCTTCAACATGGCATTCAACGGCTGCACGATCTCTGCAAAACCTGTTATAAACTTCCGAACAAAATTAATTTTACCAAAAAATGATTTCAACTCTTTCCTACTGTTTGGTATTTGCAAATTTTTTATGGATTCTATTCTATCCGGATCAATTGAAATTCTATTTTCAGAAATGACATGGCCTAATAATTTACCTTCAGTTACACCAAATATACATTTCTTAGGATTAAGGGAAATCCCATACCTTTCACATCGCTGGAGTACTTTTCTGAGGTCTTCAGCATGGGTGGATGCATCCTTGGAATACAGAGTTAAATCATCCATATACACAACAATGCATTTACCTGATAATCCACGGAATGCAATGTCCATGGCCCTCTGAAAAGTGGCACCTGCATTAATCAAAACAAAAGGCATTCTTCTATACGCATAATTTCCCCATTTGCAAGTGAAGGTGGTTTTTAGTCTATCTTCTCTATCAATTAAGACCTGGTTATAACCTGAAAAACCATCTAAAAAAGACATCATCTTTGCGCCATTTACTGCTTGCAGTACTTCGTGTATTGGGGGCAAAGGATAATTATCCTTTTCAGATGCCTTGTTTAAATTTCTAAAGTCTACGCACAACCTGATGTCTCCGTTTTTCTTCCTCACTGGTACTAAGTTAGCTACCCAGACAGAATGTCTGACTGGGAAAATTATTCCAGCGGACAGTAATTTTTTAACTTCCTCAAAGATTAAAGGCTCGAGAATGGCATTTACAGGCCTCTGTTTCTGCCTAAATGGTTTGACTTCTTTTCTTAAAGGTATTACGTGAGTTATGATGGACTCATCAAATGTTTTCAAGTCTTCATAAGTCCATGCTATGACATGTTTATATTCTTTCAGAACGTCCAGAACCTCTTTTCTAATTTTCTCAGAGCAAGCTTTCCCAATTAGTACATTTTGTGGATTTAGCTCAGTCCCTAAGTTATGTGAATCATACCTACCCCATTCTGTTTTGGGTAAGTCTTTCTGTCTTATTACTCCGTCGAAGTCAAAGATGTGTTCTAATTCAATCACTCCTTTTGGCAAGAAGTTACTCTTTAAGTTATCATATCTTCTTCGTCCCATGTTACTTCAGGCCTTTCTTGTTCATCAATGATTTGGGCCTCAAATGCCTCATTACAAGTCAGAAAATTAATAATTTGTTGATCCTCTCCAAATACCTAAAAGTGTGTAACGTTGTCTGGTATACTGGGCACGTTAACTAGCTCAACAGCAAATCGTCTTAGTCCTGTCAGTGTCAATGGTTCTAATGTACTAGTAGCAACTGCCAACGCATCTGGCCTGTGGTTCAGCTCTCTAGGAATGTGTTCTATGTTAAAAGCATCAAACGAATCCATTAAACTCCATACTCTATGTCTGTAACTAATCATTTTCTTATAATTGCAGGCATATAGTTTCCTCACTTGTCTGACTACTAATTCAGAGTCTGAAAATACTCTGATGGTTTTTACCCCTTTCTTGATGGCCATGACAAGTCCTAAAATTAGGGCCTCATATTCAGCAATATTGTTAGTGCAGGAAAATTGTAATCTATATGCTGCCAAATGTGATTTACCTTGAGGATCTATGAGTTCAATACCCGCACCTGCGCCCTGTTTTGATTTGGACCCATCACATTTTAACGTCCACATGCCATCTTTACTTTTCTGATCTTTTACCTTGGCATACTTTGTCCCTTTTATTGCCTGTGGGGTGTTGTCTTGTTTATTCACGGGTTTTTCCGTTTGGTTATCTTGCATATGTGTGTTTTTAGTTTGCAACTCAGAGAGATAACTACCCTTGTCCTCTATTTCTTTTCCTAAATCTGGAATCAAGGCATCTATATTATCCTGAACATATCTCTGTGTTGGATCAGGATTCTCATTTTCCTCTTGTGACTCTACCCTCCCTATGCACTTTTTTGTATTCATATTCAATGATGTCTTTGCATATTTCACAATTCTCCTCAGAATGTTGCCTATCATGGACTCTACACTTATTTTTATATAAATTACATTGGACTGGGAGATTGTGTGTAACGCACTCTTCCACCTCTTGTCTAATGGCACGACCAAATTTGTCTATTGCATTGTTGGTAATTCTATAGACACCTGGTTCAACAGCAGCATATAATATTTCATCAGTTCAATTATACTCTGTTATCATATGTTTCATTCTGGGCTCTGCCTCTATTCTGATCTGGTTTGGGATGCCTCTCCACGGTAACCACATGTGTGAAAAGTCAGTAGCCATATATCCGTTTAATGTCTTGGACCAATCCCTACTTAGCAACATTCCATAATTTACGGGTATATCCACTACTTGAATGTCAATGATTTGGCTTACCCTAGGGTCTGAAGCTAATTGCACTTGAATGTTCATGAGTTCTCCTATCATGCTAACCTCGGTCTTATCTAACTGCGTGACAACCTTGGCAGATTTGGTGGGAGTCAGCCTGAGAGTTTTACATATTCCTAAGGGCATTACGTTGGCTGAAGCACCAGAATCTACCATGCAATTGTGTATATTCTTCCCACACAACCTAACAGTTAACAAGAAAGGTTGAGTATCCCTCTTATCCGCATGTATTACTACATTTGTATTGGAAGGCTGCTCAACTTTCTTACCTTTCTCCTTAGGTGGTGAATCACTATTAGGAACAGTTATATCAGTAGACACCTTGTTTGTTATGGATGTATCCAAGGATTTTAAAAAAGCATTTCTGATCCCTGGGGTCTTCAATAATTCATTTAGAGGTATACTGACCTTAATTTTCTTTATTTCCTCTGATAAGTAATTCATTAATCTCGTTGTCTCCATTGCTTCTGTCTTACTTGTTTGATCCTTTTGCACTGTTGTTCCATTATTTGTGTGCTGACTAGCTTTAAGTATGGCAGGATTGTTGCTAGCATTCTGATCTGGGGGTGTATTGATGTTATTCGGAGGAGTGGAAGTGGTGAAAGGTCCTCCCGGCCTAGGGTTGTTCCTCAAATTGTAGGTGTGGCTTTTATTTGTTTGTTGAAAGGCCTGCACCTCCTCTGTTTCATTTAATATCTCATTTTCAGATTCAAAAGGAAACTGAAAAGCATTTAACACAAAGGTTGATTCAGGATAAAGACTTTCACAACAGTATGGTTCATCCTCTAGCAATTCATCCTCTTTCTCTTCTGCAGTTGTAAAGGTAAACGTTTCTAAGACTAATGTTGTGTCATATTCTGAGGGTACTACCTCATTACCCTTAGGAATGAGAAATTCAGAGGTAGGAGGCTGTACATCTACGTTGAAAATACTAGCTGCCAAGTGGAACTGTGGACAGTCGTGCTCAGCATGGGCATTGGTATTGTGAAATCTGCACCAATTTTTGGGTGCTGTACTGGCCATTTGTATGCTAGTCGTTGGTTTTGTACCATGATTATCTGTATTCTCAAAAGGAGAAGCCAGAGTACCGTTGTTGGGCCCAGTGTTCCATGTCTTGGGTGGCCTAGGTTGATTTTGATTTCTGTTATTATTGCCCCAGGTCCTGTTATCTGTCACTGGCCCCCTATTTTGCATTGGTTGCCCCTGACTGGGGCCCTGATGCTGATTGTAGTTTTGGTTCTGATTGTACTACTGATTTTGATTGAGACTATAATTCTGATTTTGGCCTTGGTTGTGATTTTGATGTGGATTGTAGTTTTGGTTGCTTCTTCCATAGAGGTTCTCATTTCTTAGCTGTGTCACTTCGGTTGTTAATCTTTCAAATGTGTAGTAATTTCTTTGATTTCTTCCCTATCCTCTTGTGCTTTTGCCACAGTTACATCCCTAGGAAGTTGGAAGAAAGGCTGACCATTATTTTGACTGTTATTGGAAGTACTAGCCGTGTAAGGAGTTATAGCTTGGATTGGAGTAGGATTATACACAGGTGTGTAAGAAGGAACCAGATTTACTAGTGGAGAGTGCTGCACAGGGACTCCATTCCATGGGTGTGCCTGATTCTGCACCCCAAAATTTCCTCCATTGACAAATGGACTATAAGTTGTATGCCTCATTTCTTGGTTCACTGAGGCTGCCTCTTTATAGGCTTTGGATATTGAATCAATGTCAGGTTTTCTTTTGACAAACATGGCGGTTAAAGGATCCAAGGCAGCATAGTACATAGCCAACAAGGGAGCATCATCTATGGTATAAGGGGCTACCAGCCTAGAATAGGCCTTTTGAAATCTGTCATTGAAATTATCAATTAGCTCTCCCTCACCTCGTTTTATAGCAGCCAATTTATGATACAAAGTGCAAGGGTCAATGGGTCCTCTAAATCTTGATAGAAATGCTTCTTCCATAAGTGCCCAGGAAGAAATGTAACCATTGGGTAAGTTTACGTACCAGCTAGAGGCCTGCTCATTAAAGGTGTAAGGAAACAATCTACACACAACATCCTCGTGCTCTAACATAGCCCTAAAACATGCTTCCTTAAATATTCTAATATGATCTTCTGGGTCCTGATGCAACTGGTATTTGGGACATATCTTTTCCAGATTTTTTGGCATCTCATGATAATCATTGAAGAGTATGGGAGAATTGACATCGAAATAAGCCATTGTAGGTGTTTGAGCTTGACTTGAACTTGCAGGAATACCTGGATTGATTGGTGGATTAGGATTTAGAGGAGGATTGAGACCTCCAGGAGTGCCTGAACCAAGATTTAAAGATCTGAACAGTGATCTATCAGGACTTACAATACTACGGATGTTAAAAGGTGACCCAGGAGGTGTTCCAGATGAACTTCCCGCTTGCGATATTTTTGGATTCCAAATTAAAGGGTTTTTACTTCGCCTTGTATCAAGTAGTTGCACAAATATATCTCCTGAACTGGATCTAGACCTAGTCACTCTATTGCTGTCGTTAGCCAATTTGAAATGAAACCTAACTCAGGAAGGCCCTCCTTCTAGCGCCAGAAAACTGTTGATGATTGTTTTGATGCAATCATAACAATAAGTTAAAATTCACATATAATGAACTGAAACTATACTTGAAAGATAAGAAGGAATCATTTGAGATTCAACTAATCCCAAGTCTACAATGGTTCGGTTGGTCAAGTTCAGTTGGTCAATGTGAAGCTGTAATGTTCAAGGGGCCTTACGTAGTTTAGGTTTGTTTGGTGGTTTACTGGACTAAGAATATGCAAAAAGATCATGAGATATGTCAATACTTTTCATTCCTTTGCATAAAAGTGTTACTGTGCTGCAAGTTTTAGATGGCTTTCTTGAATTATTGCAGCTTTCTCCTTTATCTATTTATGAAAATTGTCTACTTATAGCTCTGTTATGCATGCTTCTTCAAATTTGAGACAATTTCCTTTAGATTTCTACGTTTTCAGCTAAATATTCAGATGGGTTGGGAAAAGTTAGAAAGATCTAATCTATACCTCATTTAATCTACCAAAGGATCTAATTGTTTCTGTTATGCACTATGTAAATACCACAGTAATTTGATCAAATCCACAGTAAAAACCTTAAATGTAAGTTCTGAGCATTTTCACAAACATACATTTAAAATTGCAAGCTCTCAAAGAAAATATTTCAAAACACAAAGAAGAGCAGGAGAACACTCAGAAGATAGATGCAGAACTCCAGATTCTATTGTATTAGAAACGAATAGTCATACATGATTTACAATGTAGGAATGACTCTTAGTTTCATTGATCATACTACAGAGAACTTACAAGCTTTATAGATACAGTAAGGCAGCCAGACATTCCACGCGCACCTTACTGCAGACAAACAGGCGACCTCCTTCTTCTACCTCTAAACTATGCTAACTTGTTGTATGTTCCTAAAGAAAATCATGTTGTAGCCCCTGTTGTTTTCCTAAAATCCCTGTTGTAAAGTATTACAGTGTAGAGAGGCACAATATAAAGACATTCTGATTGTCCTCACTACAGCAAAAAAACCTAACTGAACCCCTGGTTCAAACCCCTGGTTACAGCAATAAATACAGGTGAACCAGCTCTTCAAAATATCTCTAAGTAGTGTCAAATCTGGGCGAAATATTGCCCCTTCTAAGAAGTTCTGGCAACTCAGCAATAACTCTTGTTTGTCTGTTGTAGTAATACCCTCAGCTGCAACTTTGTCCTTTATTTGAATGGCTTTGACTTCCTCGCACTTCATCTTTATCTTCCTGCTCCTGAGATCAGATTTTCTTCCTCTATGAGGTCACTGTGTTGACTTTCCAGCTGCTTCCTCAACTGCAAGCCTGCAAGACAAGACAAGCAATAAGTATTTCATTTATCACATAAACAGTAGGAAATTAAAATAATTGTTTAAATCCAGGTGACTGTGCAAAATCGTGGAAATCGGATATAAAATACTCAAAAAACGCGTTCAAAACGCATACAGACTGCTCAAAAGCCATCGGGTCAACCATCGCTAACCAGGAAAATGCCACAGGCGCCAAAAAATGGTTCAAAACTCCACCGCTTCATTTCCCGCCCATCGGCGTGACTATCGCCATCGGCGTGTCAAAAAAACATGTTGGCCGATATTCTCTATTTGGCCGATGTTCACTTCATCTGCATGATATTCTGGAAATATGACGCCCTCCCTTCCGAAGGTCCAGATGACGTCATCAGGATGTTTCACTTCTGTGTATTGGGGAAAAGAATAACATCATCATCATTATCATGTCGAAGGAAAATAGGAGGATATGAAATATGATCCTGCTGCTGAGGAAAGGAAAATGATGGTGACGTCATCGTCATGTTTAGTTAAGATCAGGGGATAAATGTAATATCGGGTCACCTAAGGAGCATGATCAAGATGATGATTGTAATATGACCTCTTTGCGGCCAAGGTAACCCTCTCGAAAGATCAGGATGATGATGATCATCAGGATATTTGCTTCTTCGTTTATCAGATCGGGATGACGTCATCATGATATCCGGGGCCTTTGTTAAACTTAGAACATGACGTCATCATCATATTCGCGAACCGGATCATGTTTTGGAAAATATCCTGCCGAAGGGAAATGTGATGATGATGATCATCAGGATATTGCAAAAGGTCGTTCTTTCTCAGCAGGAGGACTTTACGAAATATCAGGTGAACAAACAAGATCATGATGATCTTGACAACATGACAGGATAAAAATATGATGATCACTTCTCATTGAATATCATGACGACGTCTCCATCATTTTCCATCTTCGAAGCATGAGGATGAGTTGAGGTCATCATCAGGTTAGCGCTAGGGTGATATTTAAAATATGATCATGCTGTTGAGGAATGGAATATCAGCCTCCCTTAAAAGATAGGGTGATCATCATGATCATGCAAAAGGAGATCAGGAGGATATGATGACGTCATCATCATCTTAGCGAATTTCAGCAAATATGACCCTCTTGTGAAAGATCAGGATGATGACCCTCCGATAGGATTTTGGCATGCGCATGCAAATTATGCAGATGGTGGATTTTCTAAGTCAGGGTGATATTATAATATCAGCATGATATTATAATATCAGGTGATGTAAAAATATCATGATGCTCGTTGTTATGAAATATCGGGCAACACTCAAAACATGATGCTCACGATGCGCATAAGGTCATTTGATAGGTAAAAGGCACTATCACTTAAGATTGACGTCTGGATATTTCGACTGCATGATTTTATCAGGTGATAGATCAAGATCATGATGACCTTGACAACATGAAAAAATATGATGATCACTTGCGATTATCAGGTTTGACCAAAACTTTGACTGTGCATAACTTCCACATATGGACGAATTTTCAAGTGATGTAAAAGGCAAACCTGCATGGAATTTCAAGCTCTTTCTAAATATGAGGTCACAGAAATAAAATATGAACTTTGACAAACTGACCTCATGATGATGACCTACCTCATTCCGACCTTCATGATGATGATGCACCTGACTCATTTTTACCAAACCGCTAGAAAGCAGACAAACACAAGCAGAAGCAAAAAAGCAAAGCGATAGCAGGGGTCCTCATTTTGCTAAGGAGCAAAATGGGGCGTGTTGTGAACATCACAACAATACTTATTAATCCATTTACCACATTAAATAACATGAAAGTAAAACAAACATAAGAAGATCAACCATAAAGTCATAACACATAGATACCATGATTTTTACATAGAAAACCTAAAAAGGGAAGAACCACGGTGAGTGTTAGATCACAATATATTATGATATCAAAACCAGATTGCATGAAGGCTCATTGCCCACGGACTCGATGTCCAAAAGAAGTGCTCACTGCAATAGGCTTACTGCCAATAAGAAGAGAAGAGAAGATAGAAAAGGAATGGCTCACTTCCAGGAGAAAACTGATGCAAGTGTATCTAAAAAATGTTGAGATGTAGTTCCATTTATATATCAGTATATAGACTCAAATGTCTTCATAATGTCAGCCCTACTTTTTTTGCTTTGCTTCACATATACTCTATTTTTTGCTCTTATTGTCCTTATCTGATCACAAGACTACCTTTGATCACACACACATTGAATTCGCACTTAGCTCACACACATTCATCCCTCCAAAGTTGAAATCTATCGATTATATATATCTACAATATGATTTATCTTACAACTAGGTCAGCAGGCCAAGCATGAGACGTGTACACAAATATTATACCCTGACGGCTTGATCTTATGCACAAATAGTAATGTGAACTCAAACAAACATTTAGGAATCTTCATATAGGTCAGGACCTATAGTAGAGCCACTTAGAATGACAATTCAAACATTATATCTTCACCACATATTGATTTCACATGAGTGTTGGCTTCAACTTTAAGTACATACAGTACTAGCTTAACTGTCATGCCATAACTTTCAGTGCGAACCATATGAGACTTTGAAATTTATAACCAACATTAATTATGGACTTCTTATCACCTTCAAAACTATGGAGCATAATATTCTTTCATAGAGAAATGCGGATCTCAAAACTATTGTTATGTCACAGAGAAATACTGTCAACCTGAAAGCCGATACTGGAGAACTTGTAAATTGTGATCTGATGAACTTCAAGCTCTATAACTATGGATTTAGATTCTCATGACATATATCTTCAATACCTCAAAATTGTAGATCAAAATATTCATCAGCAGAGGAATGCGGACCAAATTACTCAGGTACTCTGCACTATTTCTAACTTAACTTTGTTCACCTAGACTTAGACATTCACCATATGACTTACAAAGGAAATGAGGACTTGAACACTGAATCATGACATCACTAGATAGCTATGAGTAACATACCAGAACTGCATGACAAGATCTTCAATTGTGGAGGAGTACCAACTGAATTTCTATCATTGTCTTAGTATCCTATCAATACTTAGTCAATTTTGGCTAAGTTAGTCTTTCCGAACGAAAAGGCTATGCATAACTTTGTCACAGGAATTGTTGCCATCAATGACAACATTAAGTCTCCATCATACCGGAAATGTCTCTTGACTATGTTGCCAATAGAACTATCAAGGAAAAGGCTTAGGCCTTCATGAACAAGGCATTTTGAAGCCCATCCATGTCAAAATGAACTTGCAATCCCATGGACCTAGTTACATCCTAAGGCAAACAATCCAAAAATGTTGGTACCTATTGATAACTGAGAGAGGGGGTGAATTAGTTATCCTAATTATTTCTTCTTTCTGAACTTTCTTATTAATCAATGCAGCATTAATTCAAACAAGCAAACATTACCATGAAATGAAAAAACATGACACAGTATTTTTGACTTGGAAACCCTAATAAGGGAGAAAACCATGGGGTGATTAACCCAAAGATTATTCTCTGTTAGAAGAATAAGGAATTACAAAATGGCAATTGCCAATTAGGGCTCACTGCCTGAGCACACTGCTCACAAAGGAGGCACACTGCCTACAAGGAGACACACTGTCTACAAAAGAATGTTATACAATACTTGAACTAATTGGAAGCATCCACATATGCTGGAGTTTAGTTCCGGTTAGGCTCAGTACACTGATCTGCTGCACTTCATCTTTCCTCTTCTCTTATGCTGCTTTCCTTTCACATACCGGATCTTCCTTACTGCTTCTGCTCTGCTCTGCTTTAATTCACATATCACATATCACCATGACACTTCTCACAACTAAATCCATCCTATATATATATATATATATATATATCTGCACAAGTGATTTCATTATCTTTCTAGTCGGCCCCTGGAATAGTCAGTCTTCTCCCAAACTCTGTTCTGTCGGCTGAATCCTTACACATCAAGTATTGTGGATCAAGCATATACTTGTAGAAATCATTAATCATGTTGGCCAACCATAATTCATGCCTTCATAACTTTTAACACCATCAGTAACACATCCAGAAAGTAGTCTGATGTTCTGTCAGTCAGTTCTTCCTCTGTTCACACTGTCACTCAGGAACTCGGTACTCATGTATTCATATCTTTTGCCTCATCTATCACTGGAGGCTAAAACCTTGGAATCTATCACTCAAGGTAGTACTCTTTACTTCCCCAAATCTGTACTTTACTAAGATACTTCCTCTGAGAGATCCGGACCTGTCTGTCGGACCTTGCCATATGCTCTGTTCTTGTTTACCGGACCACAACATTCTTCACTCTGACTTCCGGTAGAAACACACCATGTCCTGCGGATGTGTGGGATGAACTTTGTTGCCATCAATGACAACAATCATGAATCCATATAGTGTCTCTTGCCAACAATCTCCCCCTTTGGCATTGATGGCAACACTTAGTGAAAAATGACTAAGTGTATACACTATGCTCCCCCTTGGCTGATGCTCTATCTTTATATATATTTTCCAGAGCTCCCCCTTAGTTGGATTCCTCATTTTTCACTGCTCTTCACTCCCCCTTTGACATCAATGGCAAAGGGTAGGATACGCACACCAAAATTTTCAAAAATTTTACTATACTTAGCCGCATAAGTATATATAAACAAGTTGTACTTACATATACTTAAGTATGTCTGCAAAAGTGTTCTTCAACTATACAACTTATGTCGCCCAACTCTGCTTCCTCCTGTCCAAAATTGACATATGCCCACTCAACAGGAATGCAAACGCATCTGCCCTTTTTAGATCTATCGGATCATTGGTCTGGGCTGTAGTTTGGGCTTCTGTTATAGCCTCATGCATGGCCTCTAACTTAGGGACAATTAACCCCCTGAGCTCACTTAACCTACTTATTCTATTTTTCCTTTCCTTCTCCAATTTCTTGATTTCACTCAAGACTACGATAGTCTGACATTCTTGATTTGTTATAGAGGATGAAAGAGGATCAAAACTTTGAGACAAGCTTAGTAGTTTGTCCTCTTGCTCTTTTATTTTCTTCTCAATCTCCACTGTTACCTTGGACCAGGAGATACAAAATTTGTCTATTTCACCGCCATCCTTAAGAGCATTTTCTAAGCTCTTTATCCCAATGTTCATGTTTCTCCTATCATTAATGATCAAACCCTGTACCTCAGAGAACCTTTTATCCAAAAACTCCTTCCAGACCTTTTCTTCAACTGATTTTTCTAGAGAATTAAAATGTGTACTAACACTGCTCACTAAGGTTTTAAGATTACCGGAAGAGGAGGTTGTAGGATCCTTCTGAAAAGATGGCATGATCTTTTCCAGCACTCCGGATGCTACCTCCATAAGCTCACAGTCTTCCATGTGAGATTTTAGTAGTTTCTCTTTGACTTTCTCATTTGCAAATGAGGTTATTTTCATTGTTTGCACCGGTGACAAAGAGTCAAAATCTAATGGTCCTTTTAGTAGGTCCGGTTCATCAATTTCTATAGTGGCTTTTGTCAAGAATTCTTGAACAATTTGTGTAGTGTCTCTTGCCAGAGACAGATGTTTCTTCTCTTCTGCAATCTTGGAGCTATCCTTTTGAGTTTTCTCTCCTTCTGCAAGCTTAGCACTGGCATCTTCTTTTTCTTTTACCTCTGCTTCTTTCTCCTGTGAATTTTCTTCTCCTTTAGATCCGGAGACTGTAGGGGAAACCGGAGGGGAAATGTTAGTCTGTTCGGGGCCCACCTCTTCTAACATTTTCTCAGGAGTTTCTTCTGCAACATTTGTAGTGAAGGGATCAGTACCCAAGTCCTCTATGATAGGAAGATTAAATCTTTTGAAGGTTTTCCAGAGAATCTCTTCAGTGTCCTTGGCTACCTTGTCGGTCTCACCAAGCATAAGCTGATTCATCCTTGCTTTGCTCCTGAATTCATCCTTGCAGTCTTTGAATACCATGTTCATTGTCTTGGGATCAATTGAAGGATATAGCTGAATAGCTATCTATTCTTGGATCTCAAGGTCTTTTGCCATGGCATTGGTCTTTCTCATTTCCAACTCCTTCTCTAGACTCTTAGGAATTAGAGAGATAATTTCAATAAAAGCTTTATTGTAAATGTTCAAAAACTTAACTGTGGCTTCCTCCAGAATCTTTTTATCTGCTTCATTATAATAATCATAGAATTCTGTTAAGGGTTGTAGGTTGCCATCCACAGTAACTACTTTTACTACATCATCTAAGGAGAAAGTAGGTTTTTCAACAAATTCCTCTTCCTTCTCTTCTTCTCCTTGACCTGATTTCTTCTTCTTCTTTAGTTTCATGATCTCCTCATCTGATTCAGTTTCCTCTTCATCCTTTTGACTTGCATAAGCCCTTGTGGCTTTTATTTTTGATCTTTTCTCTCTTTTGCCGGATGCCTGGACTTTTGGTTTTGATGTTCTTGAACCTTTGGCTGTGGCAGGTGTAGATCTCTTTGATGATCTAGTCCGGGTGGAAGTTTCTACCGGAGCACTTTTCTTGCTTCCCTTTTCTGCCTCTTTCTTCTCTTCATCAGCTTTTTGTCTCTTTTCCTGGTTGGCATCAAGTGCCTCCTTTGAGAACCCAAGGCCTTGTGCAATATGTTCTACTTCTTTTCTCACCTTCCTTTTCATCTCTGGTTCTCTAAGTTCCACATGGATCTTTACACTCAGCTCCTCAAAGGTTCCAAACCTTTTTGCCTTTGGATCTTTAGGCTGACTCAGCATGTGTTGAACATGTAGCTCCACAATCTGTTCATCCACTTCATACCCCATGGGCATGATCCAGACTGTCCTTGGTTCTACTGCCTCCATTAGGCATTGATCAGTGTCTACCATGAAGCACACTGTATCCTTGTATTTTTCAACTACTGATTTGGGGATCCTCTCTCTAATTTGCATTGTATTTTGGAATTGCTTGAAGTAACCCCACAGAGCTATATTTCTTGCCTTTGCATCTCCAAGTTCATGCAAGTAATCTCTGATCTGGATAGCTACCGGTTTGTTATTTTCCCATACCCATCCATTTGATCTGGGAAGCTCATTCATGAAGTAGAAGAACAAACATAGTATCAGTCCTCCATATTTAAAGGAGTTCTTTTTGTCCTTCTTGATCTTCTGTATGTTTTCCATTAATTGGCTCAAGAGGAGTTCACAGAGATCATAATCTGCATTCTTTCTCAGCATCTCATAGGCCGTGTATACTGCAGTTTCAGATACTAAATTCTCCCTACTGGAATGATATATCTTGTATCCTATTATCATAAATGCATACTTGATATCTGGGTCAGTAATATCTTCAATGGTCATTGCCCTCTTATCAAATTTTGATCCGGTGGCCTCTGTGACAATGTTGTTTTTGACAGATTTGAGAACAGGAATTCCTCCAGAGGAATGTAAACCAGTTACTGCCCTAATTGCTTCCTTGGTGATCTTGCAAGGTCTATTCAGATAAAGGAAGTTATCATGTACCCTACTTAAAACATACTAGACCCATTCATTTTCTTCAAAACAGGGGAAATGAATGAACTGATCAAAATGCTTTTCCCAGATGCCCTTATACTGAGGTTTGATCTCAAAAGAATCATCTATTAACTGCTTGTGGTATATGTCTCTTAGTTTGAATTCCCCAAACTCTTCAATGTTTGCATGTATATAAACCCTAATATCTTCGGTGTGCAAGACGCCATGCGGAACACTGGAAAATGCTCCTAGGGGATCTACCTCCAAGGATTTGTATGGATGTTTCTTAAAAGTGGGGCGAGGTCTATCAGAGATCGTTACTATATTCAGAGTACCCATTATCAAGAGATTTGTAGTGAGATATTTGAAAACAGAAAATACCTTTTGCACCTATCAGTTTCATAGAGTTGGTTGGATTGATCTCTAGAAGTAATGACTTCTGCAAGTGATCTTTGATGAACTTGAGGAATTTTGTTGCAGGGCTCCGCTTTTTGTTTCCTCTTGAGTACAGAATGAATGAGTGATTAATGAAAAACCCTTATATTGCTCCGCAAGCCCTAATATCAGACTGTAATAAATGCTTGACCTACATTATTCTGGTTTGCCTTATTCAGGTGATTTGAAGAACCTGATCAACCCTGATCTTTAAACATCTTGCGGATCTTCCAAATCTTAACCATAGTTTGTTTGAATATATCCCTTGTGACTCCTTCAATCCATAACTCTTCTTGTGCCAGTTCCGGCACCAATTGACTGGCTGGGGGAACAAGGTTTTCTTTGTGTCTCCCCTTGAGCCAGAACTCACTTTTTAGTTTCTGGAAGGAATATCAGCACCAGAGTCTGGTGCGGATCCAACCTCTACATTCTCAGTACTTTTCTTCATCCAAATCTTGCTCATCTCATTTTTAATTTCATCCGCATTCATCTTTTGTTTACCCTTATCTTGATTTTGATTATATACTGAACCTCTTTTGTCCTGATTCTTGCTTCTGTAGACTTTTGCATTATGACTGGACCTATTACAGATTTGGCACACAACATTTCTTTGCATATTTGACTGATATCCTCTTGATCTGCATTGATTATCCATATGACCTACTCTATTGCATGCAAAGCATCTACCATTGAATGATTTGTTCATTTGCATATTTTTGCATTCATGAGACTTGTGACCATACCTTTTGTAGTTAAAACACTATCCGAAGAAGGATGAATTAGTCTGATTCATTCTCTTTCTACACTGATTAGCTTTGTGACCAAAGTGATTGCAGCTATGGCAGTATCCATTGAAGGATGGATATCTTTGAGCATTGGGTTGTCTTACCGGAGGTCTTCTAGGCATGTTCCTTGGATTTTGTAATCCATAATTCTTCTGACCAGATCCAGAGATTTCTCCTTTCTCATATCCCAAACCACATTTGTCATCTACCTTCTTTTGACTTCCAAGAAGAACTTCAAGTTGAGTAGAACTTATCTTGAATTTCTCTTTATACTCATTTGCTATTTGAAGATCTCTTTTTAGAGAGACAATTTGATCCTCAAGTTTTTCTTCATTATCTTTAGCATCTTCAAGATTAGATTCAAGATGTCTGATAATTCTATCCATCTGGTGGCAATCTTCTAATTTCTCCTTGAGAGATTGTCTTAGATTATCTTCAGTTTTTCTTTTCTCTTCAACTTCTTGGGTAAACTTTATAACTCCTGATTCCATTTCATGTCTTACCATAATGATTTCTTTTGATAACTTTTCACATAACTTGGTTTTCTCAGTCAGCTCTTCATTTGCATTATTTTCTTCACCTTGTCTTTCTAATTGATGAAGCAGCTCCTTTCTCTTTTTCATAGAGAGACTTAATTTATCTTTTAGTTCTCTCATGAAATCATCAGCCTATTTGAGTCTTTCCTTTAATTCATTGACTTCAGAGTTTGACTGTTCAAGATTCTCAAGGGCAGTCTTGAGTTGCTCCCTTAAACCATATGCATCCATTTGGACTCCCGGATCTTCCTCGAGCTATTAGACTCTGTTAGGAGGAACTTAGCTCTGATACCAATTGTTGATAACTAAGAGGGGGGGTGAATCAGTTATCCTAATTATTTCTTCTTTTTGGACTTTCTTATTAATTAATGCAGCATTAATTCAAAAAAGCAAACATTACCATGAAATGGAAAAACACATGACACAGTATTTTTGACGTGAAAACCCTGTTAAGGAAGAAAACCATGAGGTGATTAACCCAAAGATTATTCTCTGTTAGAAGAATAAGGAATTACAAAATGGCACTTGCCAATTAGGGCTCACTGCCCAAGCACACTGCTCACAAAGGAGGCACACTACCTACAAGGAGACACACTGTCTACAAAAGAATGTTATATCATTAATCATGTCAACCAAACATGATTCATGCCTTCATAACTTTTAACACCATCAAACACATCTGGAAAGTAGTCTGATGTTATGTCAGTTAGTTCTTCCTCTGTTCACACTGTCACTCAGGAACCCGGTACTCAAGTATTCATATCTTTTGCCTCATCTATCACCGGAGGCTAAAACCTTGGAATCTATCACTCAAGGTAGTACTCTTTACTTCCCCAAATCCACACTTTACCAAGATACTTCCTCTGAGAGATCTGGACCTATCTGTCAGACCTTGCCATATGCTCTGTTCTTGTTTACCGGACCACAACATTCTTCACTCTGACTTCCGGTAGAGACACACCATGTCCTGCAGATGTGTGGGATGAACTTTGTTTCCATCAATGACAACAATCATGAATCCATATAGTGTCTCTTGCCAATAGTACCAACTTCATGCCTCCTAAGGTAACTTCTTCCAATACCAAAATAGGTACCCTCCATCACACATCCAAACCATTTAGCACTATCCCCCTCCCTCATAATACAAATCCAGAAAGTGTGCCACTATCCCTCCATCTTATTCCATCCATAAATCCAAAGATCCTCCCATCTCTAAATCCACTCTTCCTCCCATCCTCCCAACCTCTAAAAAGCCCCATTCTCAAATACCCTCATCCTCACATCCTCTTGAACCTTGTCCATACATGTCATATCCCTAAACACCTCAATCCTCTATCCCCAAAATCCCTAACCAAGACCAACAAGTGTACACTTTTTCAATAATGAAGCTACCACCAAACCCATGGGATTCAAAAGAAAAACTTTGGGTGCCTCAAGACATATAGCAAAAAATCCACAAATGCCTCAAGATTATCATGTCATAGGGAATTGATATACAAAATCAAAGCAAAATCCATCTAAAATGCTACAAAGGCCCACTCCTCCCAAAGTGAAAACAAAAATGGTGTGGGTCCCCAAGAAAAAAGTAATAAATCCAAGTGGTGCATCCAAAACTCAATCCATCCACAAATCCCAAAATCCCTCTCCCTCATCCGGCACCCAATCAAAAAATTCAAAAAATCCTAAGTCCTTTTGAGTCCCTAAATCCCCAAATCAACAATCCCACAATCCCCATCCTTATCCCATAATAAAAAATCCTCTATCCTCATTAATCCCAAATTACACCCCACACCCCATCAAAATAAAAAAGAAAACTTCAAAATCCATTATGGTGTGTGCAAATATTAGTCTTGGTTCCCCTCGACCCCAAAATATTCACCCATACCTTCATCCTTCCATCTTATCCTCACCATCCACTATATATCCCCTATCCCATTCCTATGATCCATGCTTTCACATAATCCATCCATCCTTTATCCATATATTCCATCCATCCCATCCACTCTATCTCCATCTCACACAACCATCTACCAACATCCATGTGTACAACACTACTCGACATGGTCCATGTGCAACAACCATTCACAATGGGACACTATCACCTTGATATGGAAATAGATTCTCAAGTCCCCATTTTCCTCCAAATCCCTTTCTCCATCCAAATTTACCCATCCCATCCAAATATCAAAAAATCTAAAAATATTAGAAAATAATCAAAAATATTAAAAAAAAAAAAGTAAAGAGAAAAAATCATCCAATAGTGAAAACCACTCCTTGTTGCACCTTGGGAAAGTAAAATGATGAAAATTACTCGTGGGAATCATGCATAATCCCCCTTCCATTTGCACCCTATAGGAAAATCTCACTTATCCTATCATATCCCATCCATCATATCTCCATATATATCCTATCATCTTCCCAGCCATATGTTCTTCCTGCTTTCAATCTTAATAAGGATAGGGGAACAATATCCAAAACATGTTTTGGACACCTCTTAGCATATATCCCTTCCAAGCATATACTACAAACATCCATCCCCCAACCCCTCATCATGAGACACACATATGTAGAGTGGGGCATCTTAATCCTATGTGATGTAGTCCTTGGAGATCATATCTAAACCTCCTCCATCCATCTATCATAAATCCTCTATCCATCATGAACCTCCAAAAAAAATCCCATCCTTTCTTTCCATCCACTATCAACTATCCCAATCACTTAACCCCCCTATCCCAATCATCCCACAAATCCCTTGTCAATAGAATATATTTTCCCTTATCATTGGTATCTATCCAAAGGCTACCTGAATGCAATCTAATGCAATCCCTTTCCCCCAACGATCCAAATCTCCCAAACACCCAAACATTACAAGATAATCCTAATCAATGGGCATCTCAAGCTAGTAATCTATGTAAATCATCCAATCACATCCATCAATCTTGTTTGCAGCCTTGCTACAAGCCTTGATCAAACTTCCACCATCATCATCAAGATATATTGTTCGCAATCCTCATTTCATTCGTATCATCAACAACACAATCCAACATCATCAATCCATCCATCTTTCTCTTTTCAACTTTACTAGGGGCAACATCATGTTTGTCTTTGTATCATTTTGTGCATGTGTGCTTGCTTGTGTGTGTGCATTATCTTTTTATCTTGCATCTATATCAATCCTTGTAACCTACTTACCAAAGCAGTGTCATGGTCTTCCATATCATAGTTCTATACGGCATAGGTTTCTGGTGACCTTAAATCGGTTGCCCCATCACAATACCCACCAAGGTCATCAAACACCTTGTGATGTGATGGGGAATCCTTTTATGCATGGGACACAAATTTACCACCTTGGTTCCTCATACCCTGGTGCATAACATTTCATGCCATATCAAATAAGATTGCTCTCATCCAATGCAACATAGTTCATAACTACATCCCATCCATTTCCATCCCCCCATCCTTCTCCATCAATCAATCTATCCTCCATCCCTCCTTTTCCTTCAAATTCTCTGCATCTTGTCTTTTCTATCCTCCCAATAACTTTATTCTAAATTCCACTCTCATCTTTCTAATCCAACTATCTTCATTCTTTCGAGAGCACACTTGTGTTCTTCAAACCCGCTTGCCCTCTCGAGGGGACATCATCCCTACCATCATTCCTCCTTATCGCTCTCACTTTGAGTGGCTAGGGCATCAGCATCCCTAATCATACCATCTTCTTCTAATCCAACCCAACACTATGGTTTATCTTTCTTTGAAATGATGTTGCCTGGCAACACCATCTCAAAGAGGGGCAACATGTAGACACCTAAAATTGTCTGCTTATCATCCAATCCCAATCAAGACATCACTAAACCACTTTCTTCAAAAATTAAATGAATAAACACCTATTTAGATAGTTTCTGATAGTGATTAAATAATATTTTATTATTAAATCACTATTCATTTGTACCATATCCTAGCATTAATTGAATAAGTTTAACCATTTATTCAATTAATCAATTCTTTTATATAGTCCAACATTAGATAAATATTTATTTATCTAATATATCTACCCCCATCCAAGAATTAAATAAATATTTATATTAATTTAACTCCCTATTTTGTGCACTTTTGATCAAGTTGATTAATCCACTTAATCAACTTTATCACATGCTTGCACAATCCTAACCATGCTTAAAACCATTCAAACCCCTCACATCTTCCAACATGTACAAAGGCATGGGCTTTTGTACAAGACCACACATGGGTCTCTCACAAAGTGATGGGCAAGTCCTTTGTACAAAAGGTCCTTTTGTCCTCCTTTGATCCTCACCATCCACTTTATCCAAGACCATCCTCCACCCTTGATCTCTCCTTGATCCAAGGACTATCTTTGTCCTTCAATCCTATCATGCCACTTGGTGGCCTCTCATTAATCCAATCCTCTCAACAATCCTCAACCATTGATCTTCCAAATCAATCATATCCATCCAATCCCGCATCCAAAAATCTATAAATAGCCATCAATCCAAGCCATTTTTAAGTCTCCATGAAGTGTAAAGTTATGTTGTCAATTTGAGGAGCAATCAACATATAAAGACATCAAGAGCACATCCAAAGATCAAGCTTTGCATATAGTTAGTTTGTTTAACTTCATATGTTTGAATTTCTTTATCTCTATCATAAGGTTGCATTAGATTATGAGTAGAATAGGATAATATTGCATTAGCTTGTTCTCTATAGCTCATTTTCATATGTACACACAATCATTACATACAACATCTTCATGAGAGAAAGAGAAAGAATCATGTCATGAAAAGGCATAGAAGGATCTAGTGTAAAGTTTAGATATGATGTAAAATAAAAGTGATCAAATTTGTAATTTTAATCAAGAATAATATATAAGCATGGTAGCTAATTGATCTAATAATGATTTAGGGTCTATCCTTCCATACACCACCCTAGCATCTAAATTAATAAATTTTGCACTCAACTCAAAATGTAGCAACAAGTAAGAAAGGGTGTAAAATTTAGCTTTGAATTTGAAAGTTTAGGGGTCAAATCAATATTTCAAAAATGACCCATTTTTGTGCCCATGGATTCCACTTGGGTAGATGAATGGGTAAACATAGAGCAAGTTTGAACTCCTGGGATATCTGAGGAAAAGATCTAATTTTATGTTCATATTCTTTGTCAACATTTAAATGTGGAAATATATGTGACTTGTAAACTAGTGATTGCATTAGGGACAACTTAGTCAAAACGAGATCAAAACTAATGGGAAAAGTGCAGTGCATACAATTTTCACTAGTACAATTAGTATGTAACTTATAAATGGTTGTACAATCATGGGTGCATTTCTTGGTTATTATCAAGAGATCCAAGTTCAAAGATTTACATTAACATTAAAAACTAGTTCAAATATTAACCATTGACAATCAAAAGCTTAGTTCAAGGCTTTACCATTGACATTCAAAGCTTTCTCAAATACAAGAGTTCTAAAGTTAGAAATTATCAAAAATAATTAGTAACATACCTATCTTTAAAAAATATATGTAAAAGATGCCGAGAGATATCATTCCCAAGGCACCTATTCCACTTTAATCACAAATCAAATAAGAAAATAGGCACCTTGAGAATGATAGCTCTTGACATCTTTTACATAGATTTTCTAAAGATAGGTATGCTAGTTATGTGTGTGTGTGTGAGAGAGAGAGAGAGAGAGTGAGAGAGAGAGTGTGTGTGTAAGCAATAATCCATTATATGTGTGTGTGTGTAAGTAATAAGAGACTAAAATAAATACATATTATTATATTGCTATAATATAGAAATGCACTTTTATATATTATATTATTTTATTTTATTTTATTTTATTAAGAGTCATTTTATTACTTTAAATACATACTTGCCTTAAAAATAAAATAGAACCATCCTTAATCTCATTCACCTTTTTTTCATACATATATTATATATAGAGAGAATTATATAGAGAGGGGTTTTATATACATACAAATAGAGATTTATATATTTATTATATACATAGACTTGTGTGTGTTGTATATATAGAGAGGGGTATTATTATAATAATATGAGTTTATTTTAGTTACCCTAAGTGTTAATTTAAAATAAATTTTTGAGATATAGAAGCATCCCTTAATCTCATCCAATTTTTTTATATAACTTCAAGAATATTATACTATAGTATAAGAACAATATTTATTTTATTCCAAGGGCTATTTTTTATTTACTTAAAACAGTTATTTTTAAAATTATTTTTATTTATTTAAGAGGTATTTTATTTTATAGTTCCTTTATTTACTTAAGAGTTATTTTTATTTACTTAACGGTTATTTAATAGTTTTAGTTTTTTTTTTTCAAATATATGTGAGCTATGTTTTAATTTTTATTATTTTTCTATGTCCGCTCATTAATAGTTTTTGTTAACACACTCAGGCCATTACACTCCATAATTTTTGTTAATAGTTTTTTGTTAACACACTCACCCTATTACACTCCACCCTGACTTGAACCTAATTATAACATTATTTACCAATTGATATTTTTAATGAAGTGATTAACTATTAAGTAAAGTAATAACTTAATAATTGTATCAAATAGATCCAATTTTAGATGACGTGTACCCTTATAAAAGAGACCAGAGTTAAGTCTCCAATAAATTTGATGAACCTTAAAATATATAAATGTTAAATGTTGAATCAAATATACTACCACATCCAATTTTAGAAGTGACCATAGCAAAGATAAATAAGGGAAGAAATATCCCTCGAACAAACCCACTCTACTTAAATATCGTCCACTTCAATGGTCAAACAGCCAATAGCAATTTGTATTTCTATAAAAGATCTAAATATGTTTTTTATTTGTATTTCAAATATTAATAAAAATCTGTAAGATTTTTTCTAAATAAATAAGTTTGATTTGATTAACTCTGCATAATCAAACGAGACATAACAAGATGACATTTACTTGCGTCAGAGACGGTCATTACCACGGCAGGTAATCGATTCACCAAATTCTCACTGTGGCAACCCTTTTTTTCAACGACCAAGTACAGCATCTTCTTACTTTGAGTCCAATGTCATTTTCAAGAATTAAATAAGCAGAGAGAAAGAAGTAGGTCAGGTGTCATGGTGTCAACGAGGAGATCGTACCAAACCAAAAAGAGAAAGAAGTGGGGGCGCCTACTCTAACTCCTGAGTTGGATTTCAACCGACAGGAGAACTTTTCAATGGCGTCTCACCTGAAAAGTTCAAAAAACTGGTGTAGCGACTGCGGAGGGGTTCTTTTCATTCCAAGACGACGATCACTTACCTACTTTTCAACCCACGTTAACAATTCTTTTAACCATCAAAATCCTCCACGCTGAATATGCAGAGTAGGTGAAGGTATCTTACCGACCAGTTTGAAATGGGAGGAGGAGTTTACATTGGTTTGCCTGGTTTTCCCTTCCCTTTTTAACTCATCCTCCTAAGTCTTCTAATGAGACATTAAATGACAGAGACGACCAGGATTACTGATAAAATGTCGTTTCACATAGCTTTGAACTTGTCTTTCACCGGTCACAACTCACTTGTCTGGGGTGATTAATTTTGTTAGAGACTCTTGACTGCTTGTGTTTTTTAATAGGCCTAATTTTTAAAGCTGGTTTCCTTTCTTCCTGTTTTTTTTATCCTTGATGTTTTCAGTTTAGGTGTGATTCTTTTTCATGTGAACAATGTGTTATATTTTTGTTATATATAGAGATCTTAATATAAATATACGATGCTTAGATTTTAAGGTTTGATTTTTTTTATGGGATGTGTATTATATTTTTGTTTTATATATATAAATTTCTTTTTACAAGGTTGTCTTATTGTCTAATAAAAACCAATGATTTTAAAATAAATCTTCTGAAAATATTTATGATTTTGTTAGAGACTCTAACTTTTGACTGCTTGTATTTTTTAATAGTCCTAATTTTCAAAGTTGGTTTCCTCTCTATTTTTTCATGCTTTTTATAATGTTTTCAGTTTAGGTGTGATTTCTTTTATGTCAACAATGTATTATATTTTTGTTATATATATAGATATAGAGATTTTAATGAAATATATGATGTTTTCAGCGTAGACTTTAAGGTGTGATTCTTTTTTAAGTGAACGTGTATTATATTTTTGTTTTATATAAATATATATAAACTTCTCTTCTCAAGGTTGTCTTATTGTCTAATAAAAACCAATGATTTTGACTTCTATATTTATAATTTTAATTCTTATAAAAGTTTCAACTGTGTAATAATAAATAGGAAAAATAAATCCTCTAGAAATATTTAGGTTAATTAATATGATAGAGCAATGGATTTAAAATTTAATTTAAATAAATGAGTTAAGTTTAAAAACTCATATTGTTATAGAAATAAAATAACAAAAATAAATGTAGTTTAATTTTGTACAAGAGGAGGTTGATTTGACTATGAGAAAGGATTGTTATCCTGAAATTGAATTTGAACTAAGACAATTATGCTCTATGAAATTTAAAATTGTGTTTGAACCTAGGTCAACTCCCAACTTGTGGCTCCGATTTCCATACCTACAATTATGACCTAATTTTGTGGTACTAGCCTTCTTATGTAGCTCTAAACCTAGGATATTCAAATCTTTGGTACTGGCAAGAAAGTTTCACATGTATTTGCACCTACAACGAGTGGTGTTGAAAAATATTCATAGAGCTTGGTAAGCTAGGGTATTGAAGTGTACTAACTTCTCTCTTACACCTTCGTCAAACCTAATTGCAATCAATTTAATGATTTTATAGAAATTTGGAAGGTATACCATGTAATGTATGCAATGAATACATAAATGGATGACAATGATGCTGTAATATGATGTGGAATGCCTAAGACTCAATGTAATGAAGTATGTGAGTGACCTAGTGGAAGAACTAGTGTTTTGACATTCGTTGATGCATGGGTCGATATACTAATGTAACTGTTGTGATGCTCACAACACGCCCCATTTTACTCCGTAGCAAAATGAGGACCCCTGTTGTGGCTGGCTTTTGGTTGCTTCTGTGTGTGGGCTTGCTTGGTGGTAAAGGGAAAAGGTAACTGAAAGAATAAACCTAGGTAAAAATAATAAAAAAATAACATTAAGTGCCAGTGCATAGTACAGGTGAATTCGTTGTGAAAAATGAATAGGGGTTGTTTTTTGAACCATTTCAAAATTCCTTGTATTTTGCAAGTTATAGGGTTTTTGGTAAATGTACAATCATAGGGTTTGTGTTTTGTATAGACAAAGTTCTTTGTATGTACAAGGTCATTTCATATACAAATGCGTTTGTATATCAGGTTGTTACCTTAGTCGCAAAAAGGAGGTCATCAGGTTTAAAATGTATGTTGTTATACTTGTATACGTATTGCTAACACTTTATCTTAAATGTACAAGTCAGGCCCTAAAAAGTCAAAGTTGAAGTGAATAAATGTTGAAATCCGCTGTGTATATTTTGGTTTGTATATTTGGTAAATGGTAGACATACAAAGAAAATATACAGCAAGTTATACATAGCGCGAAACTGAAAGGTTATTAAAATTGACATAGTCTTTGTATATTTTTGCACTTTGTATATGTATGTTTGGTCATATACATTGCGGTTATATACAAGGCAGAATCGAAATGGTAGTGAAATATGGAATAATGGTTGCATATTTCAGGTTTGTATGTAAGATGTCGGGAAAGATACATTGTGAAATATACAAAACGGAATTGAAAAAAAATTGAAATACAATATAAATGATGCATTTGGACTTGACGTATATTTGGTAATGCATTGATTTATATATCACAGAACCGAAGAATTATAAAAGACAATAAAGTCTTTGTATATTGGGCATTGTATATTCTTTATATACAATCCGATGTACATTGCACTTTATACATCACGGAATTAAAAGGGTTATCAAATGAAGTTAAATTATTGCATATTGTTGTGCTCGTATGTATGTTCTGAAATATACATTGCTCTATACATACGAGCGGGAACTCAATAAAATTGAAAAATAAAAATCCAATGTATCACGTCCGAATCGAATATCAAAAGATACATTGGGATGTACATAGCACTTTATACATCGCGGATTTGAAGGTAAGTATAATGTGATTTATAAGAGGTTGAAGGTTGAAGGTTGAAAGAGATACGAAGGTATAGGCATCGTGGAAATACAAATTTGAAGGATAAGGTGGACCCCACCAGTTGTATATTAGTTTTGTATGTTTATAATGTATATCCAATATACAAGCTAATATACATAGTTCGGATGTCAAAAAGGATTAAATAACAGGAAAGCCTTTGTAGGTTTAGGCATTTGTATGTTCGAAAGATACAATGAAAATATACAAAGGGCAACATACAATGAAATATACAATGAAAAAGTAATGTATGCAGAATTTGACTGACAGTTAAAAGTTTAAAAGACATAAACACTATAATGAAGGCCGAGAAGACGTAATGCATTAATTGTTGTAATTAATGCGAATTTAACACTCAAACAAAGGGAAATTTAATGAGGGTTAGAACCATTTCAATATCTTCTCGCTATTAAATATATTGTTAAGACTGAAAATTGCAGAAAAGAGTTGTTGCAGTGAAAGAGCGGAATTTACCAGAGGAGACGAAAGTTACAGTAGCTGAAAAAGGTGAAAACAGTAAAGTAAGTCAACAGGTAAACGGTCACGACAAAAAGGTATTTATCCAAAACGCTGTTTAGTTTTAGTTGTTAAGATATATTGTTAATTTCAGTAATTTCATTGCAAAAAACGTAAGCATTGGTCAAATTACTATTTTAATTATTAATTTGTTGAATAAAGCTTAACGAATTCAAAGAGGTTAAAACAGAAAGGCAAACAAGCTAGGGTAAAGGGTAAAAATAGGTATTCACAGTAAAAAAAACCCTAAACATGAAGTAAAATGAGAAGTTAAAAAGATGTATGCTTCTACAGGATGGCCCCCAAACTGAAGAAAGATACAGGGGAAGATATAAAAAAGGAAAGAAAACCACAGAAAGAGGTGGAGAAAGAGGAATTACCGATACATAGAGGGTATCCGACCCTGATTAGTATGAATGGAGTGGGGACAGATACTAACATAGGAAACTATGATGCAGAGGATGTGCTAAAAAAGATTACTGCTGCAGATGCCTCGCCTGATATGAAGTACATTTTGGAAAGTGGACTATATAGAGCTGCAGGATTTCCTCTGGCAATGGAAGCAAGGGATTTGTGTTTGGATTGTATAATTCTGTATGACCCTAATATAAGAAAGATAATGCTACATGACAGATTAATTGTTGATTTGACTCCTGAGGGGATTGCAAGAACTTTTGGATTAGAAATCAAGGAGAAGATGAGTGATACTGATATTGATCAGTATAATGAGAGTTTCTACACAAATGAAGGAGACTGTAAGGGTAAAATATTTCGCAACTGGTACAGTCCAAAGAACAAACCAAAGGTTGTGGCCAAAATTCCTAAAAATCTGATGAGGATACATTTCAGGGAGGAGATCTATTTGATGATCACTATGCTAAGTAGACTAGTTGGATTGAGGGATGGTACAAAATGTGAACCCTGGATGTTCACTATCATAGAATACATAAGAACAGGGGACAAGAAGCAAGGACAAATTCATTGGGCCAAGGCCATTAGTACTGCTATTTGGAGGCAAGCCATGCAAAGACAATAGAAGGGCTTGCCATTTTATTTATCCTCTTATGTGTTATATTCTTATGCTGCAGAGATTAGGCCTTTTATTCATGGGATAGAGAGGATTGGTGCTTTAGGAAATGGCCTTAACCAGAAGCTAGTATATGAACATTACCCTATCCTTCAGGAGGAGAATGCCTTCAAGAATTTTTCTTTAGTCAATGATGTTTTTATACCTACCTAGTAAGGATATTGAGGGAGGAACCTAATAAAAGATTGTCTAAGGATGTAGAAAATGCAATTGGATTGCACAGTTCTTAGTTCATATAGTTTGAACACTTTACTTATATAAGAAATGAGGGTTTTGAAGGGAAACCATTCATGCTTCCCAGGTATCCTTCTGACAAGCTAATTGTGTTAGAGTTTTCAAGACATAATTTGAATGTGTTTAAAATGTACAAAAGGAAATTCAATAACAGGGGAAATGTGAAGTTGCCATGGGCAATTGGCAAATATTCTTGTTTTAGTGAGGAAGTAGCAAGTTATTCTGAGCAAGAATTAGGGTATTATGGCTTCAAAGAGTTTGATTTAGCAAGGAAATTCGACCCTTTCCACAGAATTTAGAATTTTGTAGATAAAAAGTATAAACAACAAGTACATATTGAATATGTCTGGGCTGACTGCCAAAATGATAGAGAAGTGAGGAAAAGGGCTCACAAAAGATTAACCATGGAGCAAATGAAGTCTATTGGCAATATATATGTCTCTCCAGAGGTTAGAGAGGATGATCAATTATTACATTAAAGTTATAAAGAGGCAAGGATGGCTCCTATTACAGAGCCAGATTGGTCAAAGCCATGGAATACATCATTCGATGTATTGTGTAAGCTGGTAATTTTGTTTTCAAAAACATGGCTGAAGGATAGAGTTGAAGACCTAAAAGCTGAAGGCAAGGAGGTCACATATCCCAAGAAGGGAAGGAAAAGAAAAGCAGAGCTCAGTGAAGACTTGCAGTGTTTTTATGAAAAGAAGAGAAAATTTGTTGAAGCTAAAATTATGGAAAAAGACAAAAATGCCTCACTAATGGATCCATATGCCTTAGGCATAACAATTGCAGTGGCATCTGAAACTTTTGTTGATGCAAAGTCTATAAGCCATGAAATAAGTGCAGAGGAGGCACAAACAGCTAAAGGAGTAGCAGGACAACCAATTATGAGAGCAATACCAATAGGTTTGACTAAAGGAGAAACTTCTAAACCAGCTGATATAATTGGAGCACAAGAAGTAGGGGAAAAGCTAAAAAATATAGCCAGTACCTCCACCCCTTTGACACAAGGACAAGCATTCATTAAAGTAAAAACAGAATTGGCTGGAGAAAAGCTACAAGAAGCAGAAACCAAAAAAGCCAAACAATCTATGGAAACTGTACACATTGAAAGCAGTGATAGTGAAGAAGAAACAATGTATAAAGGAAAGACAATCAACATAGAAGAGGACTCCAGTGATTTCCTGAGTGAAGAGGAAGGGCCTAGTACTCATACTAAAATGGAGATTGGACATGGAATAGAGCAGGAAAAATAAAAAGTACAGGAAGAAGCAGAGTTAACAGATCCCTTTGGTACTTTAGTTCCACCAGAAATCATTAAGGATGTACAGGAAGAAGCACATAAAATTGAAGAAACTGAAGGAGAAATAGCAAAAGAAGAAACAAAACAAGAAACCTCAGATACAGATGCCTTAAACATGCTAAACATGTGTGATGAGCCAGGAGAAGAAGAGAAAAATACATAAATCATGCAAGATCAAGAAGAAGTAAAAGAGGATAATGTAAAGGCTAGTTCACCTATACAAACAGAGCAACCATAGACAGAAAACACAGACAAATCAAGGGAAGAAATTAAAAGGCACGAAGACAAAGAAACAGAAGAAAAAATGGATGAGAATAAACCTGAAGAGCAGGCAGGAGATGATCAAAAGGAAGAAGCATTAGTAGAAAGGGCTCCTAAAGAAGAAGATCAAGAAGGGGGAGATACTGAGGTAGAAGAGGAAGAAAATGAAGTTGAATCAAAAGAACAAGAGCCTCCATTACAATAGAAAATTCCAAAAGAAGAACAACATGATCAATAGCAACAACAAAATCTAGAACAGCTACCTGAGCAACAATAATAGCAGGAGTAGCAACAAAGAGAAATAAAGACAGACAAATCTCATGGGGAGGTAATTGATGAAGAAAAAGCTACAGAGGGCACAAAGGAAGTTCCTGCATGGCTGGAAGGAGAAATAAGGAGGGAAAAGAAAGAAATACAGTTAGCTCCAATTGATATTAAGAGCTTATTAGGAGAAAAGACAACTCCAAGGAAAGAGAAAAGAAAAGCTAGGACAATGTCAGCAATCCAGAGAGGTCCAGATGGATCAAGAACTCTAAACCTAGCTATACCACAGAAAGAAAAGGAAAAGGTAAAATTGCCTTAGAAGAATATAAGATATTGAATATTGATCTTGGGCATTCAACAAGAGATCAACACCTCCATGAATAGGAAGATATGCACCAGGTGACACCTGATATCCTAAGGAAGGATAAAGATAAATTGGAACATTTAAAAGGACACATTGTCCAGCTGCAACAGTTCATTAAGGGGATATTTGATCCCAATGCCACAGTTCCTGATTTACCAACTAATCTAGCAGTAGTGTCCAAAGAAGAGATAAAAGATATGGAAAATAAAAGGTTTAAAGCTAATATTTTTGATGAGTGGTTTAATGATTTCATGCAAGAGGGAAAGCAAATAATAAAGAAAGTTGTGGAAAGTTGGAAGATCTATTTAGAAGAGAAGAATAAATGTATGATATTCATACATAAATGCCAAATCCGAAAAAGAAGAATGCCGATCAGAGATTGGGCAGTTGATAGAAATGGAAAAAAGAGCAGATGAATTGATTCATGAGGGAGCACTTAGTGTTGCATTGATGAATAAATTGCCAGGAACAATAATGGAGCTTCAATTTGAGGAAGATAACTTCAAAAGGTGTACAACAATTATACAAGAGTTAGAGGAAAAAGCAAAAGACATAATAAAAATGCATAAAAGGATCATAGAGAGACTCCTATAGCATGAATGTGTTGAGATGCCAGCATATGATTTAGAGAGGGCCTTAATAGAATTCAAGGCCATATTCACACCCTATATAGAAAATCCTGATGCAATTCTCAGCAAGCAAATGATAGATACATTAATGGAAGAGCGGGCTAAAATGATCAAATACAAGAAGAAAAGAGAAGGCTTAGAAAATGAAGAGAAGAAGTTGAAAGAAAAGGTGGTGATGCAAGAGTATATTTTACCAAAAAGTCCAGGAGTGGACCGAACCTTTGTGGAAGGTGTAATTGATAATTTCAAAAAATATTTGAAAAAGTAAGAGGACAAACAGGTGTAAAGGTTTTTTGAAAAAGGTCAAGTAAAGATGCCTTAGCGGGAAAGAGTCAACAAAGAGAAAGGGGAATCTTATTTTGTAAAGATTCCAATGGCATCCTTTGAGCGAGGATAAAGATGCCAAATAGATATTTTGGGCAGACGGTTAGAAATGAGAGTACACCGTTGATCAGAAATGAAGGGATCTCAACCATGGATTAAAGTAGTAGCCGTAGCCATTTGAAAGTTCAAATTCTATATAAGAGACATGGCTACTTGTATATTATTTACACAGGGATTTATAGAAAATAGCATAGCAATTGTAATTTGTCTTAACTTTGAATAGAAATAGTATTTTAGCTTGGAGGAGGTTGCTTGTGTCTACATTAAGGAACGCGTGGAAACATCCATCTTTCTTATTGTATCTGTAAAGCATTGTAAGTTTTCTATGAATTTGATTAATAAAGCTAAGAGTCATTACTACATTACAAACCATAAATGGCTATGTGTTTTGAATATAAATGAATCTAAAGGTCTACGTCTACTTCTGAGTGGCCTCTAGCTCTTCTTTATATTTGAAATAGTTTCTCTTAAAGCTCGCAATCTTAGATGTTTGTTTGTGAAAATATTCAGAACATTTGCATTTAATGATTTGATCTACTAAGTTAATTGAATTTACTATGATTTTACCATGTGCATAACAAAACATTTAGATCCTGTAGCAAGAGATGTTGAATTTGAATTTTCTCTAACTTTTCCCAAACTTTGAAATAATTAGCTGAAACGCAGAAATCTAAACGAGATTGTCCAACATTTGAATGAATTAAGAGCAATTGAGTTGATATTTGGCAATCTTTATACATATTGGAAAAGAAAAGCTTGTTTTAACATAGATCATTCAGAGCTTTGATATACAGTAACAGATTTATGCAAAGATAATGATAATTTGGTGTTATTTGTAACAATTTGCATGAATAGAGTCCAGTAAGTCAATAATCACCTTAAATCACATAAGGCCCCTTGCATATTACAGCTTCATAGTAACCTACTGAGCTATCTAACAGGTCAAGACCTGACCATACAGAAACTTGGGATTAAGTAATCTTAACTAATTTCTTTATATCTTTCAAGATAGTTAGGTTCATTTATGAATTTTAACTTTTGTTATGACTGTGTAAAAATAATCATCAACAGTTTTTGGCACTAGAAGGAGGGCCTGTTTTTGAGTTAAGGTTGAAATCAAGTAAGCTAGCTCATAACAGCAGTAGAGTGACCAGGTCTAGATCTAATTCAGAGGACTTATTTGTGCAATTACCTGACATGAGGCAAAGTAAATGTCCTTTAGTGTGGAATCCTAAAATATTAAATACAGGAAGTTCATCTGGAACACCTCTTGGATCACCTTTTAACATCCACAATATTGTAAGTCCTGACAGTTCTTCATACAGATTCTTAAATCTTGGTCCTCCTAGAGGTCCCAGCCTTCCCAGAAATCCAAGTCCACCTATAAATATAGGTATTCCTGCAAGTCCAGGACAAGGACAGGTACCTACAATGGCTTATTTCAATGTCAATTCTCCCATACATTTTGTGGACTATCATGAGATGCCAAAGAACCCTGAGAAAATATGTCCTAAATATCAGTTACATCAAGATCTAGAAGATCATATTAGGATATTTAAAGAGGCATGCTTTAGAGCCAGACTAGAACATGAAGATGTTGTGTGCAGATTATTTCCTTACACTTTCAATGAACAAGCATCTAACTGGTATGTGAATTTGCCTAATGGCTATGTTTCTTCCTAGACACTGATGGAAGAAGCATTTCTATCTAGATTTAGGGAACCAGTGGATCCTTCCATCCTGTATCATAAATTGGCCACAATCAAGAGAGGTGAAGGAGAACTAATTGATAACTTTAATGATAGGTTTCAAAAGGCATCTTCTAGATTGGTAACACCATACATAGTGGTTCTAGATACATTGTTAGCTATGTACTATGTTGCTTTAGATCCATTAACTTCCATGTTTGTAAAGAGAAAGCCTAACATAGACACAATATCCAAAGCCTACAAAGAGGTAGCCTCTGTTAACTAGGAAATGAGGCAGACAACCTATGATCCATTCCTCAATGGAGGAAATCCTGGAATGCAAAATCAAGCACAACCTTGGAATGGAGTTCCTACACAGAATACTCCAATGCTAAATCCAATCCCTACATACACACCTGTATATAACCCTACTCCAATTCAGGCTATAGTACCTTACACTGGTAATACTACCAGTCTTAATCAGAACAATGGCCAATCATTTTTCCAACCACCTTAGGATACATTTATAGCAAAAGCACAAGAGGAAAGGGAAGATATCAAAGAAATCACTACACATCTAAGAAGATTGACCACTGAGATGACACAATTGAGAAATGAGAATTTCTACGGTAGAAATAACCTGGGGGTAGAAATAACCTGGGGTATAATCAGAACTATAATCAGAGTCAAAACCAGCATTACAACCCCAACCATAACCAAAATCAGAATCAAGGTTATAATCAAGGTCAGAGTTCTAATCAAGTTCAAAATCATAGTCAACATCAGAGTCACAATCAAGGACAACCAATGCAAAATAGAGGACCAGCTATAGATAACAGAGCCTGGAATAACAATAACAAGAATTAGAATCAGCTTAGGCCACCTAAAACCTAGAACACTAGGCCTAATAATGGCACTTTAGCTTCTCCATTTGAGAATGTGGATAACCAGGATACCAAGCAAATAGCTAGGATTCAAATGGCCAATGTAGCACTGAAGAATTGGTGTAGGATCCATAATACTAGTGCCCACGCTGAATTAGACTGTCCTCAATTTCATCTGGCAGCAAGTATTTTTAATGTGGATGTACAAGCTCCTACTTCTGAGTTCTTAATTCCTAAAGGCAATGAAATAGTACCCTCAGGGTATGATATTGCTCTAGTCTTAGAAACTTTCACATTTAGAGAAGAAGAAGATGACCAATTGTTAGAAGATGAACCATATTGTTGTGAAAATCTATATCCTGAGACAGCCTTAGTATTGAATGCTTTTCAGTTTCCATTTGAAATTGAGAATGAGGTGTTGTATGAGACAGAGGAGGTGCAAGCCTTCCAACAGTCAAGTAAGAATCATACTTACAACCTAAGAAATAACCCTAGGCTAGGAGGACCTTTCACCACTTCTACTCTTCCTAACAATTTCAACACACCCCCAGACTAGAATGCTAGCAACAATCCTGCTATACTGAAAGCTCATCATCAGACAAGAAATGGTATAGTTGCACAAAAGGTGCAAACAGATAAAACAGATACTGTAGAAACGATGAGACTGATGAATTATCTGTCAGAAGAAATAAAGAAAATTAAGGTCAGTATACCTTTGTGTGAATTGTTGAAAACTCGAGGGGTTAGAAGTGCTTTTATCAAATCCTTGGATGCATCTATGACAGGTGAGGTTTCTACTGAGGTAAATGTTCCTAATATGGATACATTGTCCAAAGAAAAGAGTAAGAAGGTTGAGCAGCCATCTAACACCAATGTTGTAATGTATGCCGATAAAAAGGATGCTACTCCTTTCTTGCTAACTATTAGATTGTGTGGAAAGAACATACACAATTGTATGGTAGATTCAGGTGCCTCAACCAATGTAATGCCATTAGGGATATGTAAAACTTTAGGGTTGACCCCTGCTCAATCTGCCAAAGTTGTTACACAGTTAGACAAAACTGAAGTTAATGTGATTGGAGAATTAATGCATATGCAGATGCAGCTAGCTTCAGATCCCAGGGTAAGTCAGTTCATTGACATCCAAGTAGTTGATATACTTGTAAATTATGGGATGTTATTGAGTAGAGACTGGTCAAAGACTTTGAACACATATATGGCCACCGATTTCTCACATATGTGGTTACCTTGGAGAGGTGTGCCAAATCAGATTAGAATAGAAGCTGAACCCAAGATGAAACATATGATCACAGAGTACAATAGGACTAACAAAATATTGTATGCTTCTATTGAGCCTAGTGTTTACAGAGTTACTAACAAAGGGGTACAGATTGAGGAAATTTTGATGCTAAATTTTGGAGAAAAGTCTATCAATAAAGAAACAAAATTATTTATTGAGTCTGATGGAAACTCATCTAATGAAGAAAATAATGCACTGAGTAATTTTAGTCAAGTCATCAGACAAGAAATAGAAAAGTGCATAGAACAAAATCTTCCAGTTCAATGCAAATTATACAAAAATAAGTGTAGAGTTCACGATAGGTCACATTCTAAAGAAAATTGTGGCATGTACAGAGACATTATTGAACATCAGTATATAAAATGCACAAAAGGGGTGGAACCCCAAGAAGGAAAGGTTAATCACTCAGAGAGTTATTTTTCAGAACAACATAAATGAATCAACTCCAGATTTTAGAGAAGAGTCAAAAGGTAAAAGTGTCTGTCATTCTGATCCTCCAACTAAAAATATAACTGTACAAGTAGGCCAGAATGAATTGCTTAGGAATAAGCAAGATAGCACTGCACAGGTGATAGAAAAGGTAAAACATGCTAAAGCAAAACATCAAAAGAATAAGGATGGCATGTGGACATTAAAGTGTGATGGTTCCAAATCTAAACAAGGTGCAGGTGCTGGGGTAGAACTCATAGATCCTCATGGCAAATCATACTTAGCAGCATATAGGTTACAGTTTGCTTGTACTAACAATGTTGCAGAATATGAAGATTTAATCTATGGATTGGTCATGGCTATAAAGAAAAAGGCAAAAATGATCAGTGTTTTCAGATTCTGAGCTAGTAGTCAGACAGGTGAGGAAGGTATATGCTTGCAATTATAACAGAATGATTTGTTACAGGCATAGGGTATGGGATTTAATAGAGTCATTTGATGCTTTCAATATAGAGCATATCCCTAGAGAACTAAACCATAGGCTAGATGCACTAGCAGTTGTTGCTAGCACTTTAGAACCTTTAACATTGTCCGGATTGAAAAGATTTGTTGTAGAATTAGTGAATGTGCCTAGTGTGCTAGATAATGTAACTCATTTTCAGGTATTTAAGGGGGATCAACAAATTGTAGATTTTCTAACTTGCAATGAAGTATTTGAGGCCCAAATTATTCATGAACAAGAGAGGCCTGATATGTCTTGGGATGAAGAAGACATAATCAACTTGAAGAGTAATTTCTTACCCAAAGGGGTGATTGAGTTGGAACAAATCTTTGACTTTGACGGAGTAGTAAAGCAGAAGGATTTGCCTAAAACAGAGGGAGGTAAGTGTGATCCCTACAACTTAGGAACAGAGCAGAATCCCCAAAATGTACAAATTGGAAAAGCCTGTTCTGAGAAGATTAGAAAAGAGGTTATTGATGTTTTGAAAGACTATAAACATGTTATAGCATGGACGTATGAAGATTTGAAGACCTATGACACGTCCATCATCACTCATGTGATACCTTTAAAGCCATATATCAAACCATTCAGGCAAAAGCAGAGGCCTGTGAATGCAATCTTAGAACCTTTGATATTTAAGGAAGTGAAGAAACTGCTATCTGCTAGAATAATTTTCCCTGTCAGACACTTAACTTGGGTAGCTAATTTAGTACCTATTAAATAGAAAAGTGGGGATATCAGGTTATGCGTAGATTTTAGGAATTTAAATAAGGCATCTGAGAAAGATAATTATCCTTTGCCTCCCATGGATGAAGTGCTGCAAGCAGTGAATGGGGCTAAGATGATGTCTTTCCTAGATGGATTTTCAGGGTATAACCAGGTCCTGGTTGATAAAGAAGATAGGTTGAAAACCACTTTCACATGTAAATGGGGTAATTATACTTACAGAAGAATGTCGTTTGGACTAATCAATGTAGGTGCCACGTTTCAGAGAGCCATGGATATTGCATTCTGTGGATTGACAGGTAAGTGCATTATAATTTATATGGATGATTTAACTATATATTCTAGGGATGCATCTACTCACGCTGAAGATCTAAGAAGAGTCCTCAAGAGATGCGAAAGGTATGGAATTTTGCTAAACCCTAAGAAATGTGTGTTTAGAGTAACAGAAGGAAAACTACTAGGACACGTCATTTCTGAGAATGGGATATCAATTGATCCTGATAGAATAGAAGGAATCAAGAAATTACAATTACTAAATACTAAAAAGGAATTAAAATCATTTTTTGGTAAAATTAACTTTGTCAGGAAGTTCATTACAGGGTTTGCAGAGATTGTGCGGCCATTAAATGCTATGTTAAAGAAAGATGCAGATATAGAATGGACACCAGTAGCAAAAGCTGCATTTGAAGATATCAAGGAAGCAATTTTTGAAGCTCCTGTATTAGCAAGTCTAGATTATGCAAAGCCATTCTATATTTATTCGTTTGCATCTGTACATTCTGTTGCAGCTGCTTTGACACAGAAAGGAGAAAATGATGAAGAGAAGCCAATAGCATTTATGAGTGCACCTTTGAAAGATGCATAGTTGAAATACTTGGATACAGAAAGGCAAGCATTTGCACTGATAAGAGCAGTAAAAAAGTTTAGACATTACATCTTACGTAGTCAAGTTAAGGCAATAGTACCTGATGCAGCAGTGAAGATGCTGCTGATGCAAAATGAACCTAGAGAGAAAAGAGCTAAGTGGATCACCACTTTACAAGAATTTGACATGGAAATCATCCCTATGAAGTTAGTCAAAGGACAAGCTCTAGTCCAAACCATAGCCAATACAGACCCAAATTTGGTAAAACAACAGTATGTATTGAATACTAATGAGACATCAGGGTGGTATGACGATTTGAACACGTTTCTAATATCCAAAAAATATCCAAACAAAATGAAATCTTCACAGAGAAGGGCTTTAAAGATCAAAGCACAAAAATACATGGTGCAAGAAGGTCTTCTATACAAGAAGAACCGTGAAGGAATATATTTAAGATGTCTGAATAGAGATGAATCTGATAAGGTGTTGCTTAATTTGCATGATAAGTATGGAACGGCTCATGGTTCCTATTTAGCCACAACACATAAGATACTGAGGGTAGGTTACTATTGGCCTACTATGTTTAAAGACACAGAGAATCACATCAGAAGTTGCCACATCTGTCAGACTACAGCAGATAAAGGGAGAAATCAAGCCAATCCACTACAACCAGTCATTGAGTCTAGGTCATTTGCACAGTGGGGCTTGGATTTCATTGGATTCATTAATCCTCCATCATCTGCAGGACACAAATTTATACTGACAGTGACTGATTATCGTACAAGGTGGACTGAAGCCACATGTTGCAAATTCTCCACTACTAAGGTGGTCATCAAATTCCTTGAAGAGAACATTATAACCAGGTTTGGGGCTCCTTATTAGCTGGTATGTGACAATGGCCCTACATTTTCTTCTTTAAAGTTTTCTAAATTGGCATTTGAACATGGAATTGTTTTAAATTTTTCTTCAAATTATTATCCTCAGGGTAATGGGTTAGCTGAGTCACAAATAAGATTTTATTAGATATAATCAAGAAACTCATTGAAAAGAACCCCAGAGAATGGAACACATTGCTGAAGTATGCGTTGTGGGTAGATAGGACCAGGGTTAAAACATCTTTAGGCAATGCACCCTATCACTTAGTTTATGGGACTGATCCCATACTTCTAGTTAATTTAAGAATACTAGTTTGGAAATTTGCTAATGAATACTTAGGCTTTGATGACCACAAAGAAGCCAGAATAATCCAACTGTTGGAATTAGATGAAAAAGAGATCAGGCCATCCAAAAGTTTGCTAAACATCAGGCAGTGGTGAATAGATGGTTTGACAAAAGGGCAAGAGTCAAAACATTTAGAATTTCAGACTTAGTGTTGTGCTGCACATGAGAAAAAGGGAAATCATGGAAAATTTGACAAGTTATGGTTAAGTCCATTACAAGTGTCAGAAATAATTGGAGACAACACTTTCAGGCTTAAGACCTTGACTGGAGAAGATGTGCCATTACCAGTTAATGGCCAACACTTGAAACACTACTTTTAGGCTTGAGAGGAGGGTGGTTGGTCTGTTGTATCATAATGTGAATAATGTACAGTTGTTTTGTTTTGTTTTTGTTTTTGTTTTGTTTTGTTTGTGTTGGTTTGTGTTTTGTGTTGCTGTAGCAGAGATGTTTGTTTTGTTTTAGAGTATACAGGAGCAGATTAACAATCATTGAAAACAATATAAAATTCAAAACATTCAAGTGAATTATTTGAAATATGTGCATAATTTGTTGTGACTGTCATGAATGTAGAAAGTTAGTTAACTTGAGAAATTTTGTATTCAATAAGAATGGGTTGAGTATTCAAGGAAAGTTCTCACAATGACACACCTAAAATCCTTGAGTTTGTTGAACCTACCAGTGTAGATATTAGGTGAAAAATCAGAGGTCACCCTTGCTACCATTACAATTCTCAGCTTAATTTTAGCAAGTGACTGTTCCTTGCATCATGAAGTTACAACTGAAATATCTTATGAAATATTTGTCAAGTACAAAATATAAAATATAAATAAAAAAAATAAAATGGATTTTACTGAAATCTAGGTTAAGTCATCTAAGTAACTCTACCTGGGCTATAAACGCTTGCTGGCAGTGGGGCTCTACTTAGGAGAATTGTAACCATAACCTTGCCGGGGCTATGGACGCCTGCTGGTAGCAAGGCTCTATCTAGTGGACTATGAGGGAATGACATCAACTAGGTAGTCTAATGTCAGTCACTGGTTTGTTCAACTGATTTTCAAGATGAGGCTTATTACACCCACTTAAACTGAAAATGAGAATTCATACACATTATTGAATACATTAGGTCTTAACTTGAATGATGATTTGCAGAAAAGATATTTAGAAATTATGAATTTATTTCATTTCAGTTTTCTTTAATGGTTTTAATTTAATTGTTTTATTTAGTTTCTAATTGTTGTGATGCTCACAACACACCCCATTTTACTTCGTAGCAAAATGAGGACCCTTGTTATGGCTGGCTTTTGGTTGCTTCTGTGTGTGGGCTTGCTTGGTGGTAAAGAGAAAAGGTAACTGAAAGAACAAACCTGGGTAAAAATAATGAAAAAAAACATTAAGTGCCAGTGCATAGTACAGGTGAATTTGTTGTGAAAAATGAATAGGGGTTATTTTTTGAACCATCTCAAAATTCCTTGTATTTTGCAAGTTATAGGGTTTTTGGTAAATGTACAATCAGAGGATTTGTGTTTTGTATATACAAAGTTCTTTGTATGTACAAGGTCATTTCATATACAAATGCGTTTGTATATCGGGTTGTTACCTTTTTCGCAAAAAGGAGGTCATCAAGTTTAAAATGTATGTTGTTATACTTGTATACGTATTGCTAACACTTTATCTTAAATGTACAAGTCAGGCCCTAAAAAGTCAAAGTTGAAGTGAATAAATGTTGAAATCCGCTGTGTATATTTTGGTTTGTATATTTGGTAAATGGTAGACATACAAAGAAAATATACAGCAAGTTATTAAAAGGTTATTAAAATTGACATACATAGCGCGCAACTGAAAGGTTATTCAAATTGACACAGTCTTTGTATACTTTTGCACTTTGTATATGTATGTTTGGTCATATACATTGCGATTATATACAAGGCGGAATCGAAATGGTAGTGAAATACGGAATAATGGTTGCATATTTTAGGTTTGTATGTAAGATGTCAGGAAAGATACATTGTGAAATATACAACATGGAATTGAAAGAAAATTGAAATACAATATAAATGATGCATTTGGACTTGACGTATATTTGGTAATGCATTAATTTATATATCACGGAACCGAAGAATTATAAAAGACAATAAAGTCTTTGTATATCACGCATTGTATATTCTTTATATACAATCCGATGTACATTGCACTTTATACGTCACGAAATTAAAAGGGTTATCAAATGAAGTTAAATTATTGCATATTGCCGTGCTCGTATGTATGCTCTGAAATATACATTGCTCTATACATATGAGCCGGAACTCAATAAAATTGAAAAATGAAAATCCAATGTATCACGTCTGAATCGAATATCAAAAGATACATTGGGATGTACATAGCACTTTATACATTGTGGATTTGAAGGTAAGTATAATGTGATTTATAAGAGGTTGAAGTCCGAAAGAGATACGAAGGTATAGGCATCGTGGAAATGCAAATTTGAAGGATAAGGTGGACCCCACCAGTTGTATATTAGTTTTGTATGTTTATAATGTATATCCAATATACAAGCTAATATACATAGTCCGGATGTCAAAAAGGATTAAATAACAGAAAAGCCTTTGTAGGTTTAGGCATTTGTATGTTCGAAAGATACAATGAAAATATACAAAGGGCAACATACAATGAAATATACAACAAAAAAGTAATGTATGCAGAATTTGACTAACGGTTAAAAGTTCAAAAGACATAAACACTATAATGAAGGCCGAGAAGATGTAATGCATTAATTGTTGTAATTAATGCAAATTCAACACTCAAACAAAGGGAAATTTAATGAGGGTTAGAACCATTTCAATGTTTTCTCGCTGTTAAATATACTGTTAAGACTGAAAATTGCAGAAAAGAGCTATTGCAATGAAAGAGCATAATTTACCAGAGGAGAAGAAAGTTACAGCAGCTAAAAAAGGTGAAAACAGAAAAGTAAGTCAACAGGTAAATGGTTGCGACAAACAGGTATTTATCCAAAATGCCGTTTAGTTTTAGTTGTAAGGATATACTGTTAATTTTAGTAATCTCGTTGCAAAAAAGTAAGCATTGGTCAAATTACTATTTTAATTATTAATTTGTTGAATAAAGCTTAACGAATTCAAAGAGGTTAAAATAGAAAGGCAAACAAGCTAGGGTAAAGGGTAAAAATAGGTATTCACAGTAAAAAAACCCTAAACATGAAGTAAAATGAGAAGTTAAAAAGATGTATGCTTCTACAGGATGGCCCCCAAACCGAAGAAAGATACAGGGGAAGATATAAAAAAGGAAAGAAAACCACGAAAAGAGGTGGAGAAAGAGGAATTACCGATACACAGAGGGTATCCGACCCTGATTAGTACAAATGGAGTGGGGACAGATACTAACATAGGAAACTATGATGCAGACGATGTGCTAAAAAAGATTACTGCTGTAGATGCCTCGCCTGATATGAAGTACATTTTGGAAAGTGGACTATATAGAGCTGCAGGATTTCCTCTGGCAATGGAAGCAAGGGATTTGTGTTTGGACTGTATAATTCTATATGACCCTAATATAAGAAAGATAATGCTACATGACAGATTAATTGCTGATTTGACTCCTGAGGGGATTGCAAGAACTTTTGGATTAGAAATCAAGGAGAAGATGAGTGATATTGATATTGATCAGTATAATGAGAGTTTCTACACAAATGAAGGAGACTGTAAGGGTAAAATATTTCATAACTGGTACAGTTCAGAGAACAAACCAAAGGTTGTGGCCAGAATTCCTAAAAATCTGATGAGGATACATTTCAGGGAGGAGATCTATTTGATGATCACTATGCTAAGCAGACTAGTTGGATTGAGGGATGGTACAAAATGTGAACCCTGGATGTTCACTGTCATAGAATACATAAGAACAGGAGACAAGAAGCAAGGATAAATTCATTGGGCCAAGGCCATTAGTACTGCTATTTGGAGGCAGGCCATGCAAAGACAATAGAAGGGCTTGCCATTTTATTTATCCTCTTATGTGTTATATTCCTGTGCTGCAGAGATTAGGCCTTTTATTCATGGGATAGAGAGGATTGGTGTTTTAGGAAATGGCCTTAACAAGAAGCTAGTATATGAACATTACCCTGTCCTTCAGGAGGAGAATGCCTTCAAGAATTTTTCTTTAGTCAATGATGTTTTTATACCTACCTGGTAAGGATAATGAGGGAGGAACCTGATAAAAGATTGTCTAAAGATGCAGAAAATGCAATTGGATTGCACAGTTCTTGGTTCATATAGGGTGAACACTTTACTTATATAAGAAATGAGGGTTTTGAAGGGAAACCATTCATGCTTCCCAGGTATCCTTCTGACAAGCTAATTGTGTTAGAGTTTTTGAGACAGAATTTGAATGTGTTTAAAATGTACAAAAGGAAATTCAATAACAGAGGAAATGTGAAGTTGTCGTGGGCAATTGGCAGATATTCTTGTTTTAGTGAGGAAGTAGCATGTTATTCAGAGTAAGAATTTGGGTATTATGGCTTCAAAGAGTTTGATTTAGCAAGGAAATTTGACCCTTTCCACAGAATTTAGAATTTTGTAGATAAAAAGTATAAACAACAAGTACATATTGAAGATTTCTAGGCTGACTGCCAAAATGAAAGAGAAGTGAGGAAAAGGGCTCACAAAAGATTAACTATGGAGCAAATGAAGTCTATTGGCAATATATATGTCTCTCTAGAGATTAGAGAGGATGATCAATTATTACATCAAAGTTCTAAAGAGGCAAGGATTGCTCCTATTATAGAGCCAAATTGGTCAAAGCCATGGAATACATCATTCGATGTATTGTCTAAGCCGGTAATTTTGTTTTCAAAAACATGGCTGAAGGATAGAGTTGAAGACCTAAAAGATGAACGCAAGGAGGTCACATATCCCAAGAAGGGAAGGAAAAGAAAAGCAGAGCTCAGTGAAGACTTGCAGTGTTTTTATGAAAAGAAGAGAAAATTTGTTGAAGCTAAAATTGTGGAAAAAGACGAAAATGCCACACTAATGGATCCATATGCCTTAGGCATAACAATTACAGTGGCATCTGAAACTTTTGTTAATGCAAAGTCTATAAGCCATGAAATAAGTGCAGAGGACACACAAACAGCTAAAGGAGTAGCAGGACAACCAATTATAAGAGCAATACCAATAGGTTTGACTAAAGGAGAGACTTCTAAACTAGCTGATATAATTGGAGCACAAGAAGTAGGGGAAAAGCTGAAAAATATAGCCAGTACCTCCACCCCTTTGACACAAGGACACGCATTCATTAAAGTAAAAACAAAATTGGCTAGAGAAAAGCTGCAAGAAGCAGAAAGTAAAAAAGCCAAACAATCTGTGGAAACTGTACACATTGAAAGCAGTGATAGTGAAGAAGAAACAATGTATAAAGGAAAGACAATCGACATAGAAGAGGCCTCCAGTGATTTCCTGAGTGAGGAGGAAGGGCCTAGCACTCGTACTAAAATGGAGATTGGACATGGAACAGAGCAAGAAAAAGAAAAAGTACAGGAAGAAGTAGAGTTAACAGATCCCTTTGGTACTTTAGTTCCACCATAAATCATTAAGGATGTGTAGGAAGAAGCACATAAAATTGAAGAAACTAAAGGAGAAACAACAGAAGAGGAAAAAAAATAAGAAACCTCAGATACAGATGCCTTAAACATGCTAAACATGTATGGTGAGCTAGGAGAAGAAGAGAAAAATACAAAAATCATGCAAGATCAAGAAGAAGAAGTAAAAGAGGATAATGTAAAGGCTAGTTCACCAGTACACACAGAGCAACCACAGACAGAAAACACAGACAAATAAGGAGAAGAAATTAAAAGGCATGAAGACAAAGAAACAAAAGAAAAAATGGATGAGAATAAACCTGAAGAGCAGGCAAGAGATGATCAAAAGGAAGAAGCATCAACAGAAAGGACTCTTGAAGAAGAAGATAAAGAAGGGGGAGATACTGAGGTAGAAGAGGAAGAAAATGAAGTTGAGTCAAAAGAACAAGAGCCTCCATTACAACAGCAAATTCTAGAAGAAGAACAACAGGATCAACAGCAACACCAAAATCCAGAAGAGCTACCTGAGCAACAACAACAGCAAGAGCAGCAACAAAGAGAAATAGAGACAGACAAACCTCATGAGGAGGTAATTGATGAATAAAAAGCTGTAGAGGGCACAAAGGAAGTTCCTGCATGGTTGGAAGGAGAAATAAGGAGGGAAAAGAAAGAAATACAGTTAGCTCCAATTGATATTAAGAGCTTATTAGGAGAAAAGACAACTCCAAGGAAAGAGAAAAGAAAAGCTAGGACAATGTCAGCAATCCAGAGAGGTCCAGATGGATCAAGAACTCTAAACCTAGTTATACCACAGAAAGAAAAGGGAAAGGCTGAAATTGCCTTAGAAGAATATAAGATATTGAATATTGATCTTGGGCATTCAACAAGAGAACAACACCTCCATGAATGGGTGGATATGCACCAGGTCACAGCTGATATCCTAAGGAAGGATAAAGATAAATTGGAACATTTAAAAGGACACATTGTCCAGCTGCAGTAGTTCATTAAGGGGATATTTGATCCCAATGCCACAGTTCCTAATTTACCAACTAATCTAGCAGTAGTGTCCAAAGAAGAGATAAAAGATATGGAAAATAAAAGGTTTAAAGCTAATATTTTTGATGAGTGGTTTAATGATTTCGTGCAAGAGGGAAAGCAAATAATAAAGCAAGTTGTGGAAACTTGGAAGATCTATTTAGAAGAGAAGAATAAATGTATGATATTCATACATAAATGCCAAATCCAAAAAGAAGAATGCGGGTTAGAGATTGGGCAGTTGATAGAAATGGAAAAAAGAGCAGATGAATTGATTCATGAGGGAGCACTTAGTGTTGCATTGATGAATAAATTGCCAGGAACAATAATGGAGCTTCAATTTTAGGAAGATAACCTCAAAAGGTGTACAACAATTATACAGGAGTTGGAGGAAAAAGCAGAAGACGTGATAAAAAATGCATAAAAGGATCATAGAGAGACTCCTACAACATGAATGTGTTGAGATGTTAGCATATGATTTAGAGAGGGCCTTAATAGAATTCAAAGCCATATTCACACCCTGTATAGAAAATCCTGATGCAATTCTCAGCAAGCAAATGATAGATACATTAATGGAAGAGCGGGCTAAAATGAACAAATACAAGAAGAAAAGAGAAGGCTGAGAAAATGAAGAGAAGAAGTTGAAAGAAAAGGTGGTGATGCAAGAGTATATTTTACCAAAAAGTCCAGTAGCGAACCGCACCTTTGTGGAAGGTGTAATTGATAATTTTAAAAAATATTTGAAAAAGTAAGAGGACAAATAGGTGTAAAGGTTTTTTGAAAAAGGTCAAGTAAAGATGCCTTGGCGGGAAAGAGTCAACAAAGAGAAAGGGGAATCTTATTTTGTAAAGATTCCAATGGCATCCTTTGAGAGAGGATAAAGATGCCAAATAGATATTTTGGGCAGACGGTTAGAAATGAGAGTACACCGTTGATCAGAAATGAAGGGATCTCAACCGTGGATTAAAGTAGTAGTCGTAGCCATTTGAAATTTCAAATTCTATATAAGAGACATGGCTACTTGTATATTATTTACATAGGGATTTATAGAAAATAGCATAGTAGTTGTAATTTGTCTGAACTTTGAATAGAAATAGTATTTTAGCTTGGAGGAGGTCGCTTGTGTCTACATTAAGGAACACATGGAAACATCCAGCTTTCTTATTGTATCTATAAAGCATTGTAAGTTTTCTATGAATTTGATTAATAAAGCTAAGAGTCATTACTACATTATAAACCATAAATGGCCATGTGTTTTGAATATAAATGAATCTGAAGGTCTGTGTCTATTTCTGAGTGGCCTCTAGCTCTTCTTTATATTTGAAATAGTTTCTCTTAAAGCTCGCAATCTTAGATGCTTGTTTGTGAAAATATTTAGAACATTTGAATTTAATGATTTGATCTGCTGAGTTAATTGAATTTGCTGTGATTTTACCTTGTGCATAACAGAACATTTAGATCTTGTAGCAAGAGATGTTGAATGTGAATTTTCTCTAACGTTTCCCAAACTTTGAAATAATTAGCTGAAATGCAGAAATCTAAAAGAGATTGTCCAACATTTGAATGAATTAAGAGTAACTGAGTTGATATTTGGCAATCTTTATACATATTGGAAAAGAAAAGCTTGTTTTAACATAGATCATTCAGAGCTTTGATAAACAGTAACAAATTTATGCAACTTGATAATTTGGTGTTATTTGTAACAATTTGCATGAATAGAGTCCAGTAAGTCAGTAATCACCTTAAATCACGTAAGGCCCCTTGCATATTACAACTTCATAGTAACCTACTGAGCTATCTAACAAGTCAAGACCTGACCGTACGGAAACTTGGGATTAAGTAATCTTAACTAATTTTTTTATATCTTTCAAGATAGTTAGGTTCATTTATGAATTTTAACTTTTGTTATGACTGTGTAAAAACAATTGTCAACAGTAACTAATGCAAAATATTGAGTACACAAATTGTTGATTGATCCTTTTGACAAATAGATGCAAAGTCATTATTATAATGATGGATGATTGAAATGACTTAGGGGTGATGTCCTTTTATACATGTCCTAGCTACGCAATTTAAATGCTTTGGCATGGGGGACAAGAGTAACAACTAGTTAGGATTGAGTCAAATTGAGGCCACATTTAATTTTAGAATTGAACCAAGTAGGTCAAAGCTACATATGTGGTCCTAAACTAGGTCAAGGTTGCACCTATGGTCTTAAACTTGGCAGGGGAAATAGTAATCTAAATGTTGGGAATGTTTAGAGAAAAGATAAGATGTTGTCTATAAATGTAAATTTGAGTCCATATGAGATCAATAGAAGTGCTACATTAGTAAAAATAATATGTTAGGGAAATGTACTTAGGATACCCATACAAAGTGGTGTAAAACAAAGGGGAAAAGTGTAAGGAATATTACTTCAAAAATAATAATTGATGAAGTTGAAGTATTAACATTACACATATACCAAACTATTTGAGATTCTGAACTATTTGTAATCTCAAATATTTTTAAAAGTTACCGAGATATTTTTTCCTTTAATGAATTAATAATTTGTATGTAAAAATTTAATACCAATATATTGTAGATGATGGTGTGTAAATATTTAATTGGTTGTCAATGGTTTGATTTTAAATTATATAGGATACTGATTTTTTTTTGGTTTTTACATTTTATTATTTTAGGGGGAAGATTTGGAGAGGAGGTTGTAAGATAGAAAAATGGATACCACTACTTTCTATACTACATTCATATGAGTTGGAATAGAAAATGTTAATCTATAGAAAATTGGGAACTAATTTTCAAAAATGAATTGTAGAGCTAAAAAGAGGAATAAAAGAAGAACCTAGCACCAGGTAGACAACCTCACTGTCTAGGAGGATAGCACACCATGAGGACATCTGCGCTACGCATTGTAGTTTGTACGGTGTTCAAACATAGTACAGATTCATGATCTCAATCCTCGTGTCAATATTTTTAACCATTCCTTGAGCTGTTGAGCTTCCTAACAAAATCTATAAATGCACAAATTGAAAAGAGGGTTTGGGTTGTATAGGAGTTTGACTTAGTCAAACCTCATTTTTTGGTGTTTCCACCTCAACGATAGCCAGAGATGTTGATTTGATAAAACAATGTGTGCTCTTAATTCTAAGTGCATCTAGAAATGTTTGAGCAGTGACAAGTAATAATGTCACATTGATAAATAAAACCATACTCAATGATTTAGAGTGGATTCACAAAACAATCTCTAAATGATAGAGAAGCAGGAAATGTGTTCGACCCACAAAGATAAGAGATATACCAAAACAAGTTTGTGAGCAAGAGGATGACATAACCTTGAGAAAACAAATTGCAGCAATGGTGGATTTCAATTTCAACAGAGCTTCGCTATGAAAGGAAATCGATCCTTTGCAATGGCAAATCTACTTGCTTAAATAGAGAGGGCAAAGGCCAAAAATCAGGAAAAGGAATTGTTTGGGCACAAATAAGCATCAAGAAAATCTCAGCGTATCATACAAGTTAAGAGACAACTTTTGAAAATGATTGCAAGATTGACATATGCTTTCGAGATGTCAGTGCACCATGCAGATGTCCATGTTAAGCGCTAGAGTCTTTGCAACCCCAGTTCTTGAAAAGTCTAGTCAACTTGGGACATAGCCAAGATTTGGGCACTTTTACAGTTTTTGGATAGGATAAGAAAAAAGAGTCAAAGCAGCATTTAGAAAGCATCTTTGTGGGTTAAGGCTAAGGCTAAGGCTAGCAAGTGATCCTAAAAACACACTAGGAGAGTGGACACTAAAATGAGTGTCAAATAAAGAATGAAATTGTGAGCAAGCACAATTTATGCTACAGAGGTAAAACTTCACTATTTTTTAATTCGTTGAATCCAAACCCAACTACATCCCATAAGAATTAAATTGTAACAAATTCTTTGTGAATATAAATTTTGTATATTTTTAATAATTAAAATTTTATAAAAAAATATGTACAAGATTAAAAAACTTTTTGTAAATTTATTATTTATTATTTATTTAAAATTAAATCAATAATCAAAATTTTAAATCTAATTCATTACTACTTTATGAATAAAAAATTCCTTTTATATTAAAAAATCGTTCAAAAGAGATTGTCACAATACAACCATTACAACCAACCTCATACATATAAGGACAAATTAAAGATCTTTTAACTCTACAAAGTCAAAAAGATTTTACATTACAACCAATCTCATAAAGACAAATTAAAGATCTTTTAATTCTACAAAATTAAAGAGATTTCATAATACAACCTACCTACCTAATAAGACAAACAAAGAACCCCTTAATTACATGGAAAGGTTAAAAAATCCCATTTCTTCTCCACCTTTCTCATTTATGTAAAAAATTATTAATTTTTCTTTGATCTTATTATAAAGATAATTAATAATAAAACTAATAATAATCGATATGTTAAATCTATTTTAATTAATTTTTAAAGTGCCTATAACATGTTATTATGTACACGTGTTTATTAGCGTCATCTGAAATCATGGCACCATTTCCAAGTAGAAGTCAAGAGTTGGCGACGACAAGACAAGGTTCGTGGAATATGTTCGCTAGGTAACAAAAACAAAAAGGCTGTTTTTTTTAAGTTAGTGGAGTTGTTTGTCTACGTAAAAGAAAAACAATTGGACTCCTTAAAAATGCATGGAACACCCCTTCAACTTCAATATTTTTTTAAAGTTTCGACCGCAAAAGTCTCACTATAGAATTCATAACCCCCTCCGTTTTAGAAATGTTCATTACAAAGGAGGCATTTTTTTAAAATATAAATAGAGGTAATTAATAATATATATTTTAATATAAAAGGTCACTACAAAGAAGCCCTAAGCGTAAGAAGGTTATAATTTATGATGGTGAAATTTGCTTATTCATGTCATTTTTTATATAATTTTATAGTTATTTTAGAAAATTGTTTTACTATACATGTATACATTGATAAATAGTTTAATCTTATAGTGTGAAGTTGGGCTCATATATATATATATATATAATCCTTTTTCTTATCTACATTTTTCACATTACTATATACTCTTCATTTATTATACCTATACATGTATTTATCCTCACATTTTATTTTCATTTTGATTTTACTACATTTTTGTTCTAGTGGCCAAAAGATAACTATCTTGATTTTGCCATGTTTTTGTTCTAGTGGCTAAAAGATAGTTGCCATTGTTTTGATCATAACTTTTGAATGCAATTTCTGATATGTGTTGGGAGTAGAACAACAAGATCTAAACTAGGTTATTCTCATAATTTGATGGTTCCAGTTTGCACTCATGGAATTGACCCTGCGCCCACATATTTAACCTCTAATTTAAAAATTCAAATTGTGGTCAAATCCCACCCATTTCTTTCCTACCTAGAGTCGATTAAACACATATTTTCATGATTTATTGCCATGTAAGTGTATTTAAACATATTCATTTGGTAATCCAAGAATTTATCTAAATATCATTCTCATTTAAGGAAGGAACACTTCGATTGGTGGTCTAAAACAAATCTAGATTTGCACATTCATCCTAGGAGCATATGTATGGCTAAGGGTATTGTCTTTAACCTTTTACGAAAGATTTCTAAGGGTTGACCTAGAAGAATGTGTCCTCTTACTACACAACGATAATCCTTGAACTTAGTATTTTAAATACCACTAACTTTAAATAGTAAATAAGGAAAAGAAACTGAAGGTAAATCAAGTGAATTTAGAAGTAGATTTGTTTAGATTATCAAATCATTTCTATAGGTGTAGAAGATTTCTGCGAATGGAGATATAACCTAGATCTACATAATTGACCCTTCACAGTACAAACAATAATTACTTATTTTGAAACGAGTCAGAAATTGTCACAATTCCCTTTTAATCTTGAGACATCTAATTTTTTATGCTAACATCAAACTTTATTAAGATTAAATACTATTATTTATTACATTTATTTTTCATATTTAACATTTATTATTTCAAAATTCATTCATTATTTAATCTAAATTAATATATATTTATTTCTATATATTTCATTAATTTAACCTAAGTTAAATTTAAAGGAGGTTTATTTTCCTTGCAATTACAATTACTATAAATTTGGTATGCCTTTAGGTGTTGAATAAGAACATGGAAACACAAAAATAGCAAATATTATTCTATTATGTTTAAAACTAGTTCAAATTGGTAATAGGGATAGAGCATCCTCCTAAATAATTAAATCTATAAAAAATCCATAAGTAGGTATTAGACGAGTCAAAACTTTGGCTACATACACTACCTTTTCAATCTCAAAAGCAAGCACATTGAAAGGGCTTGAAGAAACATAGTAAACATATACTAGACTTTATTGATCAAAGTATATGTGATGCCTCTCGTGATCTCCTCTCTTAGAAATAATCAAACATTAGCTTAGAATGTTGTAGAATTCTCAAGAATAATTAAGTAGTGTCTCTTTTTTTCTCCCTTTAAAATTTTTTGTATTCTAAACATGTTCATTATTGTAATATATTAGTGTGAATTAATACTCAACAATTTTGTATGGAGGCCATTGAATAGCATTTCCGTGTTCTCGAGTAATCATTCACATAGTGATTGGATTGGTAAAGCACGTGCTCTAGATAGTTCTTTTCGTTGATTCTTTGAAATTTTGTTTTTGACAAGCGTTTTAATTGGAAAGCATTGGTATAAGTCATCCCTTGTGAGATGAATATTTTGTTCAAGAGGAATGCATTTTGATATCATAAACTAGAATACAAAAAATAAATTGTGATTAAAAATAAAGTTCAAATTATAATTTTGTTAGCATTTAACTATAGAGGGAATTAAAGTACAATCATTATGTCTATAACTTGTTTTTGATTAAGTTTAGCTGGGAATTAAAGTACAATTCAAACTTGAGCAAATTGGGTGGTTAGAAGGTAGGTTTTGACAAAATAGCATTGGAGGACCATTCCAAATGATGAATTGAGCATGTGCAGACCAAATACCAGGGGTTTGAACCATTGGCAAGGTGTGGCAGGGTGTGGAAGGCATATTTTCAATAAACCCTCGTGGACACAAGCCTAAAACAGGCCTAGAGTAAGGGTATAGTGGTTAGGTGAAGTGGAAAGCCTATCATTGTCCAAAAATTGTTGATTTTGTCTATTGGTAACATGAGAAGAGTGATAGAATAGGTTTTGGAAGTTTGGGTGAAGGATTTTGTATACTTGCTTTGGAAAAGTGGGCTAATTGGGCCTAGAAAAACAGGGACAGTCAATTTTAGGTTGAGATGTTTCAAAACAACCTTATCTCAATTCCTGATATGTTGAATAATTCCATAATGGGTATCTAAAAAATCAATCCTCTTGTGGGTTGGAGGAGTATTTTGCAAGTTATGCTAGAAAAAGCCTCTGAGAAGGGTTATAAGGGATTAGGAGCAGTTGTGAAGAAAGACCTATAATTTGGTGAGTCAAACTTTCATAAGTGATTGAATCGAGTCTACTGTGAGATATTTGCCCTGCCACTACATCAAGGTGTATCAGAAACAATTTCTTCGATTAAGACATCCACATTCTTCTTATGTTTAGTGTTTTTATTTTTCTTCTACAGGTTAGCCATAGCCAACCTTGCAGATCTTCTCTCTATAGCAGCAGTTTTTTGGTGGGTTTTATCCTCATGATCTACAAACCTAGTAGCTAAGTTAACCTTGGCACTAGCAAACTTGATATTAACAGTCTTGGTTTTCTTTCCTGACCCTTTTAAGGATATCCCACCCTTCTCTTTCAGGGATAGTAAAATATTTTTAGGGGAGTCATTATCTCTATTCCCAGTAGTCTTGGTAGAATGAAGCATATGTGTTTCAAGGGAGGGATTAGAACCCAAATATTTCCCTCTATAAATATGAGGATCTTTTTTCTTTCCTTTGTTCTCCTTTTTCTTTTTATGGATGATATCAGGGTTTTCCTTTAACATGCTAAAGCTGGGGTCAGTTCTAGCTTTCTTGCCCTTCCCCTGTTTAACCAAACTAGGGTTTGTCACATCATGGGGAATTGAGGGGTTTAACATAACATTGAATTCATACAACATCAACATCAAACCCTGATGAAGAGGGGGATTGACACCCTTAATTATGCTTTTTTGGAGTGAAGACAAGATAAAAAATGGAAAGCTAATGAAATTACCATGACAAAGGTGGTCTAACAAAGGAAAGTGGTATCTGTGTATAGTTTCATATCTGCCCTCTGGAGCATAAAGTATTTCATGATGTAATAACTCACCATCCCCCAGGGTGGAGGAAACTTCATTCTTTGATAGCCATTTTGATGTCTGACAAGGGTTTCCTTGCCCTCAAAGAAGTTGTCAATGAAACTCTTATAGTCTCCATTCCCAATTCTTTGCACCTTTTGGCCACCAACAGATAGACTTGTAGCCTCTGCTATTAGGTCTTCATTAACAGTAAAAGAAATTCCATTCACTATCACCTCCCTATTCCTCCAAGTGTTTACAAACTGCTCGATAACATAATGATGATAACCCCTCATTGATTTAACATAGTTAGTTATGCCTCCTTCTACGAAGATCCCCCAAATCTGTAAGCTCTTTTTAAACCCATCATAGGAAGTCAGTTCCACTCTCAACAGTTACCCCCCATGATAAACAACTCACAAACATAATAGATTAGAAAACCCTGATAATCGAGCTCTCCCTGATTAACCAACTTTACAAACTCATAGCATTTTAAAATAAATATCAGCTCATAAAACAATAATAGTTGATGATCAAATTTAATAAATTCATACATGTCATTCCAGGTACTAACAAGGTGTCACTGTACCTCATCATTTAATCTATTTTCAGATGTCAATAATCCAGGGGCTGTGTCCTCAGCTATCTACAACTAGGGATTCTACAGTTACCAGTTTTCCTAGCTAATCTTAACAGCTTCTACTAGTTTGAAAAGATTAATCTGTCTACTTACTAAATGAATTTAAGGAATACTGAAACAGAATTAAACAGGAAGTTACTTAAAGCAATCTTAAAAATAGTAACATGCATCTATCTATTAAAATCAATAAATACTTTTCACGGCAAAATCTGAAGTAATAAAGCAATGGTACTAGCCTTCTGCCTTGGTGGTGAGAGTGGGCCCTTGCTCCACACCCTTGGGGCTGAAGGCTACAGTAGAAAATCAACACAAAAGAAGAAGATCAAAACTAAACTCAATCCAATTCCATTCGATTTGCATTCATGAAAAATATTGATATCACAGAACCGAGATTACTCTGAATTAGAATAATCAAATCATTGTATATTTCTTCTACTATTTCTATTAGTATATATGAAAATAAGTGATGACATATCACTTATCTTATCTACTAGTTCCTCTATGCGATGACATCCATCTCTTTATTAACTAGCTATCTAACTATAGAAAATAATCATGCAATAAAAGTAAACTCAGTGGAACAGAAGTCCACTTAGAATTCTAAGTTTGAGTCTTAATACATTTGGGTAGCGAGGCCCTGAAAATATGGGTATTGAATAAGTTCTATCCGTAACTCATGCAAAAACTTTATAAAGATAAAAATTCCAGCAGTTTAACTAAAGATGACCCTTCACCACTCAGGTGATGATTTGAGTGAAATGAGGGGTGTTAAGATCACTGTTGAGAGTGTCTGATCGACAACTTATGCTGAAAATATGCCCTACTCTCAGGAGGTGCTGGAGATATCTGTCCCTGTCTGCAGCTCCAGAGATATGTCTATAGCTTCGGAGATATTTGTAGCTCCGGAGACATCTGTAGCTTTCTTTGTTTAGCTCCGAAGATGTTCCAGACTCCCACAGAGCTCTGGAGAGGCTTTCCTCATTACTTCAAAACTTCTGGTATCATGGTACTTTGGTATTGTCTCTGGATATCATTGAAGACTATCTCCAGAGATGCAGAAAATTGTTGTTCCTGGCATCTACACCTGTTGATTCAAAAAGAGAAGTTTCTGTATTTTTCCATCAATTCCATGCAAATTAGTCTCTTAATCAAAAATTATGATCTTAAGTAATCTATCTCAATTAATCATTAACTAGAATGATCTTGCTAGCTCATTTGGGTGCAGACATTAAGAAAGATGTGATTATGAAGGAGAAAAAGAGAGGTAAAAAGATGTATTTCATGGGTGCAACTTGGCACTCATTAGGTACCATTATTACACTTCCATCCCTTACTTCTATTCACACAAGCAATGGAGTAATCATTAATCATCATCCCTGTATACGCCTAAAAATGACACAAATCATCCTAAATAAATATTCTAAATATTTATTCTATTCTTCTATTAATTAAATAAATATTCCAAATTTATTTAATCAATTCACTATCTCACAATTAAATAAATTCTATTTATTTAATTAAAATTCTTCTAAAGTCCTTCACAATTAAATAATCATAAATTATTTAATTAAGCCTAATTCCTCTATCCTAAAGTTCTAAATTCAAAATTCCACATCACCTTTTCCACCTCACCTTGTCCACCTCATCAGGTTGCACATGTAATTAAATATATTTAATATTTAATTACCTTATTTTCTCTCACCCACATGGCCTATTTCTTCTCCAATCAGAGGTCAGTTAACCAATCAATCAAATCTGTTAACTAACCTGTCAGTTGAGTCAAATCCTCAATCAATTCAGTCAGTTCCACAATCCACTCTTCTAACTGATCAATCAATTCTGTTAACAGACCAGTCAATGGAGTTAACTCTCCAATCAGTTTTGTCACATCCCACCTTTCATGATGGAGCTGGGACACTTGTCACATTTCCACTGGTTGCACATTCCTCAACCATCCTCAGCCATTGATCTTCATATCTCCTCTCAACCGTTGATTCCTATTCTTCCAAGTCTATAAATGAAGCTTCATCCCTTCATTCTATTCATCCAGGCTTTTGACATCGTTACTCTGCAGAAATATCACCAGCGCACCTTTGGCACCCACTTGTCATCTACAAGCTTGAGATCACCATTGTTGCATTGGAGCTCACCTTCATTACATATCACACCATAGCCGTTCACCATCGACTTCCTCAAACAGCTTTAAAAGATTGCACTCTCTGAGGGCTCATCTCATCTGTGAAAGGACGATTCGTGATAGGCGAACAACAGAAGTTTCGAAATGGAAGAGGTTTGTTGTGTTTGTTCATTGCTTTGTTCATTTGAATCTTCTTTGTTTCTCTATTCTGTTGATGTTTGGGTCATCTATTATTCATCTGATTGATCACTATTTTACCCTCACATTTTTGGCGCCCACCGTGGGGCCGTTGCCCCTTTATTTCACCATTTTTGAGCTTTTTTGAAGGCAAGTTCCGTACAGGTCCCGCAGAGTCACGCACAGGTTCTTTCGGCGCATCTGTTCATTTTTACGGCGCTTTTGAAGACTGTTACGACGCTTTTGAAAATCCTACGCATCTGTGTATTCTTGCTGCGCTTTTACAGACTGTTACGACGCTTTTGTTAAAACTGCGCATTTGTTGACTATTACTGCGCTTTCATAGACTGTTGCTGCGCATCTGTTATAACGGCGCATCTGTTGACTGTTACGGCGCTTCTGAAGATTGTTGCTGCGCATACATTAAAACTGCGCATTTATTCATTTTAACGGCGCATAAGTTCAAAACTACGGCACATTCGTTAATGCTGCGTTTCTGTTGATCACTTCTGCGCATCTGATCACTGAAGCTGCACATTTGTAACTAGCTCAGGTTTTAGTACTTTTCTAGAGGATTTTGCTAACGCTAACCCTTTTGCAGGTGTTTGCTGGAGCGGTTTTGCAGGATAGGCTTAGGTTTAGTTACATGTAGTTGCATCTAACTAGCTCACATTTCATTTTCTGGGAAAGAGTAAAATGGTTGTTCATTACAAATCTTCATCTAGTCTTAATTAGGGAGGAAGTAACTGGTTTATTTCATGCTTGCATTGCAAACAACTTCCAAGTTATTGCTATCTAAGATTTAAAATTGAACTCATCACTGATCTTGCAGTTAAAATGAACCATTGCTATATCGCGAGACCTGAATTTCAAAGTTAACAATCTCGTGCAACATGGACTTAAAATTGAACTCACAACTGCTTTTTGAAGTTAAAATGAACCATTGCTATATCGTGAGACCTGAATTTCAAAGTTAACAATCTCGTGCAACGTGGATTTAAAATTGAACTCACAACTGCTTTCTGGGATTTAAAATTGAACCACTGCAATATTGTTGAAATCACTTCAAAGTTCTGTTTGAGTAGCTTAGCCCATTTAGTTTTTATCTTTTAACTAGGGTGGATCAATCAATGTATTCTGTGCTTGCGAATGACAATAGGCTTATGCTCTCCCCTCTTCTGGGTGATCAGAGTGCCAGACTTGTCATTCTATTTGTTTAAACTTTAGGAGGGGCCTGCCCTTGGATGCACGCTTGTCCAAGCGGGAATGACCCTGAGTGGTAACAGGCTAACGCCAAGCCCTACCGAGCCACTTAAAATAAATTGTACTTGAGGTGAAAACCCCCTGCAACGAGTGCTGTTATGTTACACCGACGGACAACCTCCCCCAAAACCCTCTCAGGCGTAACCCTTTGAGGCTGGGAGATTCCATAACGGAGAGTAGCGCCGCCGCATGTGTAACCACTTGAACAGTTGCCCGAATTAAATACCTCTTGTTTTAGTGGCCCAAATCCCTTATAATCCATTTCTCGCCTAGGATTTTGTGCTTGCTTTTGTCCAAAATAGAGTCAAAAAACTACAAAAACAATGGAAAACTACAAAATACTCTTTGTGCTTGCTGTGTTTTCTTGCTAAATTAATTCATAATATCAGATCAGGAAGACCTTTTCCAGCCAAAGAATACCAAAAACAGAGAAAAATCCCAAAAATTTGCAAAAAAATCAGAACTGCGCATATACACTTTTCCGCTGCGCATATACAGCGACTTGCTGCGCTTTTGCACCGACTGGCTGCGCATACATACCTTTCTGCTGCGCATATACACATTTTTGCTGCACTTTTACAGCGACTTGCTGCGCATATACACCGACTTGCTGCGCATATACTTTTTTGCTGCGCATTTACACACTGTTGCTGCGCATACATACTTCACCAGAGCGGCGCATATACAACGACTTACGGCGCATTTGCCCATTCTTGTTGCGCATCTGTTTCTGCGCATGTGTGACAGTGAGCACCTGCCCTATTTTTGAGAAATTTTTGTCAGCTGTTCAGAGTACCCATTTCAGCCTAGTTTCATTTTCTGAGGTCAGAATCAACCTTGCGGTCAATTTTCATCCATTTCACCCATTTCTCTCTCTTTTGACGGTCGTCCCAGTCACCTTCTGTCCTAGTCACTCTTGCCCCAACGTCATTCTGTCCTGTACCGATTCGACATAGGTCCTTCTTTGTTTCATTAGTGAATTCACGTAAGCCTAGTAGGTCACAGTACCTTTTGCTAGTAGTCTTGTTGAACGACTAAGCCCTACACAGTGAGACTGGTATCGACTACCCTTGCTAGTGGCTAAAGTCTTGTGTCAACCATCTTACCTGAAGTCATTGAGCGAGAGAACCCTTTGTCCAAGTCTTGTCCTAGATATCCCATTCATTACAGTCTTAGTCGACACCTTGCCAAAATTTCTAATCCTAATCCATTTCATCCCACCCACCTTGCATGGTTCTTACTCGATCCCAGTACAACAAGCTAACTGAAATGGCCGACTCTTCCGATCACATCGCCCCACCACGCGATGATGATGAAGAAATTTCTTGTGAAGAATTAGTGGCACACATGCAAGATAGCAAATTCCAACGCCTAGTGGAGAAAGTGCTCCTTGAGGACCCCACCAAATATTTCCATCATCTTGCTAGTCTCGGAATCAAACTCCCCGCAGACTTTGACATTAGCTCCATCATGGAAAATGCAGACAATGAACGTGAGAGGGACACAAATGACACGGTCCCAAATGCACATGAGAGAGGCACAAATGACACGGTCCCCCAGGCCAACGAGAGAGGAAAACAACACAGATCAAAATGCTCCTATGGCGGATGTGAGACAACAAATTGAGAGTCTAAAGCTAGAAATCTCTAACCTTAAGATCGGCACCAGTTCCAAGAACTACTCCTTGGAAGATATAGCACCATACCCCTTTGACAGAAGTTTGGTCATGAAACCATTCCCCTTTCAGTTCGAAATCTCGAAATTTGACAAATACAAAGGGAAGGGGGACCCTAGAGATCATATCCAGGAATTCACTGCAGCATGTTTAGAAGTAGCTCACAACGAGACCTACTTAATGAGACTATTCCCAAGATCTCTAGGAGGTCAAGCTATGGAGTGGTTCTCGCGTCTTCCACCAGGAATCAAAACTTTTGATGAACTTGTCAATAAATTCATAACGCACTTCTCTTACAACATAGAACACAAAGTATCTATGCTAGACCTATGCAATGCCAAACAAAAAGGTGGTGAGTCTTTCGCCACCTTCTTACAACGATGGAGACAGCTAGCTAGTAAGTGTTCTTACGACATGCCTGAGAAACAACTATTGAAAATGTTTGTCCACAATTTGAATCCCGATCTTAGCTATCAGATTCAGATACAATGCCCTACCTCATTCACCAAAGTCATTGAAATGGGGCTATTCATTGAGAAATCTATGATCGCTAAAGGAACTCTCAAGCTCTACAAGGACACACCTCCTTCCAATTACACAACTGACAAGTCAAAGTTTTGGACCAAGAACAAGAATGTGGTCAACAATGGAGTAGTAGATGCCAAGGCGGCAGCCCCTAAACAACAACCCATATTCACTCTTAAGGAAGAAGCAAATAACGGTGCACTCAACAAGCCACCCCCTCGGGAATCTAGACCTTGGTTCAATGCAAATCCAAGGAGAAAATTCACGCCGTTAGGAGAATCTCAAGAGTCTGCTCTTAGGAAGTTGTTGGCTAACAATGAAATTTCTCTACCGCCAACAAGTGACTATGAGCCTATAGTCAAACCTCCCTATTGGAAGGACACAGACTATTGCGAGTATCATCGAGGAAGGGGGCACACAACCAATAATTGCATTCACCTCAAGAATGTCATACATGATATACTGGATCAGAATCAGGGAGGAACACAACAGCATACCTCCAATGAATCTCATGTGGCCTACCGCGATCCTCTTCTAAACCACAACCGGCCGTATAACAACAATCACAACAGCGGCCACAACAACAATGGTTACAACCACAACAATGGTCACAATGGCAACAACTCGAATGGCCATAACAATAATGACAACAATCGCAACAGGCCAAACCAGAACAGTGGGTCGAGTAATGCTAACTATGCAAGCATTCCCTTTGAGTACACCATTAACTGCATTTCTGAGCATGTTCTGCAAGTCAACGTCATATCCCCCAACCAACAACTAGGACCTAACGGAACTGGTTGTAGTATAATTACCCGCAGTGGTAGAGTCACGATCAACACCACTCCTCCAAGGTCATCGCCATCTCCGTCTAACTCCCACCCATATAATGTCATCGACCAATTGCAAAAGACTCCGGCTCACATTTCTATATTGGAGCTCTTGCGTCTATCTCCTTCTCATAAGGAGATTCTTGAGAAAGCCTTAGTGGAAACTACTGTCCCCACTAACCTAGCCCAAGAAAAGTTTCAAACCATGGTGGGTAATTTGACATCCTCGACTTCCATCTCGTTTACAGAACAAGATGACCTTTCCATGTCTCAACCCCACAACACTCCTCTACACATTGTCGCATTCATACACAGGCACCACATCAAGAGGGTTCTCATTGATGGGGGTGCCGGTTTGAATATTTGCACTTTGAAGCTAGTCCTTGCATTGGGGTTCTCTGAACAGGCGGTAGATCCAAGACGGAAAATTACTATCAAAGCCTATGACGAGGAGGAACGAACCACAAAGGGCACGGTTGTCCTACCCATTCAAGTGGGACTGGTAATTAAAGATGTGGTGTGCCAAGTCCTTGATCGGAAGCTTGCTTACAATATTCTACTAGGGAGACCATGGATCCATGCCATGAAAGCTGTCCCCTCCACCTACCATCAATGCATAAAGTTCCCACACGATGGCAAGCAGGTCACCATACACGGCGACCCCGACCCCTACCAACATTGCAACTCTTTCCAAGCAAAACCGGAATGTGTCATACCCACCAATCGAGCCCATATCTCCCCTACTCCGCCACAAGACCATACTGCCGAAGCTTCCTCCTCACGGCCCAAACCAATGAAAATCACCATAAAAGAAAATGGCGTGGGGGAATACCAGATTGAGCACAGCCTCAACCTTGCAAAAATGCCCTTGTCTCCTCACTCCTTTGGCCAGCCCAAGCATCAACCCAGGCATTTTCCAAAGCCCTCTGCTCCTCCTATCACTCCCGCAAACCCCTTTGTAAAATGGGGGACCTTATCCGATGAATCAGAGGAGCGAGATCTCTTGCAATGGCTTTATGCCGAAGAAGAAAACACACCCCAAGAGCCACCTAGACTCCCTAGAGAACTCTATGGACGGGGTGAAACCATCTTGCATAGGATGGGATATGAAGGACAAGGCCCTATCAGCCTCAGAAAAGAAGGGATCATCGAACCTATACAACCTTCTTCCTCCTCTTCGGCTAAAAACACCACTGGCCTAGGTTACAAAGGTAAAGGTAAAGCCAAAGAAAATGCCTGCCTAGTGGAGACAATTCAAACACTCCAAGAGGATAGTGACGCAGATTCGGATGATTCCAATTAGTATGAGTGGGACGAGCTAACGGAGCACTCCTACGATGACAAGGAGATTGACACCATCCAAACTCTTAGCCCATATCAGGAGAGACAAACGCAACGGGACAGACCACTGGAGTCTGATTTGCCCCTCCCTGAGGTTATGACTTTCGAGGAAAGTATAGATTCCATTGCGATAAACAACCTGGAAGAAAGTACCACCCAGAACACTACCCCCACCTGTGCTCCTAATATTTCCATCCACACTATCAATAAATCAGGTCTTTCATCCAACTTCCTTCCCCTCTTACACCCTGAGCTTATTGACTGGGACCTGCAAGGGACCCCTCAATTAGATATGTTCCAGAACGATGATGCCTACATTGACTATATGGGACTTAGAGATCATTTACCAAAAGGAGATCATAAAGCCGGTTTCGCTATCGAACTCAATACTGTAGCTTACTTCGAGGAGGGTGCCAAGCCTTCTAGTCGCAAAAATGTAAAGATCAAAAAGGGATCTGACAGTGAAAACCAACATGCGGCAGTGTCAGATTATAAAATAGTAAAAAGAAAGGACGTATCTGAAGGTGAAAACCCAACTGTGGCACCTGACGATGGATTGCTTGACACCCTCCCAAGTGATATGTATCAAGAAAGGTCACAGATCGTGGTAGAGCCAACAGAGCCAGTGAACATTGGAACCAAAGAGCAGCCTCAGCTTATCCACTTTGCAAAATCTCTCACGCCGCCTGAGAAAACCAAGTTTGTACCATTCTTTAAAAAGAAGAGAGGCAGCTTTGCTTGGTCATATGCCGACATGCCAGGTTTGGACCCAAACCTGATTCTACATCACTTGCCATTGGATCCAGGGGTGAAGCCTGTAAAGCAAAAACTGAGAAAGATGCATCCCCATATAGCCCTACTGGTCAAGGAAGAACTCAAGAAATTGTTAGACGTGGGGTTCATCAGAGCCATAGATTACCCTGAATGGATATCTAATATTGTGCCGGTGTCTAAACCAGATGGCAGGGTTCGACTATGCAACGATTTTAGAGATTTAAACAAAGCATGCCGAAAAGATGATTTTCCCTTGCCTAACATCGATATCATAGTCGACCTCATGGCAGGACATACAATGCTGTCACTTATGGATGGATTCTCAGGGTACAACCAGATCAAAATAGCACCAGAGGATCAGCACAAAACCGCTTTCACTTGTCCATGGGGTACCTTTTGCTGGAATGTCATGCCATTTGGGCTAAAAAATGCAGGTGCTACATATCAGCGGGCCATGACAACTATATTTCACGACATGATGCATGTGACCATGGAAGATTATGTTGACGACATCTTGGCAAAATCACTCACCAGGGACTCACACCTGGACACATTAGAGAAAGTCTTCCAACGGCTGGACCAATTCCAAGTAAAATTAAACTTGAAGAAATGTGTGTTTGGGGTAACACAGGGCAAGCTGCTAGGCTTCATCGTGTCAGCAAATGGCATAGAGGTAGACCCGGCCAAGGTCAAAGCAATCATGGACATGCCTCCGCCCAAAACTCTAACACAGTTGAGATCCTTACAGGGCAAGCTACAGGCCATCCGCAGGTTCATCTCACAGCTGGCAGACAAGTGCCATCCTTTTAGCCATCTCCTACATAAGAACGTCCCATTTAAATGGGATGAGCAGTGCGAAGAGGCATTCAACAAGCTCAAGGAGTACCTCATGAATCCTCCTATACTCATGCCTCCGATCCAAGGAAAACATTTGATTCTCTACATATCTGCTACACCTACTGCTCTTGGGGCTCTCCTAGCACAACAAGACTATGAGAACAAGGAAAGAGCTGTGTACTACATCAGTCGAACCTTAGTGGGCTACGAGTTGTAGTACTCACAGGTGGAACGTTCATGCCTTGCAGTGGTTTTTGCCTCACAAAAACTCTGACACTACATGTTGGCACATCCTGTCAAACTCATTGCCAAGATCGACCCACTAAAATATCTTCTCAGCAAAGCAGCTCTCACAGGTCGACTAGCCAAATGGGTTATGCTTCTTAGCGAATATGATATAGAGTATGTGGATAGAAAAGCCATCAAGGGGCAAATCATCGCTGACCAACTAGCTGAGGCACCATTACAGGACACTTCACCAATGCAGTTTGAGTTCCCCGATGAATCTTTATTCACTCTGTCAACATCTCCTTGGAAACTCTACTTCGACGGGTCCTACACCAACCATGGATCGGGGGCAGGTATCTTGTTCATCACTGCCCAAGGCGACACAATTCCAAAGTCCTACAGGCTGTTATTTCCATGCACTAACAATATAGCGGAGTATGAGGCTTTGGTAATTGGTCTCAAGATGGCCACTGAGTGGAAAATCCAAGCACTATGTGTCTACGGTGATTCTCAGCTTGTCATAAACCAGGTCAACGACGAGTATCAGACCAAAGATGAGAAGCTCATCCCATACAAGCGAATGGTCGACGACCTCAAAGAACATTTTGGGACCATCTCGTTTGAGCAAATACCCAGGATAGAGAACAAAGCAGCCGATGCAATGGCGACCATAGCCTCTCTTCTTGAGATACCTAAACATGAGTCACGATATGAGTTCTTAGTAGAAACAATTCGACAGCCGGCTTATGATCTCCTCGAAACCCATTCCGTTTGCCACCTAGTAGGATCTGATTCACCTTGGTATGGTAAGACCTACACTTACCTTAAGGACAATGTCCTTCCTTTGGACCTCTCTTCCAACCAAAAATGAACTTTCATCCGACAAGCCTCCCGTTACACCATTATCGCCAATACCCTTTACCGACATGGTCTGGATGGTACTTTACTCCATTGTCTAGAACAAGAAGAATCTGTAACTGCCTTGCGAGACGTGCACGAAGGGATCTGCGGAACACTCCAGCGGTCCTTCCTTAGCTAAGAAACTCATGCGTTTGGGTTATTACTGGCCCAATATGGAAATGGATTCATATCAGTTCATCAAAAAGTGCAAACAGTGCCAGATACATGGGAACCTGATTCATGCACCTGCTCAGGAGTTGAGACCTCTAACGACACCCTGGCCCTTTTGCCAGTGGGGACTTGACCTCGTGGGAAAGATTCATCCGCCCTCTTCCAACGGCCATAAATTCATCATAACAGCCACTGAGTACTTTACAAAGTGGATTGAAGCCGTTCCCTTATCAACCGTCACAGGAAAGCAAATTTCCTCTTTCATTCTGAATTACATTATCTGCCGATATGGCATCCCTTCATCCATCATAACGGATAACGGGAGACCCTTCAAAAATCAGGATGTCTAGGAACTTTGTGAACGTTTCAAGATCCAACATCGCTTCTCCACTCCATATTACCCCCAAGGTAACGGCCAAGCTGAGGCATCAAACAAAACCATTCTGAAAATCCTAAAGAAGACTGTCAATGAAGCTGGTCACGATTAGCACGTCCAACTCAATCCTGCTCTGTGGGCCTATCGAACCAGCATACGCACTCCCACAGGTGCTACACCCTACGCCCTCGTCTATGGTTCTGAAGCCATCCTTCCCATTGAGGTCGAACTCCCATCCCTTCGGGTGTCGTTGAAAGGTCTCATATCAGACGAAGAGTACAGAGTCTCCAAGCTACAAGAGCTAGAACTGCTAGAGGAAAGACGCCAGAAAGCTTTTGACCATCTCAAAGCCTATCAACAGATGATGTCAAGAAGCTACAACCACAAGGTTAGACCAAGATGCTTCAAAGTTGGGGACCTCGTCCTAAAAGAGAACCCTCGCAATCAGCAGGACAGAGAAAAGAAAGGTAAGTTCGAGCCTAACTAGCTTGGACCCTATGTAATTGTAGCGGCTTACAGATCGGGGGCATATCAGTTGGCCACATCAGAAGGTGAGTTGTTTGATGACCCAATCAACAGCATGCACCTTCACCGGTTCTATATCTAAGAGAACCCCAGTGCAAGGGGGCACAATAAAAATCAAAAAAATAAAAAAAGTCAAAAAAAAAAAAGGTTACAAAGAGAAAATACAAAAAAACAAAAAAATCGGAAAAATAGCGAGCATACAAAAAAATCGTCCTTTGGTGAAAACCTGGCAAACAGGCGCCTTGGATAGGTATCATGGTGAAAACCTGGCAATCAGGCGTCATGTTACTTTCTAGCTTCTCGTGCAAATAAAAGCAAGTGATGAAAACCTGGTAAACAGGCGTTACTTGTGACAAACCGCATTCTCCATCTTTGGGAATCCAATCACCTTGAGCCCATTCTCCCTCTATTTTCCCCATTCGACCCATATCCATCCCACAATAAACGCTTGACAGTTACCTATCATGGCTTGATACTCACCTTGTGGCCTTGTCAACCAAGGTTTTGTCCCATACCGTCTCCTCAATGTAAGCCTAGTGTAGTGTCTCTCGTCAGTGTCTGTGGTCCGAATCCATGAACTACATTGCCTCTGCGCCGTCACGTAGGCAAGGCCATTATTCTAATGCGCCCCCGAGGCTTCCATCTCTCCCAACGTCCCATTCGTCTCCTTTCTTGTCTTCATTCTTGTCGTCTTTCTTCTAGTCCATCCATGGTCCATTAGGGTTTACCCCGAACTACGTTGCCTCTGCGTCGTCACGTAGGCAAGGCCATTTGGCAATGAGCCCCCGAGGCACTAGGTCAGTCCCTTAGGGTCAGTCTTCTCAATAAGGATTGTGCAACCTTCTCATCAAGTAAGCAAATGCAAGCAAACACCCGTGCTTCGAGCATAAATCTTGACTATGAGCATCTTAACCTATCCAATGCAAAGCAAATACCCAAGGTCTTCTAAATGATTTTATGCAAATTAAGGCAAGAAATAAACACATATCAACGCAAATATGGGTTAAGTTACAGAGTCTTGATTTTTGCTTTCATACCTTCCTATGCTACTCAAGGATGCCAAAAGCTAGAGATGCTATGATGGGGGCATGATTACTTCCTTTGTTTGTTGTTTGTGGATTAAACTTTAGTAATGCGACGCCTTGTCTAAGGACATGATCAGCAAAAGATCATCGAGGACATCCAAGGCCTTACATGAACGGGGGCAATCCTTGCTTGTTGAAACGCAAGAAGTACTTAGGTCATCTAGATTCAATTTTGACTAGATGCTTGTATTAACTTGCTAAATCACACTCCATGTAAGCGATACTCAGGTCATCTCGGTTCAATTATACCTAGATGCTTGTATTCACTTACAACATTTCAGAAAAGTACCAAAAACAAAATGCCCAATGATGAAATAAAGCAATCTAAAAGCAAAGCATCCGTCCTATATCCATATACACATCCATGCATCCGTATCCCATACAATCCTCATTATCCCAACTATGCAGAGTAACGATATCAAGAAAAGTTCCTAAGTCATTCTTTCGCAACCATTCCTCTATCCATCATGTCATTCTTATGTCGATAGAGTACATTTGGACATCACAAAAACAAGGCATATAGGAGCATATCATATCATTTGTAGAAACTAGTCATGCACATGATTAGGTTAGTAGAATGCACCATCCAATGCATTAGGTCACCAATACATTTGCATCACATCTTAATCTTAAAACCCCAGAAAATCAAACAACATAGCTAAGTGCATCACATATATAGTTACATCACCACATAGTACTCATGTTACAACTGCATACATTCAAAGCATTACATCATATAAACATCCAATAGCATCTCACGCATCTATACAGCATCATAACATAGAAATCATGTTCCATACACACATCTGCATTAGCTCATTTAGACACCACATATACAGTTACATCATAACATAGAAATCATGTTTCATATACATACATTTGCATCATCACATAGACATCATATTACATTTTGCATTCATTTGTCACATTAGATCATATAGATATCATATAGCAGCATATCAAAGTATTTCTCATATAGCATCATATAGACCATCTAAACTATGCAATAGAATCACATCATACAATAGAAGTAAAATCATCATCTCATAACGCATGCAATAGATACCCAAAGCTGCATCATCATCCATACTATCATATACAAAGAGGTCCAAATGTACAATATCACCATCTCTCTCAAAATCAAAGTGTCATATACAATATGCGTCTAAATAGACGGTGATACATGTCCCAAAAATGTACAAAATCTCGTCTATGTCTACCCCTGCTGCTGTGGGCCACCACTGCCAGCTCCTGACTGCTGAGGTCCCATCACAGATGCCCCTGACTGCGAAGGACCTGCTCTGTGAGCCACCCCAGACTGACTCCTGAAACTCCCTGCCCTCTGGCTCGACGCCATGGCACCATGGTACAAGCCTCGATAGTACTGTGCCTGTTGCTGCGCTCTGGCTAGGTCTGTCTGCGCCTGTGCTAACTGCGTCTGCAACTGGCCTACCTGTGCCTGTGCCTGCTGCACCTGCCCAACCAGAAACGAGCTCGCTGCGTCTGTACCCATGGCAGCCACTGCTGTGTCCCTCTCTACTCGGATAAGGCGTACCCGGGCATCTGCCATGTCTCGCTCGCGAGTCAAACCAGCGATCACCACTGCGTCTGTGTCTCACCTCCTCTCCACTCTCCTCAGCTGTGCCTACAGCTCTCGCACCTGTCCCCTCAGGCTGGCTATAGTCCTCTCATGTGCCTCACCCTGCACTGGCCCCTGTGCTGCCTCTGCCTGTCCTAGCCCCTGCTGCTGGGGCACCTGCTGCTGGGGCACCTGCTGCTGTGGCTCCTGCTGCTGTGTTACCTGCTGGGGTGGTGGCATCTATACCTGCTGCTGTGCCTCTCCCTGTCCTGGCACTACCTGCCCAGCCCGATCTATCCTCCTCCGCTGCCTCGGCCTCTCTGCAGCTCGGCCACCCCGTCGTCCTCGTCCTCCTCTAGCGCCCCTCTGCCCTGGGCCAGCCTCTCCCTCCTCATCCTCTGAGTCCGCCTCGTCAATACGAGGCACCAGCATGCCAGGTCCTGAATATCTTAGGAATGGATGTGCGGTAATCCAATCCTCATACTCCTGTGTAACCCCCACATCTGCTATCTCTCGCCTCATGTCCCATGCCGCGTAAGGCAACTGTTGGAACTCTGCCAGGGCCTCCTCATACGAAGCCATCGGCCCCCATCGGACCCTCTCTGCATGTGTCCGTGCAAACATGGCCTGTCCCTGCGGCATGCCCTGTCTCCTGCCGAACTGTCTCAGCACTCGACCCACCATCTACCTCTCCAGTATGTGCCGTGTCCGGCCTATCAACCACCTGGTCTGGAAGCAGTAGGGTAGCTCATCTCCCTCGTCATCCCAGGGCTCGCAATCCAGATACGGCCGCCAGACGACCACATCTACCCCATCCAAGGTATGTTGCCAGTACTCTAGCTTCCCCAGCCTGTGCTGGGAAATCACTCCTGCATAGCCATAGCTGTATGGCTCTCCTCGCTGCCTAGCAAAGACACATATCGGCCTGGTCACCGCTATGTGTTCCCACAGCCAAAACTGTAATAGCAACACCCTGGCCGATAAACTCGTGCTGCGGTGGTACACCACCTGATGCATGTCGTGATATAGGTGGGCTAGCACGCAGGGTCCCCACGCATATCGGGTGCCCTCGGTCAGCATCTGCTCCATGATCCTGCCCCATCCAATGGGGAACCCGTGCGATCTCTTGTCTGGGCATACAACGCCCGCAATCAGTCCAGCCACAATCCCAGGGAAGTAATCATAACAGTCATAGATATCCTGCCACGGGATGACCTGTCCCACCAGCTCGGGATCGTCAAATACTCGCTGACACTCGGCAAGTCCCACGTCCCGCTGTGCGTCATACTCCACTAACTCGCCTACCACGGGCAAGTGCAGTATCCTGTAGACGTCCTCCAGCGTCACCGTCATCTCTCCAGTAGGGAAGTGGAAGGTCCCGTCCTCGCTGTGGAATCTCTCCACAGCAGCTGTCAATAGTCCTCAGTTCGCCCGCACCTCGGGCATAAAGCAAACGTAATCTAAACCCATGGCACCAAGCGCCACTCTGTCAGCCTCCGTCAGCATGTATCTCTGCAATAAAGGCATGGGGAACGTCTCCCTCGACTGTAGAGTCTCTCGTATCTCCTCCTGCAAACACGCAAAGCAAGGCGTCAGTCTCAAGCTGCATATACCATACTCAACATATCTATTGAACTATATCAACTAAACTTAGCATTTCAAATTGATCAAAACAGCACACTACATCTCTTGACTAGATTCCTGCAATCTTGGAGATAGCTCATCGATTCCTGCGTCAAACAGGATGCTAATCGAATCAATTTGGCTAAGTAATTTGCCCTCTCGAGCAAATGCGCCACTACAGGTGGTAAAAGCACTGTTTCTGGTATATGCGCCACAATAATCAACATATGCGCCGCAAAATTGCATATGCACCGCTACAGGGCACATATGCGCTGTTCTAACGCATGCGCCGCAGAAATCCACATATGCGCCGTGAAATTACGGATGCACCGCAAGAAGTCACATATGCGCAACTTTATCAAATGCGCTGCTACATTTCACGCATGCGTGGCAGAAATACAAAAGCGCCGCCCAATTACGAAAGCGCAACTAGAATGCACAAATGCGCAGCTTTCACGCATGCGCCGCCGAAACCGGCATATGCGCCGCGAAATTACAAAAGCGCAGCTTCGTGAGGCATATGCACCATTTTGCGTTTCGGCGCATCTATTTCACCTATTTTCTACGGGCATTTATGACACCTAAACTCGACCCTAGGAGAAATTTTTCGAAGCACATACCGGGGGTCCTGCCTCTGCTGGCCGCCCGAATCGTCAGACTCGCTCGAATCGGTACTCCTCGCGTGGAATGTCTGCTGCTCTGGCTGCCATGCTGCTCTAAGTTTGCTCTGAGCTCTCCTTCTCCAATCCAGATCAACCAAGTGTGCAAATGACTATTCTTGTGGACCCAGCTCCTATTTATAGCCTCCAAACCCTAATTCTGGCTAGGTGATGACTGTGACTACTTCCCGTGTCTGTTTTTCCTCCCGTTTTCTTCCCGCATCCCTGACTGCGTCCCTTTTCCTCCAACCTATCCTAACCCCTTCCTCGTCGTGAGATCGTCCGTCTCCAAAACTTTCACCGTTTTTCCCGTCCAATCTCCCGAGGGGGCATCCTATCATCATTTAACCTGTACCAGGGGCAAACTGGGGCATGTATCATCATTCAAACTATCAATTTCTTTGAAGCAACGCTGTAAACTACATTGCATCAAAGAGGGGCAAAATGTATACGCCTAAAAATGACACAAATCATCCTAAATAAATATTCTAAATATTTATTCCATTCTTCTATTAATTAAATAAATATTCCAAATTTATTTAATCAATTCACTATCTCACAATTAAATAAATTCTATTTATTTAATTAAAATTCTTCTAAAGTCCTTCACAATTAAATAATCATAAATTATTTAATTAAGCCTAATTCCTCTATCCTAAAGTTCTAAATTCAAAATTCCACATCACCTTTTCCACCTCACCTTGTCCACCTCATCAGGTTGCACATGTAATTAAATATATTTAATATTTAATTACCTTATTTTCCCTCACCCACATGGCCTATTTCTTCTCCAATCAGAGGTCAGTTAACCAATCAATCAAATCTATTAACTAACCTGTCAGTTGAGTCAAATCCTCAATCAATTCAGTCAGTTCCACAATCCACTCTTCTAACTGATCAATCAATTCTGTTAACAGACCAGTCAATGGAGTTAACTCTCCAATCAGTTTTGTCACATCCCACCTTTCATGATGGAGCTGGGACACTTGTCACATTTCCACTGGTTGCACATTCCTCAACCATCCTCAGCCATTGATCTTCATATCTCCTCTCAACCGTTGATTCCTATTCTTCCAAGTCTATAAATGAAGCTTCATCCCTTCATTCTATTCATCCAGGCTTTTGACATCGTTACTCTGCAGAAATATCACCAGCGCGCCTTTGGCACCCACTTGTCATCTACAAGCTTGAGATCACCATTGTTGCATTGGAGCTCACCTTCATTACATATCACACCATAGCCGTTCACCATCGACTTCCTCAAACAGCTTTAAAAGATTGTACTCTCTGAGGGCTCATCTCATCTGTGAAAGGACGATTCGTGATAGGCGAATAATAGAAGTTTCGAAACGGAAGAGGTTTGCTGTGTTTGTTCATTGCTTTGTTCATTTGAATCTTCTTTGTTTCTCTATTCTGTTGATGTTTGGGTCATCTATTATTCATCTGATTGATCACTATTTTACCCTCACAATCCCTTTTAAAAATCTATACTTGTCCTGCATCTTCTAATTATCCCAAGTGTTTTGGCCAGCCATCATAAAAGTGTAAAGGTTAATATTAAATCTTGCTATCATTAGATATAGTGTCTTGAATACCTTGAGGAAGATCTTAGAACAAGGTGGTAGACCAACTCAATATTAAATTTAAACCAAAGTTTGTTATTTTATTGGCAACTTGGTTCCCCTCCCTAAACACATGCTAAATCCTAACATTTGTAATGTTAGAAAGGGAATTTTGAATATCCTCCAGATAATCCCTTAGCTCCCAAGGAATATTAGAAGACCTAGTAACAAGATCAAGCACAACCTTAGAGTCGCCTTTAACTTCGACTTGGTGAAAGCGATAGAATTAGACTCTTTAAAGACCCCCCACAAGGCATAAGTCTCTGCAAAGTTATTTGTAGCCCTTCCTATGGCCTTGGCATAACATTCAATAATATTTCCTTTTTAATTTCTTATAATACCTCCATAGAAGAAGGCCCCATATTGCCTTTGGAACATCCATCAAAGTTGAGTTTTACCCAACCAATATCAAACAATATCAATACTAAAGTAGATCTAGATAAAGGCCAAGTAATTAATGTAATATGTAATAAAAGAAGAATAAGATGTTTGTACATCTTTTTGCTGTAGTGGTAGTTTGACCAAAATCAAGAATTGAAATATAGATCAAAGATTGGGAAAGTCTAACAAAGTTATGCAAATAATGTTACTACTACAATAAGGACCATGCCATGCAGCCTACTCCCGAACTAGGTCATGTCATGTAGATTAGTCCATGTGATTTAGTTGAGTCTTCAATTGATATGGTATTTTGAATCTATTTACATTCTCTTTGGACTTGTTTCTAAATGGGGTTGTGCTTAGAAGCATAGTGGGGCTTGGTTTGAACAAGATGATTGATGAATCCTTAACTTGCCTTAGTAGTATTTAAGCCCCTAGAAAAGAACACATGATATTAAAACACAACAAGCAAATAAATGTGGATACGAATTTTGAAGTGTTAATGAACTGATGAATTACTATAGTACAAAGACCTAGCTTATGTGTACTTGTGAATTGAATTTTTTTCTTTGTGATTCAACTAATACTTTTCTAGTTGGGATTCTCCATTGAATTCTAATAACCTAAGAATGTCTTTAAATACATGCCCATAGTCACTCAATTAAAAAATTTGGCATGCAAGTTGACAAGATAATAACTAGTTTCTAGAAGGGTTAGATTTAGGCAATAAGATAAATGATATTTAAATATGGGTAACTAGGTCATGTCATGTGGGTTGTGCCACATAGCCTAATCCAAGATTTTAGATCACCTAGGGATGTGAATTGCTCCAAAATAAGGCATTCTATTATAGAATTTGGATGGTGGATTCTAGAATAGGATCTCAGTTTGTGTGTCAAATAGATCAAATTGAGCAAGCTATAACTATGAATTTATTGTGTTTCATAAAGTGGTGTAAAACAAGGGTGTAAAAGTGTAGGGTGTGTAGTTTTGTCCATTACATTTTACCCCTACTTTAGTGTGTGTTCAATTCTATACATGAATCATGCATGCCAAAGTAAATATGTAATAAAAAGTAAAAAAGCATGAAAGGATGTATAATATTGGATCCTTGGAAAACACCTCATTTTCTCTCATGTACCTACAAAAACTTGTCATCCTTCACACTACACACAAGTCATTAGCTATACCTACATCAAGTGTTAGTGATAAAAAACCCATAATCTCTATTCAAATAATACAAAAGGTGTGAAGTTACACTTGTAATAAAATGTAAAAGATGGAGCAATATGCCATGGGACATAAGACAATGTGGTTAGAACTAGCGTGGGCCCACAAAGTATGTGCTTGGTAATTGGAGCAACTAGTGTAAAAAGGATTGTGATGTATATGATGTTGTGGAGTTGGAATTTGTGTGTCCCCAACAAAGTAGATGCATAAACTCCTTGTAAACTTGGAATAAATGGGATCTTAATGCATAATATGATGTGGATTTGGAATAGGTATGGCCACCACAAAGTATACACATTAGAAATCTCAAATATTACACATGGTTTTAGGCACCCTCTCAAATTGAGTCTATAATGGCAATATGCATTCAATTTAAGGAGAGAGAAGTAAAGTAATGTAATATTATAATGCTCAAATAGAACAATTTAATTTCCTTAGCTATGATTCATATGATTTGTTCACTATTGATCATGTAAATGGTGGGCATGTGGTTTCTCCCTATGCCGCCCCCAAAGTACTTGGGCAATCATGTATGTAAATTGTGTTTCCATATGCCAAATTTCAACGTGTAAGTGCAATGTAATAAACTTCATATAAAATGTGATCTCATATAAGTAAAATGGCAGCATGATGGACACACCTTGGAGTGTCACTAGGTAAATGTCTAGTTTTGAGCTCCTAAGGGAGATGAAATATATAGTTTACATAATATAACACATGATAAATTATCCCAATTAGGAAGTTGAGTAACACGAAGTAAAATTATGTGGTCATGTGCCAAACAACATCATGTAAGATCAAAATATACACATGGTAGAATGATGTCACATGGTGTGATGATGTGTAATTGTTGTCTTGTTCTCTTGGGAAGATGAAGTACCTGGATTATATGATTGTCTAATGAATTGCCCCAAATGGAGAAACCAGGTAATGTGGCAAGGTTCATGAACATGTTAATGAAAAGATGGTAAGAAATGATGGTAAGGACCATGTAAGTGCAAAACATCAAGCTTATAGTTGAGGAAAGAAAGGTCCTAGTGGGTGTAAAAGAAAACAATGTAAGCAATGAAGATTAAGGATGTGAAAATGTAATGAAGAATAAGGTAAACAAGACATGAGCCAAAAAGAAAGGTGAATTATTTTTTTTGTAAAAATCAAAGAAGTGCCATGAGGACACTTTCATTTCTTTTCAAAATCCCAAACACATAGAGGGAAAAATATTAAAATAAGTAGAAAACCAATAAAATGGTGTTAAAAGGAGGACAGGGGATCATGAATCCAAAGGGAATGTTCTTGGAATTTTGTGTCGACATGCAGCTTAAAAGGTGTCTTTGCATCATCCATAAGTTCTTAGTAATAAGAAAATAAGGTGACGTTAGATCACACAAAAATATAAGAAAATTTTAGAATTATAGTATAATTTGTACATGGAGGATCAACCAATATAATAACTTTATCATGAACTAGGGGGGCATTTTCCTCCCAATGCCATGGTGAAAAACATTTATTTTTACCTTATGAGTTTGCACATGTGAAGAGGGCCCTAGATCTTCATGAATAATTGGCCCTTCCACAAATATTTATTCTAAAAGAGTTATTTCCAACTTTTAGTTTAGGAATCTATATTTGTTTAGCTTTGTGTTCTTTCTTTACAACATCATTGGATTTTTTTTTTGTTTGAGTTATGTAACAATCTCTTTAAGCTCCTTATTGAGTTCACACTTTTTGTATAGTGGCATTGTTTTCTTTAACTTTAGGAACATGTACTTGATCTATTATCATGTCTAATGGAATGAGAGCTAAAGGAATATCCATATTTAGTTGATCTCTTTCCAAAGGATTGTTAAGTTAACATTTGTATGCTTATAGTCTTGGATTTGTTGTTGTTTGAATGAATTGTATAAGGTATATAAGAAATTTTATCTTTCCATGGGTGCTTCTTTATGTTTTTCAATAAATATGTCAATTGTAAAGTTCACATTTTTTTAGAGAGGCTCATAGTCACTCCTTGGAATAGTGACTACCTTCCCTTATAAGTAACATAGATAAATTTTCTTAGTATTATTGTATCCAAGGACATTGAATTACAATGCTAAATCTATCTAAAGTTTCTAGTATTATGTTAAAGAGAAAGAGAATTTTCTCTTGTGTCAAGTTGTAAGTTTAAGATAATACATCCTAATATAACTTGCACTTGTCCATTAGAGGTTTTAGAGCCATCCTAAAATAAGCATAATTATCTACATGTAGATGGTGATTGTATAGAAATTCCTTCATGTAATTTATGTTCATTACAGATCTTGGATTAACAATGATGTCACTAATGGGCTTACAATGAGTAAAACCCTTAAAGTATAGAGACTCTCGATAACCATTGTACTATGAATTTCATCATGAGTGAGGATTATAATGGTAGGTCAAGAGAGTGATTTAGGTTGTTCATCAACAAAACCTACACAATCCTTCAACATGTTAGACAAAGATAGTGAGATATCACCATTAGATCCTTCTTCCTCAACAATTTATGCATGCTTGGCTTGGTCATGTTGGGGTAAGGGGTTAAATTGTTGATAAAACTTTTTTATTTGAATGAGCAATTAATTTGTTGACGCCATAATTAAACCCTTCAAAAAACACATGTTATTGTCAATCAAACCTTCAACCTTATGCTTAAGATTGAGGCATTTTTAGTAGTCTTAAAGTATTTGGATAGATGGTAAGAAGTACCCAATGGTCGAATAGGTAGGAAAGTGATCGTATCAACCCCTAAATATTTTTGCAATATAATATGGATGAGATCATGCAATTTTTTAAAGTTATTTGCACCTACAATGGCTTAATGCTAATGACATTGGATGTATCATGAAATTGATGCACATGATCAACATTAGACTTGTTCTCTTTTTTTGGTTGGTATGTATTGTTATTATCCTTATTGAAATTATTCTTTGATTGGAGCTTGCTAGGCTAAGATGAAAAAGTATGTGGTGTGCTTGATGAAGCATATACCAATAGATTTGCATCAAGGAGCTTGAGTTAATAATCCCTCCACTAGCACATATTTATTAAAAAATGATGCATGCATAATGATTGAATACAATACTATCCTTAATGGTTGGAAGCTATCTTTCTTGAATAATCCTGGTAATTCATTATTTAGTAATTGATAACTCCTTTTGAAATTAGGGATTGGAATCTAAATAGACTTAATCACTAACTCTCTCATTAGTGTGTTACTTGCAGTGTACTAGCTTGGTAAATGTAACCTTTAAATTGATGTTGAACTAAAAGTGATGGACAAAGAAATTGGCTAACTCAACAAAAGAGTGTCCATAGATATAGTGATAATGAGAACAAATACTCTAATGTGTAATCTTTTAAGGCTCAAGTGAACAAAAACTTTGTGAGCAACCTATCATCAAATAACAAGTCTAAACTTGTAGCATTAAAAGAAAAAATATGAGTCATTAAGTCTCCTTTTCCATCATGCAATTCAAATCTAGGATCCATAATTCTCATTGGAAATGGATAAGAAAGAATATCACAAGTCAAGGGATTATGTAATAACTCATGGGATAGGTTTTTCTTAGAGATAAAGTGTATATTTCTATGATGACTTTTAGCTTCATTTATTTCTCTCATGATGCTTTGAAGCAAAGGTTAGAAAGGATTAGGTAATGGAAGAGGGTATGTGTAGCAATTGGTTTTGTGGTAGTATATTAAGATGGGACTATTGTAGAGGGCATAATTCATTGGAAGTGGAGGGTGGAATGAGATGAAGGTTTGGGGGTAATTTGTGTATGGGAAGTAGGAGTGATGATCGAGGTATAAGTAGAGAAGACAATGGGAATGGTGTGGTGGGCTACGATGGATAGGTGATGTTAAAGTGATAGTGGGTGGAAGGGATGGAATGGGTAAATGAGTAGGGAATATGGGAAATCTAGGGCCTAGGGGTAATAAACCTAGTGGACAACTTTCATTGTGTGAATCTAGATAAGTTATGGCATATGTGGAAATAATTAACATAATTATACAAATAGAAATGAGATATAAAAATAAATAGAGAAAGTGTTATTTTTCATCTATTTTCTTTGTACATGGAATGTACCCTTATGGTTTTTTATCTTCTACCTATTTAATATTACCTAATTGTCTAAACTATGTTATAAACTTATATATAGTTTACAAATAATCATACCATGGAGATCAAAAGCTACTAGGAAGTTGAATTATCTCCTTAAGAAGTGGAAAATGATGGTGTGTTGCAAACCTTGTTGATGCTAACTTGGTTGTTGCACTGATAATTCTATCTAAAGACTATAGAATCATGCTTAGGACAATATGGTGAACATACTGTAGACACCCAAAATTGACCTAGTTATTATTAGTATCAAAACATTGCATTAGCTATTATCTGCATTTGTCTAACACACTTAAGCAATTTCTCTATTTTCTCCAAATCATCTATTTCTTCTATTAATTAAATAAATTTATATTTATTTAATTAATTCATTACCTATTTCTTCTATTCTATAATTAAATATTCTTTAATTATTTAATTATCTCTATTTCTATCTATTTTAATTAAATAAATCTTATTTATTTAATTAAAATTCCCTTCATAAGCCCACTTTCCAATTAATTAAATAAATTTTATTTATTTAATTTCTCTCATCATTTATCTTCACAAGTCGACATGTGTGCCTCTTTTATTTAAAAACATGTGTGGTACCACATCTTTTATTTATATCTTTCACATGTAGTACTTTTTATGTACACGGTCACACATAAGCCTTATCTTCACTCCACTTGTCATCTACACATTCATCCTATGACTATCAGTTCATCTTAGCCATTCACATAGCCACCAAATCTCTGCCGTTGATTGATTTTGGTTGAAGTCTATATAAACACCATCTCATTCCATACTTCATCAATCCATCATTTTCATATAGCATCCAAATTATCATCTTGAGCATATTGAGCACTTTAGCATCCATCTAGCACATTATCATTATCATCCATCCATCATGGGAGATTTGATCTTCATAATTGTTCATTATTGAGAAGCAATCCACATCATAAACAAGGAATCATACAATCTAGGTGATTTTGTTCTTGAATTGCATGCTTTTGATTTCATTTGGATTCGATCCTTTGATGGTGGTAGGATTAGGTTTTCAATTATATACTTGATCTTATTAACCTAATTTTTACCTATCACATTTTGGTACACCTGGTGGGACTCACGTCCTTCATTAACTTTACTTTTTGAAGTTTTTTGTGAAGATCAGATTTTCTGAGTGCTTACATCACATCGCAATCGCTTTTAAGCGAAAACCAATCACCTACAGAACTTCCGTACCGCTTTTAGGCTATAGGTTGTCACTTTTAGCATTTTTTGGATCACTTTTAATCCAATAGTGATCGCATCTAAACTTGCTCACTTCCGGCTATTCAGGTCACTTCCTGTAATTAGGTTTTTTTTCTAACATTTGAATTTTGCAAAGGTTTGGTCACTTTTGAGCGTTAACAGTTTGCATCTAGGTTTTTCATATCACTTTTGAGCAGTAATAGTTCACTTTCAATAGAATTCAGATCGCTTGTGAGTAGTAGTCGGTCACCTCTGGTAACTGTGTGTCGCTTTCAGTTTTATCATTCACAGTTGGGTTTTCTTGGTTATTAATCATCTCTTTGTGAAGCATCTTATCAATTGTCTAAGAAAAGGAGGTTGTGAAACTACTAACATATCTGTTGCATCTCCGATCGGTCCAAAACATTGCATTTTATCACTAATTTAGGAACATTTGGGCTTGGTGCTTAAAAAGAATCATTGTTTGCTCCGTGCTTGATTTATCTTTCTTGATTGCTTGATTGTGCATGTTTGTAACCCAAATTTAATAGCAAAAGTATCTTCTCCCTTTGCCTATCAAATGGATCTTGGGTGCATGAGAACTTGTTATTATCTTTAGAGGGCTTGCCTTCTCGGTGTGAGAAGGGGTACGACCCAAGTGTTGGCAAGAGACACTATATGGATTCATGGTTGTTGTCATTGATGGCAACAAAGGTCATCCCACATATCCGCAAGTCATGGTGTGCCTCTACCGGAAGTCAGAATGAAGACTGTTGTGGTCTGGTGAACAAGAACAGAGCATGTGGCAAGGTCTGACAAATTGGTCCGGACCTCTCAGAGGGAGTGTCTTGGCGCAGTGCGGTTTTGGGGAAGTCAAGAGGACTACCTTGAGTAGTATATTCCAAGGATTTAGCCTCCGGTGATGGACAAAGAAAAAGATATGAATAGTTGAGTACCGGATTCCTGAGAGACAGTGAGAACAAAGGAAGAACTGACTGACAGAGCATCAGACTATTTTCTGGATCTATTACTGTTGTTGGTAAAGGTTGTGAAGGCATGAATCATGTTTGGCCGACATGATTAATGATATCTACAAGTTAATGCTTGATCCGCATTACTTGATATGCAAGGATTCAACTGACAAATCAAAGTTTGTGTGAAGATAAACTATTCCAGGTGCCAACTAGAAAGATAATAAAATCATTATTGCGGATATATATAGAGGATGAATTTTGCTGTGAAATGAGTTGAAGTAGTAGTGTATAAGGGAACAAGGAAAGAGCAGAGCAGGAGTAGTAAGAAAGATCTGGTATGTGAAAGGAAAGCAGATTAAAGATCAGAGGAAAGATGAAGTGCAGCAGATCAGTGTACTGAGCCTAACCGGAACTAAACTCTAGCATATATAGATGCTTTCAATCAGTTCAAGTACTATATAACATTCTTTTGTAGACAGTGTGTCTCTTTGTAGGTAGTGTGCCTCTTGTGAGCAGTGTGCTCGGGCAGTGAGCCCTAATTGGCAAGTGCCATTTTTGTAATTCCTTATTCTTTTAACAGAGAATAATCTTTGGGTTAATCACCCCATGGTTTTCTCCCTTAACCGGGTTTCCACGTCAAAAATACTGTGTCATGTGTTTCTCATTTCATGGTAATGTTTGTTTGTTTGATTCAATGATGCTTTGATTAATAAGAAAGTTCAAAAGAAGAAATAATTAGCATAACTAATTCACCCCCCCTCTCAGTTATCAATAATTGGTATCAGAGCCAATTTCCTCCTAATAGAGCCTAACAGCTTGAGGAAGATCTGGGAGTTCAAATGGATGCATATGGTTTAAGGGAGCAACTCAAGACTGCCCTTGAGGATCTTGAACAGTCAAACTCTGAAGTCAATGAATTAAAGGAAAGACTCAAACAGGCTGATGAATTCATGAGAGAACTAAAGGATAAATTAAGTCTCTCTATGAAAAAGAGAAAGGAACTACTCCAACAATTGGCAAGACAAAGTGAAGAAAGCAATACAAATGAAGAATTGACTGAGAAAACCAAGTTATGTGAAAAGTTATCAAAAGAAGTCATTATGTTAAGACATGAAATGGAATCAGGAACTATAAAGTTTACTCAAGAGATTGAAGAAAAAAGAAAAGCTGAAGACAATCTAAGACAATCTCTTAAAGAGAAATCAGAAGAATGCCACCAGATGGACAGGATTATCAGACATCTTAAATCTGATCTTGAAGATGCCAAAGATAATGAAGAAAAACTTGAGGATCAAATTGTCTCTCTCAAAAGAGATCTTCAAACAGCAAATGAATATAAAGAAAAATTCAAGATAAGCTCTGCCCAACTTGAAGTACTTCTTGGAAGTCAAAAGAGGACAGATGATAAGTATGGTTTGGGGTATGACAAAGGAGAAAGCTCCGGATCTGGTCAAAAGAATTTTGGATCAGAAAATCCAAGGAATAGACCTAGAAGACCTCCGGTAAGATAGCCCAATGCTCAAAGATATCCATCCTTCAATGGATACTGTCACAGCTGCAATCACTTTGGTCACAAAGCGAATCAGTGCAGGAAGAAAATGAATCAGACTAATTCATCCTTCTCCAGACAGTGCTTTAACTGCAAAAGGTATGGACACAAGTCTCATGAATGTAGAAATATACAAATAAACAAATCATTCAATGGTAGATGCTTTGCATGCAATAGAGTAGGTCATATGGCTAATCAATGCAGATCAAGAGGTTATCAGACAAATATGCAAGGAAATATTATTTGCCAAATCTGTAACAGGTCTAGTCATAATGCAAAAATCTGCAAAAGTAAGAATCAGGACAGAAGAGGTCCGGTGTATAATCATAATCAAGACAAAGGTAAACAAAAGATGAATGCGGATGAAGTTAGGAATCAGATGAACAAGATCTAAGTGAAGAAAAGTTCAGAGAATGTAGAGGTTGGATCCGCACTAGACTCTGGTGCTGACATTCCTTCCAAAAATTAAAAAGTGAGCTCTGACTCAGGGGGAGACTCAAAGAAAATCCTGTTCCCCCAACCAATCAAGTGATGCCTGATGTGGCACAAGATACGGAGCAAAGGGTTTGTAGATATAAGTCTTGAGATGATCCAGATAAGATTTCAAAGGTCTGCATGAAGATATGAAGAAGTTGTGATCAATTAAGTAAGACCTGTTCCGGGAGATGCTCCGGAATGACAAAAGATTACAAAAGGTCTGGAGAAATCCAGAAGTGCATTGTCTTATTCTGCGGATTGGACAGAGTGTTTGGGATATTCTTGTAATGTGTCATCTTGATTTGTTAATGATTGGAAGATCCGCATGATGTTCATAGATTAGGACTGATCCAGTACTCCAAGCTATCCAGATAAGGCAAACCAGAATAATGTAGGTCGAGCATTTATTGCAAACAGATATTAGGGTTTGCAAAACAATATAAGGGATTTCTCAATAATCACTTGATCATTCCACACCCAAGAAGAAGCGAAAAGTAGAGCTCTGCGACTAAATTCATCAAGTTCACCGAAGATCACTTGCAGAAGTTACTACATACAGAAATCAATCCAACTACTCCGTATAACCGAAGGCGCAAAAGGTATTTTTCATTTTCAATATCTCACTACAAATCTTTGAAAAATGGCTACTCTGAATATAGTTAAGATCTCTGATAGACCTCGTCCCACATTCAAGAAACATCCATACAAATCTTTGGAGGTAGATCCACTACGAGCCTTCTCTAGTGTTCCACATGGTGTATTACATACGGAGGACATTAGGGTTTACATTCATGCGAATCTTGAAGACTTTGGAGATTCAAAATTGATGGATATCTATCACAAATAGTTGATAGATGACTCCTTTGAGATTAAACCATAGTACAAAGCCATCCGGGATAAGAACTTTGCACAGTGCATCCATTTTCCCTATTTTGAAGAAGATGAATGGGTCCGGTATGTACTAAGCAAAGTGCATGACAACTTTCTATGGTTGAACAAGCCCTTCAAGATCACCAAAGATGTAATTAGGGCAGTAACCGGTCTGCACTCATCCGGTGGATTACCTGTTCTCAAGTCTGTCAAAAATCAGACAGTTAGTGATGCAACCAGATCTAAGTTTGACAAGAGAGCTATGACAGTTGAAGACATCACTGAACCGGATGTCAAATTTGCATCTATAATAATAGGTTACAAGATCTATCACTCTAGTAGGGAAAATTCAGTATCGGGAATTGCAATTTACACGGCCTATCAAATGCTAAAGGAGAATGCAGACTATGACTTGTGTGAGCTCCTTGTAAACCAACTTTTTGAAAATCTGCAGAAGATCAAGAAGGACAAGAAAAACTCCTTCAAGTATGGCAACTTGATCCTTTGTCTCTTCTTTTATTACATGAATGAGCTTCCCGGATCCAGTGGATGGATATGGCAGAATGACAGACCGGTTGCCATCCAAATCAGAGATTATTTGCATGGACTTGGGGATGCTAAAGCAAGAAAAACAACTCTATGGGGATATTTCAAGAACTTCCAAAGCATGATGCATGCAAGAGAAAGAATACCCCAATCCCTTGTTGAAAAGTACAAAGACACAGTATGCTTCATGGTAGAAACAGATCAGTGTCTAATGGAGGCAGTAGAACCAAGAACTATGTGGATCATGCCCATGGGGTATAAAGTGGATGAACAGATAGTGGAGCTGCATGTTCAACACATGCTAAGTCAGCCCAAAGATCCAAAGGCAGAAAGGTTTGGAACCTTTGAGGAGTTGAGTGTGAAGATCCATGTAGAACTCAGGGAACCTGAGATAAAGAGGAAGGTGAGAAAAGAAGTAGAGCATATTGCTCAAGGCCTAGGCATCCCAAAGGAGGCACTTGATGCCAACCGGGAAAAGAGAAGAAAGGCTGAGGAAGAAAAGAAAGAGGCAGAAAAGAAAAGCAAGAAAAGTGCTCTGGTGGAAACCTCAACCCGGACCAGATCATCAAAAGGATCTACACCTGTCAGAACCAAAAGCTCAAAACTGGAAGCCCAGACATCTGGTTAAAGATCTAAGACAAAAGCCTCAAGGGCTTATGAAAGCTAAAAAGATGAAGAGGAAACTGAGTCAGAAGAGGGAGTAAAAGAAATAAAGAAGCAGAAGAAGAAAGGATCCGGTAAACCCTCCACAGGCCAAGACAAGGAAGAAATGGCAGAGGTAGTTGTTGAAAAGCCCACCCTGTCTCTAGAGAGTGTAATCAAGTCAGTCACGGTGGATGGAAACCTTCAACCAATGACTGAATTCTATGATGACTACAATGAGGCTAACCAAAAGATTCTGCAGGAAGCCACAGTCAAGTATTTGAACATATACAATAAGGCTTTCATTGAGATCATATCTCTAATTCCTAAAAGCCTAGAAAAGGAATTAGAAATAAGAAAGAATAATGCTCAGGCAAAAGATCTTGAGATCCGGGAGCAGATAGCTATTCAGCTATATCCTCAAATTGATCCCAAGACAATGAACATAATTTTCAAGCACTGCAAAGATGAGTTCAGGAGTAAAGCAAGAATGAATCAACTCATGCTTGGAGAGACTGACAAGGTAGCCATAGAGACAGAAGAAATCCTCCGGAAGGCCTTCAAAAGGTTTAATCTTCTTGTTGTAGAGGACTTAGGTGCAGAAACAGCTGTGGACTTGGAATCATTTGCTCCGGAAGAAGTGCCCCTTGAACAGACTAACATCTCTTCTCCAGCTTCTCCTACAGTCTCCGGATCCCAAGAAGAAGAGAAATTACAGGAGAAGGAAGTAGCAGTAAAAGAAAAAGAGGTTGACAGCACCAAGGATGCAGAGAAAGAGAAGATTCCAACGGAGAAAACCACAACTGAAAGTGGGAAGAATGTAAAGACTCCAAAGGACAAAGCTGCAGAAGAAAAGAAACATCTGTCTCCGGCAAGAGACACTGCACAAACTGTTCAAAAGTTTTTGAGCCAGGAAACAATAGAGATTGATGAACTGGAGCTTCTAAAAGGTCCATTCAACTTTGACTCCCTCTCTCTGGTACAAACAATGAAGATAGCTACATTTGCAAATGCTAAAGCAAATGAAAAACTCCTAAAGTCTCATATGGAAGACTGTGAGTTGATAGAGGCTGCTTCCGGAGTGCTTGAAAAGATTATGCCATCAGTCCAGATAGATCCGACAGCCTCCTCTTCCGGTAATCTCAAAACCTTAGTCAGCAGTGTTGATACACATTTTGATTCTCTAGAAAAATCAGCTGAAGAAAAGGTCCGGAAGGAATTTTTGGATAAGAGATTTTCAGAAGTACTAGGATTAATTTCTAATGATAGGAGAAATATGAGTATTGGAATAAAGAGCTTAGAAAATGCTCTTAAGGATGGCGGTGACATCTACAAATTTTGCATCTCCTGGTCAAGGGCAACAGCAGACATTGACAAGAAAATAAAAGAGGAACAGGATAAATTACAAAGTCTGTCTCAAAGTTTTGATCCTCTATCTTCCTCCATAGTAAATCAAGAATGTCAAACTATTGCAATCACAAATGCAATAAAGAACTTTGAGAAGGAAAGGAAGAATATAACTAACCGGATGGGAGAACTTAGAAGGATTATAATCCCTAAGTTAGAAACTATGCATGAGGCCATCAGTGATGCTCAGACTACCGCCCAAACAAATGATCCAACAGATCTCAAGAGGCCAGAAGCTTTTGCATTTTTGTTGAGTGGTCACATTTCAATTTTGGATAGAATGAAGCAAAGTTGGGCTACAGAACTGATCCAATTGAAGACATCCTTTGTAGACATTCTTCAGTTCATGTGAGTATGTAACATACGGCTAAGTATAGTAAATTTTTGAAAATTTTGGTGTGCGGACCCTACCCTTTGCCATTGATGTCAAAGGGGGAGTAAGGAACAGTGAAAAATGAGGAATCCAACTAAGGGGGAGTTTCAAAAATTGTATATAAAGTTAGAGCATCAGCCAAGGGGGAGCATAGTGTAAACACTTAGTCATTTTTTCACTAAGTGTTGCCATCAATGCCAAAGGGGGAGATTGTTGGCAAGAGACACTATATGGATTCATGGTTGTTGTCATTGATGGCAACAAAGGTCATCCCACATATCCGCAAGTCATGGTGTGCCTCTACCGGAAGTCAGAATGAAGACTGTTGTGGTCCGGTGAACAAGAACAGAGCATGTGGCAAGGTCCAATAGATTGGTCCGGACCTCTCAGAGGGAGTGTCTTGGTGCAGTGCGGTTTTGGGGAAGTCAAGAGGACTACCTTGAGTAGTATATTCCAAGGATTTAGCCTCCAGTGATGGACAAAGAAAAAGATATGAATAGTTGACTACCGGATTCCTGAGAGACAGTGAGAACAAAGGAAGAATTGACTGACAGAGCATTAGACTATTTTCCGGATCTATTACTGTTGTTGGTAAAGGTTGTGAAGGCATGAATCATGTTTGGCCGACATGATTAATGATATCTACAAGTATATGCTTGATCCGCATTACTTGATATGCAAGGATTCAGCCGACAGATCAAAGTTTGTGTGAAGATAAACTATTCTGGGTGCCAACTAGAAAGATAATAAAATCATTAGTGCGGATATATATAGAGGATGAATTTTGCTGTGAGATGAGTTGAAGTAGTAGTGTATAAGGGAACAAGGAAAGAGCAGAGCAGAAGTAGTAAGAAAGATCCGGTATGTGAAAGGAAAGCAGATTAAAGATCAGAGGAAAGATGAAGTGCAGCAGATCATTGTACTGAGCCTAACCGGAACTAAACTCTAGCATATATAGATGCTTTCAATCAGTTCAAGTACTATATAACATTCTTTTGTAGACAATGTGTCTCTTTGTAGGCAGTGTGCCTCTTGTGAGCAGTGTGCTCGGGTAGTGAGCCCTAATTGGCAAGTGCCATTTTTGTAATTCCTTATTCTTTTAACAGAGAATAATCTTTGGGTTAATCACCCCGTGGTTTTCTCCCCTAATCGGGTTTCCACGTCAAAAATACTGTGTCATGTGTTTCTCATTTCATGGTAATGTTTGTTTGTTTGATTCAATGATGCTTTGATTAATAAGAAAGTTCAAAAGAAGAAATAATTAGCATAACTGATTCACCCCCCCTCTCAGTTATCAACACCAAGCTGTAATGGGCTAAAGCCAAGTCCTTCCGAACCGCTATATAAGAAAAGTGTTTGTGTCGAAAGCCACAAACAACAGGTGTTGTTGTGTTATACCAACAACTAACCTCCCCCAAAACCCTCCAAGGCATAACCCTTGGAGGTTGGGAAACTCCATAATGGAGAGTAGTGTTGCCGCACGTATAACCACCCAAATGGATGCCCTTACTAGCAACCTTGGGTGGTAGCCAAAATCCTTCTATTTGTTGACGCAAAATGTGGGACCTTTGAAGCCACCCTGATTCTCGTGGTTCTTAGTAGAGATAGCAGGGACAATCCTAAGGTTTGGTGGGGGGACAAGCCTTGGGAAACCTGGATCTTGGTATGCATGAGAAGTGAGTGTTGTGGAGAGAAGTAGGTGCTACCAAGATCCTGAAGCTATCCGCTTTGAATAGGCACAGCAAGGGGACTCAATAAATACAATCCTTTCCTAGCCTAGGTTATACAAGTTTGTGATTGTTATGAGTGTGAGTGACTGAAATTACTGTTTTCTTGTCAAAAACATCATTCAAACACACCCTCTGTCAGACATAGATCACTTTTAAACAATAGTTGCTTGCCTTTAGCCAAACTATATCACTTTTAAACAACAGTTATTCACTTCTGGCAAAATTTGCATCACCTTTAAACAACAGTCCATCGCTTTTGGCACAATCTACATTGCTTTTAACCTGAATCTGATCACCTCTAACAAACCTAGTCGCCTCTGGTTACCACTGTAGTCTGCCACCTGTAACAAAACTAGATCATTTTTGAGCTATTAATAATCACTTTTGGCATCTTTCAAATCGCTTATGAGCTGTTCCTTGTCACTTTTAGTCAAATATCAGGAATCAGTATCAACTCAACCAAATCAATTACATTTTTCAACTTTCTTAGCTCTGTCATCAACTTTCAGACAATCCTCTAATCATCTATAGTAAACTGGGCATTGTCTCCTATCTTGAACATATCAAACCATTAGAATTTTTGCTCTTTCCATCCTTTTGAGACCTTAAAACAACAACTAGCCAGCAAAACTAGCAAACAAACATTGTCCTCTTGGCTTTACTCAGCCCTAGCAACACCAGCAAACAACATCAGTAACCAACCTTTCCCTTGAGCATGTGAGCTATCCTCTAGGGAAGTTTATCCAACAACAACAACCAAACAACCAAACAACCAAACAGCAAACCAACAACAGCAACCAAGCAACCAACAAACTAGCAAAACAAACCAACACCAAACAATTAGACAACCATCACCTTTTGGGTCTCAACCTTAACAAGCTAAGTCCAATTCAAAACATCAACCATCATGCCTCAAACTAGGAGCCAATATAGAACTGAAATGGAAGCAAAATTGCAAGCTGAGATGGAAGCCAAAATGCAACAATCCCGATCAACACCCCTTAGAGATGCAACTCAATTCACAACCAGTATGCCTTCTTACATGTTTGTGCTCGAAGGATACACCACTGGACCATCATCTTCACAACAAGTGCAACCCCAAACATTTTCAGAGACCTATGAAGAGCAATCCCAAGATTACTTATCAGAATTTCAAGACACACATGTATGGGACCAAGTTAAAAATTGTTTTATCTGATCCTAATCACTACTTCTTGCAATTAGCATGTATGGGAGCCAAATTACCAAGTGACTTTGACATATCTTCTATTCGAGAACATGATCCAAACACTCCCATTGTTGTTGCAAAGGGACCATCCACTATAGCCACACCATCTCATACTATGTCCATGCTACAAAATCCACCTTCCAACCCATCTCTTTCATTGCCTATTGCTACCCCATCAAACCCACCACACTCAGAGTACACTCTAGAACCTTTTATAACTCCAACTGAGGTACTTCCTTTCTTTTCACAAAATCTAAGCTTTCCACCTTTTCATGTTCCACAACATACTCCTCCTACCATGATCATATCTTGACCTCAAGTATCACAAGCTATCCATGTTGCACAAGTGCCAACCCCCCAAATATCACAAGCTATCCCAATATCACAAATTCCACAAGTGTCGCAAGCTATCCAAACACCACACGCCATACAAGTCTCACAGCCATTGCAAACCCCTACTTCTATTGCATCACATGTGGAAACCGCACCTCACACTCATATTCCTATCACCTCTAATATGGTCTCCATGATTTCCATGAATCCATCCAACACACCATATAACCCCAATGTTAGCCTCATTAACATGAGTGACCCGCCTATTGTATCAGAAGCCAATCCTAGCACCGATGTCTCTTATGTTGATCAACTTACGTCACTTTTGCCACCTCCATATAATCCTTCACAAACCATCAATCCATCTTATGCAACCCAAGGATTACCCATCGTCACCCAATACATGACATATACCAATCCTCATGTCGTCCAAAACACAAACCCAAATGTCAATCCTTCTTCTGCATCCGCCAATCCTTCCATCACTTACCATATTACAAATCCAACTTCAAATCCACAACCGTTGACCAACATCAATCCATCCCCTACTTCCCATGTGATGCAAAATCTTGGAGCTAATCCATCACACTATACCCAACCACCACTTGTGTCTCAAGGACAACAATCCTCAAAGACATATGTGTCACATACCAATCCTTTGACATATAATGTGAGCACGCAACCTCAACAAATAGTCATGCCCTTGTACATTCTGCAACAGTAACCATAGTATACACCATATTATATTTCACCTCTGAACCATCAACCCCCTTTGCAACAACAACAACTATCTCAAGCAGATGTTGAACAAATGATTAACAAGGTGGTAGGACAAAACAAAAAGACATTTTCCTTAGGAGACATATGTGCTTATCCATTTGACAGGTCACTTCATATAACACCCTTTCTGCCACACTTTGAAATTCTACAATTTGACAAATACAAAGGGAAAGGGAATCTGGATGACCATCTTAGAGCATTCTATGTTGCATGTCTCGATGTCACTCAAGCTAATACATATCTTTTGAGACTATTCCCCCAAAGCTGAGCAAGACAAGCTCTTGAATAGTTCTCTCACTTACCTCCGAGAATTAAGAATTTTGTGGAATTAGAAAACAAATTTTGATCTCATTTCTCTTTTAACATTAAACATGAGGTGAACATGAATGACCTTGTCAACAACAAACAATGCAATGGTGAAGCTTTCTCCTCATTTAGCCAATGCTGGAGCAACATGGCTAGCAAATTATCATGGCAAATACCTGAGAAACAACAGCTTGATATCTTTGTCCAAAATCTTCATCCTGAGCTTTCATTCCAACTACAATTGCAAAGTACTAGCACCTTTGACGAACTTATTTCCAAAGGAACCACCATTGAGTGTGATTTAATAGCTAAGGGCACTATCAATATTTTTAGAGACAACAAAGACAATCCTCAAAATTCAAATGATAAATCCCACTTTTGGAACAAGAACAAGAATGTCATTAATGACAGTATTGTGGATGCAAAGAACATACAAATCGTGAAAGCTCCCATTAACATCCAAGCCGCATCTACAACAAATCAACCTTTTCAACAAAATTGACCAAGAACAAATCCAACACCTTGGTGACAATTTACTCCTTTAGCAGAACCTATGGAAGTAATCTTTTGAAAACTTGTCCAAGCGGGAGATATCACATTACTGGAAGCACCACCCAACAACAAGTAGGTCTTCAAAGCTCCTTGGTATAAAGAGAATGAATATTGTGAATACCATAGAGTCAAAGGACATAAAATAAATGGTTGTATACACTTAAAACATGTCATTCAAGATTGCATTGATCAAGGTATAATTAAAATCACACTGCTGACATCACAACCTGTACATCAACCGACATCAAACTATGATCTAGATGCCTTCAAGAATCCACTTCCATCTCATGACAAGACAAGTAACCCTCATACCGGGAATGCTATCCCTTACAACTATGAGTCATCCATGATTGGCCACATTGGCCAAGCCCACATTTATACCATTACTATCCAAGGCAAAGCACCTAATTGTGCTGTAACTACTAGAAGAGGCCGTGTTACCATTCAAGGAGCACCTGTCAATCCTCCTCGACCGTCTTCTAGCTATAATATCCTTGATCACCTTGGCAAAACACCCACACATATCTCCATCCTAGAATTGATTCACATATCACCCACCCACAAAGCTATCCTTGAAAAATCATTGCAAGAGTCTTTGGTGCCTAACGATATCGATACTACGTAATTTCAATCTATGGTAGCTAGAATTGCAACCCCTTGCCATCTTACTTTCTCTGACAAAGATCTTTGACCATCCATCAACCCATCACATAACGAAGCCCTCCACATAGAAGTGTTTGTAAATCAATGTCGTATCAAATGAATCTCAGTGGATGGTGGAGCTGGTCTTAATATATGTTCCTTAAAACTAATAAAACAATTGGGATATTTTGATAAAGACGTTAACACTTCCAAGGTCATTACCATCAAAGCATATGATGATGTTGAGAGAGATACTGAAGGAATTATCCATTTGCCTATCCAAGTTGGTCCTGTCACTACTAACACCCATTGTCAAGTCCTTGATATTGAGCTTCCCTATAACATCATCCTTGGTTGTCCATGGATCCATGCCCTCAAAGCAGTTCCTTCTACATACCATCAATGTCTCAAATTTCCACATAATGGTGTTGAAGTTACTATCCATGCCGATCCCAATCCATTTGAGTTTTGTTGTGCCTTTCAAGATAAATATCAAAGCACTAACCATATTCCTATCAACACCGAAGCATATCCATCTTCATCCTATGTGGACCCATCCACCCTACTCAAGCCCTCATTTAGCAAAGCCACTCCAAATATCTGTATCAAGTACACTGAACATGGTCCAGGTGAGTACACATTGCAAGAATCTTGTTGTGTTGGAACTCTTCCCTTGTCTCCCAAATCTCATGGCAAACCTTCTACATCCAAGGCATCTTCATCCATAGCTGTTATAAAAGCTCCACCAATAGTATTCATTAAAGGTGGATTCCTTGATGATGAAGACATTGATGACATTAACTCTTGGATATTCTATGATAAGAACAACCAAGTACAACTTGAAGTGGAAAGATATAATAATGGGTTCCACATTATTAAGATCATGGGTTACAAAGGACATGGCATATTGGGATCACAGGAACAAGGACCTATTGAACCCATTATTGTTTCTAAGAATCAAAAGACATTAAGTGCATTTCTGATATAGAAGCCAAACCTTCTTCGGTAGGAGAGACTTCTAATTCAGATACCATCAACAACTCCTCCTTCCATATCACCAACCTTTTTCAAGAAACCTCCATCTTCATGATCTCTACCACTTCCTCTAGTTGTAACCCTTCGTCCATTACCCTTTCACTCGTATATCCTGACCTTGTCGATTGAGACCAACAGGGGGCACCTATATTAGACACATTTGAAAATGATGAAGCTATTGCCGAATTCATGAGATTATGACAAGGCATTCCATTGGGTGATCATAAAACAGGTTTCATGATGAACCTCCCTAAACTAGCATATTTTGGTAGAAGTATCAAATCCTTCAGTCGCAAAAGTGAAATAAATAGATTAAAAAAAGATAGGTCACTAGATGAAAACTAAAAGGCACCTCTTGACCATGAAAAAGTAAAAATCAAGGATGTATCTGAGGGTGAAAACCTCTTCGAGGCACCTGAGGATGAGGGATTTGATTTTCCAGTCACCACTAATTATCATGAAAAATAAACAGTGCTAGTTGAAAAACTCAAGACATGAACTTAGGCACAAAGCAGAATCCGAAGATCACATATTTGGTAGCATCACTATCAGAGCAAGAAAGAAGAAATTTTATAGCATTCTTCATAAAAAGAGCTATTAATTTTGCATAGACTTATGCCAACATGCCGGGTCTAGATCCATCACTTGTGGTACATCATCTAGCAGTATCTCCTAATGCAAAACTTGTCAAACAAAAATTGCACAAAATGCACTAGCAAATAGCTCTTTTGGTTAAGGCAGAGATTCAGAAGCTGTTAGAAGCAAAGTTCGTAAGGCCTATTGATTATCTAGAATGGGTTTCAAACTTGGTACCTATGGCAAAACTTGATGGACGAGTTTGTTGTTGCACAGATTTTAGAGATCTTAACAAAGTATGCCCTAAAGATGACTTTCCATTACCAAGCATAGACAACATTGTAGATCTCACAGCTGGACATGAAATGTTATCCTTGATGGATGGATTCTTAGGATATAACCAAATCAGAATAGCAGAGGAAGACAAAGACAAAACATCATTCATTTGTCCATGGGGTACATACTGTTGGGTTGTAATGCCTTTTGGTCTCAAGAATGCTGGAGCTACTTATCAATGAGCCATGACAATTATCTTCCATGACCTTTTCCACACTATCATGGAAGATTATGTTGATGATATTCTAAGAAAATCCAAGACAAGAGAAGAACATCTACAGGTACTAGCACATATCTTTGATCGATTAGAGAAGTATCAAGTCAGGTTGAACCCAAAGAAATGTGTATTTGGTGTAACATCTGGTAAATTGTTGGGATACATTGTGTCTCAATGAGGAATAGAAGTGGACCCTGACAAAGTAAAAGCCATCATGGAAATTCCTTCACCATCAAATCTGAAGTAGCTTCATAGTCTACAAGGAAGGTTACAATCCATTCATGGGTTTATCTCACAACTGGTAGACAAGTGTCATCCTTTTCAACATCTCCTTCGCGAGGGTGAACCTTATAAGTGGGATGAAAAATGTCAATGGGCCTTTGACAAAATAAAAGAGTATTTAGCAACACCTCCTGTGTTAGGTTGGGTTGTAATGCCTTTTGGTCTCAAGAATGCTAGAGCTACTTATCAACGAGCCATGACAATTATCTTCCATGACCTTTTCCACAATATCATGGAAGATTATGTTGATGATATTCTAAGAAAATCCAAGACAAGAGAAGAACATCTATAGGTACTAGCAAATATCTTTGATCGATTAGAGAAGTATCAAGTCAGGTTGAACCTAAAGAAATGTGTATTTGGTGTAACATCTGGTAAATTGTTGGGATACATTGTGTCTCAATGAGGAATAGAAGTGGACTCTGACAAAGTAAAAGCCATCATGGAAATTCCTTCACCATCAAATCTGAAGCAGCTTCATAGTCTACAAGGAAGGTTACAATCCATTCATAGGTTTATCTCACAACTGGCAGACAAGTGTCATCCTTTTCAACATCTCCTTCGCAAGGGTGAACCTTATAAGTGGGATGAAAAAAGTCAATGGGCCTTTGACAAAATAAAAGAGTATTTGGCAACACCTCCTGTATTGGATCGACCACTATTACTCTACATATCTTCAATTGCAGCAACATTGGGTGCCCTTTTAGATCAGCATGATGATTCAGGAAAAGAACAAGCCATTTATTACATTAGCAGAACTCTTGTAGGATATGAACTTAACTATTCACCCATGCAAAAAACATGTTTAGCATTGGTGTTTGCTTCCCAAAAGTTGAAGCATTACATGTTGAACCAAACAATAAAGCTCATATCTAATGTTGATCCACTCAAATATCTTCTTTCCAAAGCAATCCTTATGGGAAGGTTAGTGAAATGGGTTATGATCTTAAGTGAATTTGACATACAATATATGGATCGCAAGGCCATAAAAGGACAAGTTATCACTGATCAGTTAGCTGCAACACCTGTCACAGATATTCATCAAATATGTCTAGAGTTCCCTGATGAAGAATTGTTCAATCTAACTTCTCCAACATTGTGGTAACTATACTTTGATGGATCTTACACACAACATGGATCAGGAGTAGGGATATTATTTGTCACCCCTCAAGGAGATTGTATCTCGAAGTCATACAGAATTGCATTTCCATGTACCAATAACATAGTAGAATATGAAGCTTTAATCACAGGATTACGCATGGCAGTATAATGGGCTATTAAATAGTTACAGGTCTTTGGTGATTCCCAATTAGTTATCAAATAGGTCTTAGATGAGTATCAAACAAAAGATGAGAAACTCCTTCCATACAAGTTAATGTTTGATGATTTCAAGAAGTACTTTGATAGTATCACCTTTGAACATATCCCAAGGATACAAAACAAAGCAGAAGATGCCATGGTTATGATTAGATATCTTCTAGACATGTCGTCCAATGCACATAAGTGTGAGTTTCTAGTTGAACAACTTTTGATTCTAGCATTTAAAGTACCGTAGTCTGAGCTTATATGTGAGCTTGTTGGTCCCAATTCGCCTTGGTATGAGGACATATACAAGTATCTCCACAATCAAACCGTACCTTTTCAACTATCTAATACACAATGAAAAACCTTTATGCGCCGAATCTCTTGCTACACTATTGTAGGAGACACCTTATATCATCAGAGTCTTGATGGTATCCTTCTTCGATGTCTTGATTTTGAGGAAGCAAAGGTTGCCTTACGTGAAATACATGAAGGTGTCTATGGTTCGCATTCCACTAGCCCTAGACTTGTTAAGAAACTTCTATGAGCTGGATACTATTGGCCAACTATGGAGAAAGATGCACAATAATTTGCAAAGAGATGTCTACAATGTCAGAAACATGGGGATCTAATACATACACCAGCACATGAACTTTAGCCTATCACTACTCCTTGGCCCTTCTCACAGTGGGGACTTGATCTCATAGGTAAAATCCATCCTACCTCATCAAATGGTCATAAGTTCATTATTACCATCATTGAGTACTTCACAAAGTGGGTGAAAGCAATACCAATGACTTACATTACTGGCAAGCAAATATCCAAGTTTATCTTACATTATATCATTTGCCGATATGGGGTTCCTCAAGCCATTGTCATTGATAATGGTCATCCTTTCAAGAACTAAGAGGTTAGAAATCTTTGCAACAAGTTCCATATCCAACATAGATTCTCTACACCTTACTATCCTCAAAGTAATGGTCAAGCTGAGGCTTCTAACAAAACAATCATCAAGATCCTTAAAAAGATAGTCAATGAAGTTGGTCATGATTGGCATTTACAACTTAATCCTGCATTAGAGGCTTATAGAACAAGTGTCAGAACTCCTATTAGTGCTACACCTTATGCTCTTGTGTATGGTACTAAAGCTATTTTACCTATTGAGGTTGAGATCCCCTCACCGCGAGTATCCCTACATCATACTATCTCAGATGAAGAATATAGAGTATCCAGACTCCATTATCTTGAGCTATTAGATGAACAACATCTTGCAGCACTCAATCATCTCCAAGTTTATCAAAATTGTCTACGCCACAACTACAACAAAAAGATCAGAGAACAAAGATTTCAAGTTGGAGATCTTGTCCTTAAAGAAAATCAAAGGAATCAACAACATTGTGAGAAACAGGGCAAGTTTGAACCTAATTGGCTTGGTCCTTTTGTCATCACATCAGTCTATGGATCAGGAGCATACACTCTCTAAACACCTGAAAGTATTCTCTTAGATGAACTAGCCACCAACATTCATCTAAAGAAGTTCTACCCATGAGTCTCAACATATCTCATCAAATAAAAAAAAAAAACCATCCAATACTGAAAACCACTTTGTGGTGCTTTGGTTGACAAAAAAATAATACAAGATAAATAATTCTTCCTCTGGTGAAAACTTTGTAAACAGGGGCCTTGGATAAGTACCATAGTGAAAACTTGACAAATAGGTGCTATGTGTAGAGACCAACCTCCATCATTTACTTCATTTGTTTGATCACAGCTTTCCATACCATCCATCTACTATCTTACCTCCATAATCCATATTATAATCCACTATCTTCCCTATCTAAACACCACAAGCCATTATCCCCTATACATCCATAATAAAAAGCCTTTTTGCCCATACCTCTGCCATGCTAGCTCTCATAGTTTGAACTTTGTTGTGGTTAAGATATCATTTGGCACCTTAGCATACTATCTGCATAAACACATCCATTGCTACATCTCCCTAACAATCTTCATCCCATACTGGGGGCACTTGTTGAACCTTACTTGGAACTGGATACTCACAGCTCTAGCTCATATCATTTCAGCAACCATCCAAACCAAAACACAACAAACTTTCAAAACACAACCAAATATTCCCCAATAAAAACCAAAAAAAAAATCAAAACATGTTAAAATCCAAAAAAATCAAAAATATCACAAAAATCCAAGCAATAAAGTTGAGCCTTTGACATCAACCACCAACACAATAAGCAAGAACTACATCTCATCTCTATCGTTCAAAGCCTTGATCCTATGGATATAGGGTATGTAGGCAATCTAAGATGTGAAGGAAGCACTTTGATTCAAGCATAGACGATAGCCCCTCTCCCATCATCCATCTTTCATTTTTCTTCTAATCATCCTCTAATCTTTCATCTCCCTTTCTTCTATCTTTCATCACTTAAATCATCAATAAAACCAAAACTACATACTCATCATGTCTCATCATCATAAATGTGCTTTGATCCCATGGATACAGGGTATGTAGGCAATCTGGAATATAAAGGAAGTATGCAGTATGCAAGTACAGACGATCAACCCCATCTTAATCTTTTTTTTCATCTTCCATCTTCTTCTCTTTGATTAGCTCAAGCAAGAAGCAAACTATGTGTATCAAAGAAAGCTCAAGCATATTAACAAATTAGGGATCAACTAAAAACTACTTATCTACATGCCTTAAGCCAACATTTGCTATAGCATTTTATCAACATATTTAGCCTTCAACAGGATGCAACTTTCCTTTTAACAAGGCATGAGTTTAACCTATATAAGAACACTTAAATTTGGCAAGAGAACGTGATGATAGCATCTTTTGTTTTTATCTTTTGATTTACCTTTTGTCCCTTTCTTATGCCTAATCAAGACTACCTTGATCTATCATATCTTGGTATGTTGCGATGAAGTATGGAATGGGGTATGGTCATATTGCTTTTGTATGCTGTGTTTGTGGGATGATATTAGTCTCTTCCTATGCATATTGGTATCTTGTATGTGTTGGGATTAGCATCTTACATATCAATATCTTTTGCATCTAAGAAGCTAAACAGTCTCTTATGCATTGAGACTATTCTATGCTAAGACTATTTCCATACATATAACTAGCAAGGTGTCATTATGTGTAGTGGAGATAAGCTCAAACCTTTGCTTGTAGCGTCAAAGTCCATCTCGGAACACTAGCTACTATTCATATCTTGTGTATGGTGGTTCAACATCTTGACCTCATGCATTTAGACAAGATTGTAGTATGCTAGTTATGCATTGGATACCTTGACACCTTGGTCTTCTATACCCTGGTGCATAACATCCATATGCCATATCAAACATAAGGATTGCCTTTCTTTACTTTTGAGCAATTACTTTAAAAGCTGTCATATTGTTTATCCATTCCATCATCATCTTATATAGTCCTCAACCAAGATCAATCATCTTTCCTTCATCATCCTTTCCACTTTCATCATTTCCCTTGTCTTCACCCTACAAAACAAGCGTGTTAGGCATATATAGGTCCATATCATTATCATAACCTCATTATTATCCATTACCATTATGTGCATTTTCATTATCATAATACCATTTGCATAATACATTTCTATTATTACCATTTGGATACTCATATCATTCGCATAAACATCCATATAAACCATGAAAATACAAAAGTGCATAAAATCATCATAACATAAGTGCATCCATCATCATGGCAATATCACATAGATAACCAAAATCACTATCATAAATATATCATCGAACAAGTCAATATACAAGTGTTTACATATACAACATGAGCTATCCATGAGCCATCAAAACTGTATGTATAATCGACTCATAGGCCTCATCACAATATATAATTTACAAGGAAGCCCTAGTGACTATTGGCAACTCCCTCACCCTGTCCACCATCACTAGGTCCTGCACCTAGTCTACCATCTCTAGGAGGCCCCATAACTGAAGCTATAGACTGTGATCCTCCTGTCCTTCGTAAAGCTGAAGCCCCCAACCTACTCCTATAGCTAGGCTACCTCTGCTCTACCGGCACTGCTCCATGATACAAGCCTCTGTAATACTCGGCCTCACCCTAGGCTCTCCTCAACTCTCCTTGTGACTGTGTCAACTGTGTAGCTAGATACATAGTGGCTCCATCTATCCCCAAGGTATCTACTTCTCTATCTCTCTCCACTCTCATCACCTACATCTATTGCACCGCCATATGCTTCTCAACTCTCACCACCTACACCTACTATATAGCTGCATCCCTCTCGGCCCTCATAGCCTGCATTTGCTACAAAGCTATATCTCTCCTTGATGTAACTATGTGTACCTATTGTATAGCTCCATCTCTCTCTCTTTCTTGTCACCCTCACCAGTGTACCATCATCTTGCCCATCAGCTCCCTTTCCTCTAGCCTGTAGCTGCACCTGGTAAGCCTGAGCCTATGCTCTAGCATGCCTCAATCCCACAACCACCTGGTGTTGGTCTATCTCCACTCTCCTCAACCTCATCTAAGCCTGCTGCTTCCATCTCCTCTCCTCTCTAATCCTTCACCTCAGCTGCTGAATCCCAACATCATCATCTCCTAGCACCTGTACCTATGGCTATGCAAGTACCTAAGCTTGTCCCTATCCTTGAATCTCTAGCACTGCTAGTACTACTACCTATACTGTTGGAGCTCATCGTCGCCTTTGCCTAACTGGCCTCTCCATCCCAATCTCTCCTATCTCCCTAGGTCTCATCAATTGAGTCAGCCTAGTTGTAGCCCAGTGTGCATCATAATCTGGTAAAGTCCCTGGATCTGCAGGACCCTATCTCCACTGCCACATAATTGCTTGTAGTCCCTCTCTCTCTGCCAAAGCTATATCCACTACTATCTCTGGCCCCTAATCAAAAACCTCATGCCGAGTCCTCCCAAAAATGGCATCACCTACTAGTACTACCTGTAGTACTCCAAACTGCCTCAACACCCTCTTAGGCAAATAGCGCTCTATAATATATATCCTACGACCAAAAATGTATCTAGCTTACCTAGCATAGACAAGATTTGCATCCTCCTCCTCCCATCTCTCATAACCAAGCCATGGCCTCCATATAAATCTATCCACCTCATCCAATGTTCACCTCTAGTATACTATACCTTTGCACTGTTGATACATAAGAGCTCCCCTGTACATTCTCGCATATGGCTCTCCCACTACCCTAGCCATCCATCCATCTAGCCTCATCACTGGAATATGCTCATAAGCCCATACGTGCAACACTGTGACTCCCGCAGACATGCTCGCTCCAAACATATATGCACAATCATGTAGATAATGATACAATTGACCTAGTACACACTCATCCCATGCATATCTCGTCCCATATGAGAACATCCCCTCCATCACAGTCCCCCATCCAACTAGAAATCCTCTTGCTTATCTGTCTCCAACCAGCTATCTGATAATAGCTACAACTACCTATTGTAACCTATCTAAAAGCTCCTCCATCCTTGCCATCTGATAATAGCTCTCCAACACTTGAAGCACTAAGACTCTAGGGAGCTCTAGATTTTCTAAAGAAAACAAGCACAAATGAGCCTATTTGCCCTTGAAGGATCTACTTATAGCCCCTTTCCAAACCCTAATTCTTCTATACCAAAGCCTATTTTCTTCTAAACCATCCCAATTCACCCCACGCAACCCCCATTTTCTTTGTGTCCACCTTGTTTGTAGCCTTTCATCTTATCGTGAGCCAACCCAGCCCTTCTTGGTTAGCCTAGATTACCTCTCGAGGGGGTATAACCTTGTTTATTGAGTGAATCACCATATCTTCTTTGAAACAACATTCTAACGAATATTGTATCAAAGAGGGGCAAAATGTAGACACCCAAAATTGACCTAGTTATTATTAGTATCAAAACATTGCATTAGCTATCATCTGCATTTGTCTAACACACTTGAGAAATTTCTCTATTTTCTCTAAATCACCTATTTCTTCTATTAATTAAATAAATTTATGTTTATTTAATTAATTCATTATCTATTTCTTCTATTCTATAATTAAATAATCTTTAATTATTTAATTATCTCTATTTTTATCTATTTTAATTAAATAAATCTTATTTATTTAATTAAAATTCCCTTCATAAGCCCACTTTCTAATTAATTAAAGAAATTTTATTTATTTAATTAATTTCTCTTATCATTTATCTTCACAAGCCGACATGTGTGCCTCTTTTATTTAAAAACATGTGTGGTACTACATCTTTTATTTAATATCTTTCACATGTAGTACTTTTTATGTACACGGTCACACATAAGCCTTATCTTCCCTCCACTTGTCATCTACACATTCATACTATGACTATGATTTCATCTTAGCCATTCACATAGCCACCAAATCTCCACTGTTGATTGATTTTGGTTGAAGTCTATATAAACACCCTCTCATTCCATACTTCATCGATCCATCATTTTCATATAGCATCCAAATTATCATCTCAAGTGATCAATCCAACATTTCTATATAGCGTCTACATTATCATCTTGAGCATATTGAGCACTTTAGCATCCATCTAGAAGATTATCATTATCATCCATCCATCATGGCAGCTTTGATCTTCATAATTGTTCATTCTTGAGAAGCAATCCACATCATAAACAAGGAATCATACAATCTAGGTGATTTTGTTCTTGAATTGCATGCTTTTGATTTCATTTGTATTCAATTCTTTGATTGTGGTAGGATTAGATTTTCAATTATATGCTTGATCTTATTAACCTAATTTTTACCTATCACACATACTTATAGGTTGGGCTTTGAGGTTTTTCCAAAAACCACATTTGACCCTATTGGAGCTTTGCTTGAAACCACAAGTCAATTGGTGAGACATTTTACTAAAAAATTACCTCTCTAGAAAGTGTGGGGTGTTGTTTCTAAATAATGTGTGATATTTTCTAGAGAGTGGATACAAATCTATATGTTCCCAAGAGCACCTAGGAATTGCTTTGCTGTACTGTAGACCCAATATGTATCCCCACAATTGTCATAAACTATGAGGATTGCTTGAGTTTTACTCTGAGTATTTTTTTAGCGATTCCTCCTACCTTAGTCTCCCTTTATTATGAAGTGATGGTCCTAATTGTGCTGAGAATAGGAAGTAGGTTCAAAGCCTTAGCTTCTAGCTATTTCTTGGTGAACAACTTTTCTTCTTGTGGAAGATGACGTATCCTGATATAACTCTGTAGATAGATATAAAAGAATTCCTGGTAAGCATGGTATCTAGGACTTGACATGTCTTTGTTGTAATAGGTTGGTCTATAGATGAAGGTGAGATAAAAAAAATGTTGAGCATGCATAGCTATATGGCACAACCTTCTTTAACACTAATGTAATAGGTTCTAAGCATGAATTAACTTATAGAATTCAATATCTCTTACCACCTACTATTACAACCACACTTCTAGAGTTTATAATGTACATACACAATGGCTATGCATGTATGAATGCCCAAGGAGTATTTTTATACCTCCATTGGCACTGTACATTATAGGTTAAATTTCTTCTTGAAATGGATGAATAAAATATGTGAAGTGACATTGGAGAGAGACCTTTTATACCTTGGGTGTTGCAAGAGTTGATCCATCCCAATTTGTAGGGTTGTGGGTGAGGTATGGTTGGAAGCTTCAATCTCTTAATAGTTTCTAATAGATTACATTCTTCATAATTTTGAAATTAATCATGAAGTTGAAAGGTTATCCCTTGATCCATATCTATAACTAGAATAGTTTCTCTACCTCAGCCTCCTTAAGAAGAAGGGATGTTGCTTGTGTGGTGCTCACTTAGGTGTTTAGTTATGTGTTAATGATCATATCTCAAGGCTTGACATCAACATCTCCAACTCACTCCATTATGAGCATCTTATTCTATGTATGACACTCCTTATTCGAATGACTCCAACTCTTGTGCTTGTCACACCACACCAATCTTAGAATATTATCTTATATGAAGGTAGTGGCTTTTTGGATATGATGGTTGAAACTCACTTTCCCCTTTCTTTGAACACTTTCTTAATTATTGGCAAATAATGATAAGTTTCCCCCATTGTTTTAATCTTTGTCATCCTCAGTCTAGACTAGATTGTGGGGTGAAGTCCAGTGTGGTATTTGTGGACTCTATGCTACTCTAACCCAAATGAGCCCAACCTTGCATAGAGCTTGTGGAAGGTTTTGGTATAATCCCATATAGACTAGTCATGCCTTTGTCATAACTTTGACCACTACATATAATGGTTAGTATACACATTTTCAAGATAAAACTCATTCTTGAAGGTTTATAGGTTTTTCTCCTAGGTTGGTATAGATTTCCCATTTGACTATTCCTCTTCCTAGAGTGTGTGGGCTTGCCATGACATCTTAACATATGAGGAAACCTTCAAGAGGGAAATCTTTATCTTTTCCTCATTAGTGAAATCATTCATGGAAAAGTAAGATTTGATTTGGTCAATACAATTATCTACTAATTTTTCATCAATCTTACCCTCATTTAGAGTAACACATCCAAGTTTACTTGAAACTTGGGGAACTCAATCACCAAAGGATCCACTTAATGAAGGGGCTAATGAATTCATCCTTTCAAGGACCTCTTTATATTGAATAAATAAGAATTTTCACTGATCCATGAGTGATTCTTCAATCTTACTCTCAACCATTGCATGTATCTCCTCTTCGGTCAATTTGGCTATCTTGGTATAGGTAGATAAGTAGTCTAATGGATCCCAGTATTTGATGTTGAGGCTTAGATAGTTTAACTAGGTATGGGAGGACATGCAAGATCTAGGGAAAACCACTCTAATAATAATCCAAGGCCCAAGGTTAATGATCTCAGTGGACAAGTTTTTAGGTGTGAATCTAGATAAGTTATAGTCTATATGTGAAAGTAATTAATAAAAATATGCAACTAAAGTAGAAATACATATAACTAAACAAATAATACATATTAGTATTCATCCTTTTTCTCTGTACATGTCATACATTTGAGAAAGTTGTATGACTATTTATCTTTTTCCTATTCACTTTCGCCTAACTATTTAAGTTCTATGTTACAAACTTGTGTATATATAGTATAAAAAGAATCATGTGGTGGAGATCAAAAGCTAGTGGGAAGTTGAACTATCTCTTTGAGAAGTGGAACAATTTCCTTGACTAGTTTCTCATCCCCTAATAGTTGTGGCATGTAACCAATTGATGTTATGTCCCTAATGACTTGGCATGCTACAAATCTCATGGATGCCAACTTGGTTGTTGCGTTGATAGTTGTGTCTAAAGACTACATCATCATTCCTAGAATTGTTTAATAATCATACTTGCAAGTTGGGCTTTGTAACTTTTTCAAAAGGTGTATTGGACCTTTCTAGAGTTGTAGTAGAAACTATAGGTTGATTGGTTGAGGCATATTTGCCACAGAAATCTTTGTCTCTCTATAAGTGTGTTGCACTAATGCTAAAGCATGTATGACATTTGCTAGAGAGTGGGAAATCAATATTTGTGTTCTTGAGAGCATCTAAGAGGTTATATGGTGTACAATAGACCTATGAAGTAGCCCCCATAGCTTGTGCAAGCCATTAGGATGGCCTTAAGTGTTATCATGGGTACTTTTTTAGGTAATCCTCTTTGATTAGAAGGATGGTGGAAGATGTATGTGAGTAAAAGGGAAGATCATGGAAAGCATCATGAGGAGCATTAGTTTCTCCAACAATTTGGTTAATTCTCATGCCATTTTATTTTCATTAGAAATCATTGAAGTGCATCAACTAGGACAAGATATTGTGTATTAATATCTAGGTTGTAATGTCTTATTTAAAATAATTATTTCACAACCATTTCAGTTTTATTTTGATTTTTAATCATGTCAAATTGAGCATCATATCATGTGTCCTCATCATTGAGATATATGGAATTAGTTGGGATTTCAATATTGGGCATGGTAGAAGAAGCAATTATAAGGGAAAGATTTAACCTAGCACTTTCCATAAGGGAAAGATTTAACCTAGAACATTCCATAAGGGAAAGATTTAACCTAGCACTTTTCAATCATGTCAAATTGAGCATCATGAACATATGTGTCGTAATCATTGAGATAGATGGAAGTAGTTGGGATTTCAATAATGGGCATGGTAGAAGAAGCAATTATAAGGGAAAGATTTATCCTAGCACTTTGCATAAGGAGACTTGGGTTCTTGGAATCTTGTTTCGAATACAAGATTAAAAATGGATTGAAAATCACAAAATTCAATAATAAAATCATAATGTGATAGATCAAGAATGGGTATGTGCACAAAGATGGGGAACCAAACATGACCAAACAAGAATTTTAAAGTGCAATGCATGTGTTACCTTCTAAACCAATGACATCCCTCTTTTAAGCTTGGAATATATTTGAATTTTCCAATCCTAAGAGTTGTACCTACAATTTGGGCACCCAAATCTATGTTTTACAAAAAAGATAGTATGTTTGAACTTCCTCCTTGTTAGGTTTACACATCTTAGATCAAAATTCCACAAAACCACCACCAATACATCAATCTACTTATTAGATTTCGTTAATGATATAATTCTTTCTATACTTTGAATAGATTAAGGTATTTAGTTTTATTAGTTTTGTAATTTCTTCATATGCATCAAATACATATGTATTGCTTTTTTCATATTTTTTGATTTGTAAATATCCAAATTTGAAAAAAATTATATACAATTGTTCAAAACTTCATTCTCAACACATTGATAAACAATTACATTTTTTATTATTTTTGTGGAAGTTAGGTGACATGAATTCTCAATGATTAGTTTTTCAATGTGCATCTACTTTGAATAATAACAAAAAAGATCAATGAAAAATATATAACTTGTACTATGTACTCTTAACTATCTTTCCACCAAATTGATTTTCAAAAATACTTGAAACAAAAAATTTGGGAGGCACATGTACCAAATGCTATGTTATATTTCAATAATAAAAACATGACCACCTTTTTGTGGGCTCAACATTTGATCCTTTTAATCTTAACCATTTTTTAAAAGCCTTAGTAGTTTAGAACTAGATTTGGAGAACTATAACACTTATTCTTATCACATCCTCAATTTTAAGTGTACACTAGTAAAATTTGGCAAATAAATGACTACGTGACTAAAAATTTTAGTCACAACAACTAAAAATGACTAAATTCTACTAATTTTTTGCAACTTAGCTATAAATGAGTAAATAAATAACTAATTTGGTTGGCGACTAAAAAATTATTTAGTCATACAAATAAAAATGACTAAATAGTTAGTCACACAAATACAAATTAGACAAAATTTTAAACAAACATTTTGGGAAATTATTGGTAGGGGTGTATTGCACACGATTCATTATTCATTGAATTCCTCATTTTGTTTGTTGTTTAGCCTAGCACTAAGACATTTTGGGTTATAGCAGCTACTTGCACGGGTGATAAAGCTTGTTTGGATAGGACCTGGAGACTTCTGAAAAGGCAAGTAAGGAATTTGGAGTTTGCTGCAACGAATCTGAAGTTGGCAAGGCCCTCTACAATGAAGTCAAATTTGGGGACGCCCTTTACAACGAATTCAAAGGTAATTTGAAACCCTCATTACATTAAACACAAAATATATAACTTTTTGATTGGCAACATATCATTATCATATACATCATCAAGAACACTCTACTAACTTCATGCTTTGCAGCTTTTCTCGCTTCTTTGCTATTTAAATTTGGTACTGTGCAAGAATGGAAGGTGACAGTTTAGGGGGGGCCGTGATCTAGCTCCCTCCCCTGACTCCTGGGGATTCTGCGACTGGCACAGGTTGTTGGGGGAATCTCATGAATCCACCCTTGAAACAAGGATCAAAAAAGTGGAAGGAGGCACTTGTTGGAGATGTGCCTAATGGGGTAGGTAGCTCCAGTTGTATTCTAGTTATATTTGAGTCTGAAGGAGCTAAGGTGCTTAAGCTTCCAGACTAGACTATTTTATGGATTGTAACATCGATGGAAAACACCTTGGTGGGCAAATTCTTTGCCTTCAGACCTAATATGTATTTGGTTTGATGCTGGATTTCAGCCAAATGGGCTCTTAAGGGCAATGTCTCTGCCAGTGATATGCCATGTGGTATGTTCTTATTCAAGTTTACTTCCCAAGAGGACCTCCTATCAATTCTAGCTGGGCGTCCCTGGCTGTATGGGAAGCATTCGCTTTCCTTATGCAAATGGAAGCCAGGTTTTGACCCTAAGGCAAATCTTAATTAGTTAGCTCCCATTTTGGTGTAGCTGCCAAGCCTCCCCCTAAAATACTAGGATGAGGAAATTTTGACTTGGATATGCAACACATTTGGAGACTATGTGACAGTGGACAAAGTCACCAAGCTAAGGCGAGGCTTGTTTATGCTCGGTTCTATGTCAATGTTGATGTCCTTAAGACCTTGCCCACTTCTATTATTTTGAATTCCAAATATGGGAAGTGCACTCAGTGCAGCCTGTACGAGAACTCTAGAGTTTTCTGTCAGATTTGCATGAAACTTGGGCATGTTTTCACCTAGTATAGGGTACCTAAGAACCCCTCACCCCAGGTGGTGGAGTAGGGTGCTTCGGGTGAGAAATCAAAGGAGTATCCCTTTAAGGATGACATCATAAAAATTATGGAATCACCCCTTGCCTCTCTAGAGAAGAATGATTCTGAGATGGTTCCGAAGGAGGTGCCCCTGCAGGAGGTGGTGTAGACTACATTGGATATAGTGCTTGTCTAAGAGATGACTTCAATGGGTTGGCCCATGAAGAGGTGGAATGTGAGCCAGATGAAGTCTCTAAACTGAGGGATGTGCCCCATGAGGTTGCTTTTACTAGCGGGGTATGGGAGGATCTAGAGGAGAGGGAATTTACTTCAGCCTTTGGGGTGTAGGAGGAGGTTTCCCAACAGAGCACAGTGCAAGAAATACGTAGCCTAGGTGAGAAGTTGGGTCCCCTTGTGAACTTCTCCCCATCCTTAGGTGCTGGGACTAGCAAGGGCTTGGAGGATCAGGAGGGTTGTACCACCGTAAAAATTAAGGGGAAAGGAAGTAGTAGAAATACAACCGATGTGGGGAAGATACTAGCAGGGGCAGACCCCCACACATGAGGACTAGATAGAGGGAGACAAAAATAGAAATTACTAAGGGGAAGTGGACTACCTTATTGGCTCCTCCTAGAAAGACCAAGAAATGAAGATCATCTTGTGGAACATTAGAGGGCTCAATAGTCCTCAGAAACAGTTGTTGGTTAGGAATTGCATTTTTTATAATAAAGTTGATATTCTCCTACTTCAGGAGATCAAAATGACGAAGGGGAATTTCAAGATTGTTGTAAAAAAGATCTGCCCAGTGAGCGGAGCCCAAGGAGCTTCAGGAGGTATTGCTACTATATGGAACCATAATCTAGTAGGGAGTGTGATTTCCTGCTCTAGGCATTCCATTGAAGTTTCCTTCCAAAATCACCTTGAAAGGTGGACACTCATCAATGTTTATATTGCTCCTAATACTCGTAGTAGTAGAAAGGAGGTCTAGGATAGCATGACTATCAAAATCAAGGGAGCTAGAGGCACCAACTGGATGATCTAGGGGTATCTTAATTCTCCCCTCTACCTATCTGAGAAAATGGCCTGGGGGCTCACTGATTTCTCAGATAGCATGTTGGACCTAGCCGAGTTCTTAAGAAATTTTGATCTCATGGATATAGAACTGGAGGGGCAAGCTTTTACCCGATCAAACAAAAGACAAGGGAATAATCTTATTTAGGTCAAGTTAGATAGATTCTTAGTCTCTTCTTACTGGGCTATCGCAAATCTTGTGCTTCTGACCACCCTTCCTCAGATGGGCTTAGACCATAACCCTCTTTTACTTAGCTGGCATGAGGGGAGTATGAAGGGCCCCTTCCCCTTCAGATTTGAAATGATGTGGGCCCTCCACCATGACTTTAGGGACAGTCTCTCTAGGTGGTGGAACATCCCTATTTATGGTCCTGCTATCTATAGATTGGCTCATAAGTTGGCTAATGTGAGGAGTAAGGTTAAAGGATGGAACAAATATATCTTTAGCAATGTCTTGACAAAGAAGAAAAGCCTTATGGGGCAACTTAAGGAAATGCAAGATAGAATGGAGAAGGGAGACCTCTGAGAGGAATTGCAGACCCTGGATAACACTCTTTCTAAAGACTGGGTGTAGCTCTTAGAGAAGAAGAGGTTTACTAGAAGCAGAAGTCAAGAGTTCAATGGCTTAAAGAAGGTGATAGGAACACTTCTTCTACCAATCCACTTTAAGGCATAGGAAGAGGAATTTGACCTAGAAACTTAGAGATGAGCATGACACTAAGTTTGTGGATGATGGGGAGATTAGCTCTTAGCTACTTTGAGTCCCTGTTGGTTGCTTAGTAGCCTAATGCCTCTATGGAGGAAAGTTTTCCCTCTTGGACTCTATGACAACCATTCTTTCTAAAGAGGACAACTGCCTCCTGACCAAACCCATCTTGGAGGAGGAAGATAGAGCTAATGTCTTCTCTATAGGTGCCTTCAAAGCCCCTAGCCCAGATGGTTTCCCCCTGGCCTTCTTCCAAACCTTCTGGGAGATTGTGGGGAATGATGTCTTCCAAGCGGCCAAGGATTTCTTCCAAACTCGTAGGTTCCTATGGTAATTGAACAATACATTTATTACTCTGATCCCAAAGAAGACGGAAGCCAATCTTATGACTGACTTCAGGCCCATAAGTCTCTGCAACATGGTGTACAAGGTCTTCACTAAAATTCTAGTTTTTAGGCTTTGACCCCTCCTTAACAAACTCATTTCACCCAATCAGAAGGGTTTTGTCCCTAGGAGACAGATCCTCGATGCGGCCATCACTACTCATGAGATTATCCACTCAATCTCCAAGAGCAACTCCTTAGATATGATCTTTAAATTGGATATCTCCAAATCTTATGATCATGTTAATTGGGATTTCTTGCTTAGGGTTCTAAGGAAATTTGGCTTCAATGAGAAGGTGACTAATATGATAAAGGAGTGTATATCCATGAGTCACTTCTCTATCCTGGTCAATGCTTCTCCTAGAGGGTTATTCCCCTCTGGGAGGGGCCTCAGGCAAGGTGACCCTCTTTCTCCCTATCTCTTTATCTTATTGGATGAAGTTCTGGGTAGGAATGCTTGCAACCTTTTGATGCATTGGACTCTCTAGGGTATCAAGCCTACCTCCTCTGCTTAAACCTTAGTCATACAGTAGTTTGTCGATGATACTAGACTATTCAAAATTGCCCTAGTTGTTGAAGCTAGAAGATGGAAAATGCTCCTTGAGGCTTATGAAGGAGTCTTTGGTTAGAGTATCAACTTTGAGAAAAGTCACATCTACTTTCTTAATACTTGGGAGGATTTGCAAAGAAAAATCACCTATGTCCTAGGATGTTCGAGTGCAAGGTTCCTAGCCACTTACTTGGGCCTCCCACTTACTATCACTAAGGTCTCATCTAACTTTTGGAATGGTTTACTTGAGATAATATAGATGAAATTGGCTGGTTGGAAAGGCGCCCTCTCGAGCCAAGTGGGGAAATTCTAGCTCCTCAAAGCTTCACTTCAAGGCATGCCAAACTACTCCCTAAGTCTGTTCAAAATACCTAGGTATGTGGTGGAGAAGATTGAGCAAATCCAAAAGAAATTTCTTTGGTCTAGAGTGGAAGAGAAACAAAGAATTACCGTGGTTGGGTGGGACAAGGTCTATACCCCTAGATGCCAGGGGGATTAGGATTGAGAAGAATCCAGCTCATGAATCGTGTCTTCTTGTCCAAGGTGGGATAGTACCTCATCCAAGGGAATAAAGACTGGGGGAAATTATGATGGCTAAGTATCTTAATGAGGATTGGGGTGGTAAGTTGCTCTCATATGTCAGCTTGCCCAAAGGCTCTATAATTTGAAATGGTACTCTCAAGACATGTGGCCTCCTTCGCCAAGGAATTTGGTGGAAGATTGGAGATGGTAGGGATGTTAACTTTTGGGAGGAAAGATAGCTGAAGGATAAGCCACTTAAGGAGATGGAGTATGGCAGAATTGCGAATAAAGACTGCAGATTCATTGGTCACTGGGTGGGTAACTATTTCAGGACTCATAGGGGGTTTAGGAGATGGAGGGATATGATAGAATGTGTCCAAGAACATGATAAGGACATGATGCTATCTTTTCAACTTCAAAAGGACCTAGAGGACTTCAGATTCCCTCTCTTCCCTAAGTAGGATCAGATAATTTGGGACAAGGATTACAAATCTTAGTTCTCTGTTAGAAGTGCTTATGGTCTACTATTAGACCCTGGGGAGGATAAGTTCTGGGGGAAAGTTTGGATTCCTAAACTTCTTCCTAAAATCAATTTCTTCTGGTGGACTCTGATGCACAATAGATTTTGACTATAGTTAATCTAAAAAGGAGGGGTTTTCAAATGCCTAACAGGTGTGTCCTCTGTGGGACTAAAGAAGAGACAGCCAATCATGTTTTCCTTCACTACAATTTTGCTTGGGAGGTTTGGGGCTTGATCTTTTAGAAGCTTAATATAAACTAGACCTTAAATAGTAGTCTTGCAACCTTGATTTGAGATTGGAGGCCACATTTTAGTCTGGTGCTCCTAGTGACCAAGGAGCTATGGTTACAATTACCACCCCACTTGGCCTGGAACCTTTGGAAGGAACATAATAACATAATATTCATAGAGAAATTCAGAACACCTATGGAAGTTTTCCAGAGTTACCTCAAACTGTTGGATGAGAACATCAACTCTTGCAACTTCAAAGCTACTGATATGCCCCTTGGACTGGAAGAACAATGTCTATTAAAACACTAGAACATTAGTCCTAGTAGTTGCCGTAAAGATGTCTCTAAAAGGATTTCTAGGGCTAATACCAGGTGGGTCATGCCTCAGAAAGGTTGGGTTAAGCTCAATTTTAATAGAGCTGCTAAGGGGAATCCAGGGGTGGCCAATAGTGGATGAATCATAACAATTAACATAGGAGCCTTTGTGGCTTCCTACTCTGGCCCAGGAATTGGGTTTAAGAGTAGTAATGAGGTTGAAGCTTTAGCCTTGCTAAGGGAAATTAAGTTGGCTACCTCCTTGAACATCAGATTTCTTCATGTGGAAGGAGACTTGATGTTAATTTTTAATGTTACCCTGGGCTCAACTTAGATTGGATGGAACTTAGTTAACATTGTAGGGGCTATTAAGTTTCTTCTCAATGGGTTTGAGGAGTTCAAGATCTCTCACATTTACAAGGAAGGGAATGCGGTTGTCAATGCTATGGAAAACCTGGGAATTAGTAGCAAAGGATGGCGGTGCTATAGGAGTATGACTTGCATGCCCAATTGGTGCAGGAGCACCCGCACATGATCAGGATATAGGATAATTGTCCACATGATGACAGGGCATTAGTCTATTTTTAGTAGGTTTGACTTCATCATGTAATAAGGTCCATTGGACCGATGCTATGTATTAGTTCAGCATAGGAGTATGTGTAGGCAGTTAGAGATCGGGATAAGGTAGTCTGAGCTGTCCTCTCTCCCAGCCGCTTGGAAGCTCCCAGCCGCTGGGAAGTGAGTTGGTAGTACTCGAAGGACTTTGTTATATATACCTTCGATCTGTTAGGGTTTAGCATATAGATTGATTATTGATATTGATAGATGTATTGGTGTTGTGTTGATTTGAGATTCAGGAGAGCAGTTCAGACATTGTGAAGCTGTATTCAGAACTTTTGAATTTCATTTGAATAAGATCTCATCATTTGCAGTATCTGAGTTTATCAGCCGTATCTGTTTTGATTTCCTTTCCATTTTGCAAGTTGATGGGTACTTTCAACCCTTCCACCGGTTGATCCTGCGAATCGGTGGAATGGTCTTGTATCATAGCTTAGTTTGCATTTGTGTTTTCTGTTTATGCATTGCATTGTTCAAGAGATCAGTTAGGAGCATGCTGTGAATCAGCCTAGCATCCTCATGTGCTAGGTATAGAAAGAAAAGTTGTTAGATTTTGGTTTGAAGGTGATCCGGCCCGGTCGTCATATTGTCTTTGTGTAATTGTGCGGTTCTGAGTGTTTACATGCAGCGGACGGATACACAGGAGTCTGCATGTGCGTTTCTAGCCGGAGCAAGCCGCATCGTCATCTGCGAATGCAGCGCCATCAGGATCGGGTCATGAAACTGTTGAAGTTTGCATGTTGCAAGTGCATTAGGATGTTTTGAGTTGGATATATACTTAGTGTATATATCGCAGTCAGGATCATCTCTCGGGGGTGCTCATCATCCACGTATCGCTAGCTGATGCGGGTGTGAAAGTTCAGTTTTTTTGACTAAGTGTTGAAGAGTTCATCAGGATATTGTGTGACGTCATCGTCATCAGGATATGACGTCATCGTCATCAGGATATTGAGATATCACTCTATGCGAGTTTATCCTGTTGTCGCTAAGTGGTTAGGTATTAGCGTAGGCAGGAAGTTGTATTAACATCATCAGGAGGTTTCGAGAGAACCGGATGAATCATATCATGATGCTGTTGCTTGTGTCGTCGGCTATGGGAGCATCGAAGGCAAGGTGTTGAAGTGGTCGTCATCAGGATATTTGGAGCAACCAGATATTTGGATATCCTGCTGACGAAGGTGGTGTCGCATATCATGATGATGCCGCTAGTGTTTGGCGCCCGATGAACAGTGCAACCGGAGGATGTTTGCGCCCGTTGAATATCATGATGATGATGATAGGCGACAGGCGGAGGAGGTGAACAGTAGTCGGCAGGAGGATAATTGCGATCATCCGAAATATGATGATGCTGTTGGTGTTTACAGGAAATATGATGATGATGCTGAGCTGATAGGGATTTTTATCATGCTGTTTGTATACTTGGCAGCTCCTTCCTGTTAGTAAGCTCCCGTTGCATTTCACTCTGCACCATAGTGGTATCAGAGCAAAGGTTAGGATCTTCTGGAAAAGATAGGCAGGATGTCTGACGAAGAAGGAACATCTGAGGTTCCAGCAAGGATGACCAACGCTGAGTTGGCAGTTCTGGTGAAGAAACAGATTGCGGAAAGCAAGGCCGTGAAGGCTCAGAATCAGGAGTTGAAAGATGAGTTAGCAAAGTTGAGGAGCAGAGTAGGTTCTGGTAAAGAAGATGATAGGGAAGAAGAAGAGATCCCTAATTGGAGCGAGGAGGTCGTTCCTGCAGACCAGAGACCACTGTTGAACGCCCTCAAGGCCATGGAGAGGAGAACCATGGATGTGAAACTGGATTTGCCAGTGTTTACAGGTAAGATGGACCCTGATTCAGTGATGGAGTGGATAGACTGTTTGAACAATTTCTTTGTAACAGAGGAGATACCAGAACAACAAAGAGTGAAGATAGCACAGTCAAAGATGAAAGAAGCTGCCTTGACATGGTGGAATTTTGTCCAGGATGATAGAGTACAGGAAGGAAAACGTAGAGTTGCCACATGGAAGAAGATGATGGCATTAGTAAAGGAAGCTTATATTCCATTGGATTACAGTATCCAGTTACACAAGAGGAAGCAAAACCTAAAGCAGAAGGAGCTAGATGTCAGCTCATATACAGAAGAATTCATGAAACTCTATATGAAGACAAAGGTGAAAGAAAGTGAAGAAGAGAAGGTAGCCAGATACCTTAATGGATTGAGGTTTAATATTCAGGAAGATCTTAGTCTGCATAACCCAGATACAGTGCAGAAAATCTTTCAGTTGGCATTGAAAGTGGAAGAAAAGTTGAAGAGAAAACAAGAACAAAACAATAGAGGAAGAGGAAGACAACAAAGAGGTGGAAGAGGTCCTTTTAGAGGCAGAGGACATGGACAGGGATATCAAGGAGAATCCAGTCATGACAATAGTAAGGGCAACAATAGTCAGAATCAGAGAGAGAATTACAGTCAGCAAGGAAACTTCAGAGGTAGAAGACCTTTCAGAGGAAGATCCCAGGGCAGAGGATCCATCAGATGCTATAACTGTAACAAAGAAGGCCATATAGCCAGCAGATGTCCAGACAAGGCCACAAGCTCAGCAGGAGAAAGGAGAACAAATCTGGTCCAAGAACCTGATAATCAAAGTAGGACAAGCTCTAATGATTTTCAGAGTGTGAATGCTCCTGATAATTGTGGATATCCAGAAAGTGGAGAGTCTCTGATGATGAGAAGAACAGTGACTACCATGAAGGTACTTGACAAAGAAGCCCCTCAGCGAAAGTCTCTTTTCAGAACCATTTGTAAAGCAGGAGGTAAGGCATGTAGAGTTTTGATTGATTCTGGTTCTACTGAAAACTTTGTGTCTGAAGAAATGGTGATAAAGCTTAAGCTTAGGCGATTGCCTCACCCATCCCCGTATAAAGTATCATGGCTTACCCAAGGTCAGCAGACAACTGTAGAAGAGCAGGCATGGGTAGAATTTCAGATTGGTGCATATAAGGATAGGTTGTTGTTTGACATTACCAAGATGGATGCTTGCAACCTTTTATTTGGTAGACCATGGCAGTATGATTTGAAGGCACAGCATGATGGTGTTAGAAACACCTACAAAATCACTAAAGATGGTAAGGATGTAACGTTATACCCATTGAAGGAGAAAGAGGAGAAGTCTAAAGGGAAAGAGGTGAAGGTCATGCTGATGGAAGGCAAACAGTTCATGAAAGAAGTAGCAGCAGAAGGTGCAGTTGCATATGCCCTAATCCCATGTATGAGTGTGAAGAAAGAACAGCAGCAAGAAGTCAAGAAAGAGAAGAAGCCAAGGTTGATAGACCCAGCTGTCCAAGAGCTATTGGATAAGTACAAAGGTGTCATCTCAGAGGGAATGCCCAGATCCCTACCACCTGTCAGAGATATCAGTCATTGCATAGACTTAATTCCAGGGTCAACACTTCCGAACAAAGCAGCCTATAAGCTTACTCCAGAACAGAATGCAGAAGTAGCCAGACAGATTGAAGAATTGATGGATTCAGGTCTGATTGGGAAGAGTTTGAGTCCATGTGCAGTACCAGCTGTACTAGCACCAAAGAAGGAAGGCACTTGGAGGCTTTGCACAGATTCCAGAGCCATCAACAAGATCACAATCAGGTATAGGTTTCCAATCCCTAGAATAGAGGATTTACTTGATTGTTTGGGAAGTGCTAAGTACTTTACAAAAATAGATTTGAAGAGTGGATACCATCAGATCAGGATTAGACCAGGTGATGAGTGGAAGACAGCATTCAAAACAAATGAAGGGTTATATGAATGGAAGGTTATGCCTTTTGGTTTATCTAATGCCCCTAGTACTTTCATGAGGCTGATGAATGAGGTTCTGAAGGAATTCATTGGTAAGTTTGTCATAGTATATTTAGATGACATTCTGATTTTCAGTAACACCAAAGAAGAACATCTCCGACATATAGATTTGGTTCTTAAGAGGTTACATGAAGAGCAGCTGATGATAAATTTAGACAAGTGCTTGTTCATGCAAAAGGAGATCACATATTTGGGTTTTGTCATTTCACAAGGAAAGCTACAGATGGATAAGGAGAAGGTGAGTGCCATATTGAATTGGCCAACTCCACAGACTATGAATGATGTCAGAAGTTTCCATGGGTTAGCAACCTTCTACAGAAAGTTTATCAGAGGGTTCAGTCATATTTGTGCACCCATGCTGGATACCATCAAAGGCAGACAGAAGTGCAGGTTTGTTTGGACTCAAGAAGCAGATGCTTCTTTTGAAACATTGAAGAGGAAGGTGGCACAGCAGCCAGTCCTTGCACTTCCAGATTTTAACAAAATCTTTCAGGTAGAGTGTGATGCCAGTCACATGGCCATTGGAGCAGTACTCAGTCAAGAAGGTAGGCCAATTGCATTTTTCAGTGAGAAGCTCAATGATTCTAAGAAAAGATATTCATCATATGATCTGGAAATGTATGCTTTAGTTCAGTCCCTCAAGAAATGGAGGCATTACCTGATGCCCAAGGAATTCATAGTATTCACAGATAACCAGGCTCTGAGTTTCATAAACAGCCAGGAAAAGCTGAACCACAGACATATGAAATGGGTAGAAACCTTACAGGCTTTCACTTTTACATTGAAGCATAAGAAAGGGGTCAGGAACAAAGTTGCAGATGCTTTGAGCAGGAGAGTTCTCACAGTCAATCGGATTCAGTTAGAGAGTGTTGGTATTGATTCACTCAAGACCATGTATGAGTCTGATGAAGATTTTGGAGAAATATATCAGGTATGTACTTCTTTTGGGGAGAAATACCATGCTGAGTTCTCTGAATTTCTGATCCAGGATGGATTGTTGTTCAAGGGTGGACAGTTGTGTATCCCAAGGTGTTCTATGAGATTGAATATAATCAAGGAGAAACATTGTGGAGCTATGGCAGGTCATTTTGGTCTAGATAAGACCCTTGATCTAGTCAGAAGGCATTACTTTTGGCCTAAGCTGCAGTCAGATGTCAGAAAATTTGTGGAGACATGTGTGATATGTCAGAAAGCTAAAGGCAGGTCAACTAATGCAGGTTTATATCAGTCCTTACCCATTCCTTCCAGACCATGGGAAAGCATCAGTATGGATTTTGTCTTGGGTTTACCAAGGACAAGGAGAGGATTTGACAGTGTTTTTGTTGTAGTGGATAGATTCAGTAAAATGGCACATTTCTTGCCATGCAAAACCACTGCTGATGCTTCATACATTGCAGATTTATTCTTCAGGGAAATTGTCAGAATTCATGGATTGCCTTTGAGCATAGTTTCAGATAGGGATGTGAAGTTTATTGGTCACTTCTGGAGAACCCTTTGGAGGAAACTGGGAACCAATTTGTCTTTTTCCTCTGCATATCATCCTCAAACGGATGGACAAACTGAGGTAGTGAACCGTTCCTTGGGGAATCTGCTTAGATGCTTGACAAAACAACATGGAGAGAAGTGGGACAATATTCTGTCTCAAGCTGAGTTTTCATATAATGATACTGTCAATAGGAGCACAGGGAAATCGCCTTTTCAGGTAGTTTATGGAATGCATCCCAGAGGAATTTTGGAGTTGAGAGATCTACCTACAGCAGATCCTGTTAGTGCAGAAGGAGAAGCTTTTGCTGAAGCCATCAAAGAGGTTCATGATCAGGTCAAGACCCAACTCCAGCAAACCACCTTGAAATATAAGGAATATGCTGATAAGAAGAAGAAGGATGTTCAATTTGATGTTGGAGATTTGGTCTGGGTTCACTTGAAGAAAGACAGGCTTCCTAAGGGAAAGTATACTAAGCTCATGCAAAAGAAAGTTGGACCATGTCAGATTTTGCTCAAGCATGGACAGAATGCTTATGAGATCCAACTCCCACCGGATCTTGGTTTGTCTCCTATTTTCAATGTATGTGATTTAACTCCCTACAAGGCTAATCCAGATGCAGATCAGGATATCCTACAGGATACAGTTGCTGAAGACATTCCCCAACATGATCCTCCACAATTACAGAAGGTTTTGGAAACCAGAGTGGTCAAACAGACTAGGAACAACAAGTACTTGGAGTACCTCGTCTCTTGGAAGGGACAGCCAAACTCTGAAGCAGTATGGATGACTGCAGAGCAGATACAGAAACATGGTGCAGACCTTGATACTCTCATCTCAAGTGGACTTGAGATTTCTTCTTCTGGGGAGTATGGTGCAGGAGCACCCGCACATGATCAGGATATAGGATAATTGTCCACATGATGACAGGGCATTAGTCTATTTTTAGTAGGTTTGACTTCATCATGTAATAAGGTCCATTGGACCGATGCTATGTATTAGTTCAGCATAGGAGTATGTGTAGGCAGTTAGAGATCGGGATAAGGTAGTCTGAGCTGTCCTCTCTCCCAGCCGCTTGGAAGCTCCCAGCCGCTGGGAAGTGAGTTGGTAGTACTCGAAGGACTTTGTTATATATACCTTCGATCTGTTAGGGTTTAGCATATAGATTGATTATTGATATTGATAGATGTATTGGTGTTGTGTTGATTTGAGATTCAGGAGAGCAGTTCAGACATTGTGAAGCTGTATTCAGAACTTTTGAATTTCATTTGAATAAGATCTCATCATTTGCAGTATCTGAGTTTATCAGCCGTATCTATTTTGATTTCCTTTCCATTTTGCAAGTTGATGGGTACTTTCAACCCTTCCACCGGTTGATCCTGCGAATCGGTGGAATGGTCCTGTATCATAGCTTAGTTTGCATTTGTGTTTTCTGTTTATGCATTGCATTGTTCAAGAGATCAGTTAGGAGCATGCTGTGAATCAGCCTAGCATCCTCATGTGCTAGGTATAGAAAGAAAAGTTGTTAGATTTTGGTTTGAAGGTGATCTGGCCCGGTCGTCATATTGTCTTTGTGTAATTGTGCGGTTCTGAGTGTTTACATGCAGCGGACGGATACACAGGAGTCTGCATGTGCGTTTCCAGCCAGAGCAAGCCGCATCGTCATCTGCGAATGTAGCGCCATCAGGATCAGGTCATGAAACTGTTGAAGTTTGCATGTTGCAAGTGCATCAGGATGTTTTGAGTTGGATATATACTTAGTGTATATATCGCAGTCAGGATCATCTCTCGGGGGTGCTCATCATCCGCGTATCGCTAGCTGATGCGGGTGTGAAAGTTCAATTTTTTTGACTAAGTGTTGAAGAGTTCATCAAGATATTGTGTGACGTCATCGTCATCAGGATATGACGTCATCGTCATCAGGATATTGAGATATCACTCTATGCGAGTTTATCCTATTGTCGCTAAGTGGTTAGGTATCGGCGTAGCCAGGAAGTTGTATTAACATCATCAGGAGGTTTCGAGAGAACCAGATGAATCATATCATGATGCTGTTGCTTGTGTCGTCGGCTATGGGAGCATCGAAGGCAAGGTGTTGAAGTGGTCGTCATCAAGATATTTGGAGCAACCGGATATTTGGATATCCTGCTGACGAAGGTGGTGTCGCATATCATGATGATGCCGCTAGTGTTTGGCGCCCGATGAACAGTGCAACCGGAGGATGTTTGCGCCCGTTGAATATCATGATGATGATGATAGGCGACAGGCGGAGGAGGTGAACAGTAGTCGGCAGGAGGATAATTGCGATCGTCCGAAATATGATGATGCTGTTGGTGTTTACAGGAAATATGATGATGATGCTGAGCCGATAGGGATTTTTATCATGCTGTTTGTATACTTGGCAGCTCCTTCCTGTTAGTAAGCTCCCGTTGCGTTTCACTCTGCACCACCAATGAGATTCATACTCTCATAAAGAAAGATGAAGATAACAACAAGAATTAGATGGTTCAGAGCCATGACCATCCTCTTTTTGTGGCTGAGTGGTGGGATAGATTATGTGCATCTTGAGACTTGTCTAAATGAGATTGGGATTGATGGTATTGGTTGGATCAACATGTTTGGTGGGGAGAAATTTTTAAATTTTCAAAATCAGCTAGGTGGGAACAAGAGAGCCTTAAAGTGGCAGTTGACCATTCTTAGGTGGCACAAGATGAGTGTTGGCAGGGGTCGGGAGTATAGCTGACAGGCCAAAGGTCTGGTGATGAGGGTCGGTGAGGGTCGAGAGTATTGCCGGCAGGAAAAAAGCTTGGTGGATGGTTGGTGTGTTGACGAGATGACAGGTGGATAGGTCATTAGGCAAAAGAGCCTTGATTTTGGTAATGATGTGAGTGACATTCATTGTCGCACAAGGTGGCAGCCGAGATATTTTCCCAAGGTGACTTTTCAATGTGGCATAGGTTTGGTGTATCGCCACAATAATTATGATGTGATTAATGATCTTACCTCATGGCCTTTCCATTTTATTGAGTTACTTACTAATCACAATAGCACCAACATTATCATCTTTAAGCTCTGCAACTTGTGTGATATTCAAACTGTGAAGATGGGGGAGAGATTATTAAGATTGAGCTGACCATGGTGGAGGAGTTCAGATAGGACCAAGTTGTTTGGTATATAATCCAGGAAGGGGAAGTGCTTTCCTTTCTTGAGGGTATGATTGGCCATGGAGAAAACTTGTGCCAATTTGCAGAGTCATGGAATGAGGACACCAGAAAAGTTTATGTGGGGGTATTGGCTTCCAGGTGTCTAAGGAGGTGATTCGCCAGGCCATGGGCCTCTCCACAAAAGGGAATAAGCATGCCATACATAGTAAGGTGCCTGACCCCAAACACATGGGTGTCTTTTTTAGGGAGGGGGAGGTAGCCATGAAACTGCACAATGGATTTGATAGGGGGAAGTTGCCGGAGCCTTAGGGCCAAGTCTGTTTAATGCTTATGAAGTTCTTCACGCTAGAAGGGAGGTTTAAGGTATTTTACCATTATCATTATGCCCTTCTCAATCACTTTAGGAACAAGATGGAAATTATCTTTCCTTTCTTTCTGCAGTCGTCCCTGGAAAATTTGATTAAATCAGCTAGAGAGCTTAGGGCTAAAAACCCTGGTCACCCTCTTGTCCCTACCCATCAAGGCCTCATTCTAAAACTCTACCATTTCCATCTTTCCCTATGTCCCCCGAAGCAGATTAAGGTCAATTTGATTGAGGACCCCCAGATGTTTGTCTCTCTTGGCTCTAAAGGTAAGGTGAAAATGTGTGTCGGGACCCCCAAGATCTCTAAAATGGCCAAAGGGGGCCTCTGCAAGCACCCACCGGGGACCCCCATCCTTGAGTATAAAATCAAATCCTTGAGAAAATCCCTTCTAGAGATGAGGAAAGATAAAATTGTCTCAACCAAAAGGGAGAGGATGGTGGCTGAGGAGGAAGGGACCATGCATGCTAAGAAAGCCAAGACTAGTACTGAGGAAGAAGGGATGGTGATTGGTTCTGTGAAAATTATTGAATTGGACCTAAGGCCTCTTCAGACTAGAAGTGGTATTGGTGATGATGTTAAACATATCAGTTCGAGGGTTCACCATTCTAACTACATTCCTAGGAAACCTTCTGCTAACCCAAGGGTGTTGAGATTTCTGATGACTTGGAATTTGTTGAGGAAACTATGGAGGGGGAGAACGATGCTCCTACTAAATATGTACATGAGGAAGAAGTGGCGAGCCATTTTGCTTCCATGAACAAATAAAGTTTGGAGGAACTGGGGGGTGCTGCTGAGGAAATTGGTGATTTGGATAAAAAGGGTAGTTGTCTATTGTGTGTCACGATTGCTGAGGACATGGGGAGACTCAAGATGCAGATGGAGAAAATACAAAAGAAATGGAAGACCATGGCCAAATTCACTGCCAAGGCCTTGCATCAGGCAACGTCGATATTTGTTGCTATGAAGGAGCTAGATGGCAAGGTTAAGTAGGTAGGGATTGACATCCTTGGTGACTACAAAGATTTGGTTGAGTTTTTGGCCAAGTTTGGGACTACTAACTGTCCTTAGTTCTTGTTTTACTTTCTTCTATTTTTGGTTAGTCATTTTTTGTCAGTTGTTAGTGTGTTGTTAATGTACTGTTACTGGCATGTTTAAGGCCTATTGCCCTAAGGGCTATTTTGGATAGGGTTTTGGACCCTCTTTTCTAGTTGAACTAATCAGGTAGTTTATATTTTAGGGGACTATTTTTTCATTAGTTTCCTCTACGCATTTTGGAGCATATGGGAATTGAACTTGTAACTCAAGTGAAACACCACCTTCTTCTAGTCATTGGAAGAATTCCATATCCTTAAAGCACACAAAAAAAATTGTAGAATTGGCACTGGGGCTTTTATTTATGAATTCAATGCAAATGCCATTTCCTAATGCCTCCATAAAAGTTTGTTGAGCCAACACTAGTTCATCACGCTCAACATGAAGAACCCCAATGTTGTTTAACAATTCAATGGGTACTTCTTCTCTACTCTTCTTTAGAAGAGACTTTGTTGTCTTAAGAGAATCTAAGGCTACACTGGGGTCTAATGATATTAATAACTCACCCATCTTGATAAATACATGGGCATCACATGGATCTATGCGAGTTGCCTTTCTTAAAATTTCTAAAGCCTTCTCTGCCTGTTGCTGAGCATATATATGGCCTACAACTTTTAAGCTCTCACAGTTCTCAGGGTGGACCTCCAGAACCTTTTCAAAATTTGAGAGAGAACTCTTAAGATCTCCTAGCTTCAATTGAACATGTCCACAAAATCTTGTGGCCTCTATCTTTCCTTGACTGATGCCATGCAGTAGCAGCTGGTGGTGTCATAATCACCTTTACTATGATAAGATCATGCAAGATTATAATATGAATGATATTTCATGAGAGGGTGGTCAGTTGAAACAAGAGCTATGTCAGCCAACTGTTCCATAAGAAAATGCTACCCTGTGAAGAAAAAATGGTTTGCTAAATGATTCAATGCCATTGTACAATATGGGTATAATTCAAAGGCTCTATTCATCTTTACCATTCCTTCATGAACACTACCTTTTTCACTAACTGTGAGAATCCTACAAGTAAAAAATGTGCAAAACTGACCACAGAGATTTATGTAGAGTTAGAACATCATTGCCTAATGCCTCCATAAAAGTTTGTTGAGCCAACTCTAGTTCATCACACTCAAAATGAAGAACCCCAATGTTGTTTAACAATTCAATGGGTACTTCTTCTCTACTCTTAATCAAAAGGGACTTTGGCATCTTAAGAGAATCTAAGGCTACACTAGGGCCTGGCAATATTAATAACTCACCCATCTTGATAAATGCATGGGCATCACGTGGATCTATGTGAGTTGCCTTTCTCAAAATTTCCAAAGCCTTCTCCGCTTGCCCTTACTGAACATATATATGGCCTACAACATTTAAGCTCTTGCAGTTCTCAAGGTGGACCTCCAGAACCTTTTCAAAATTTGAGAGAGAACTCTTAAGATCTCCCAGCTTCAATTGAACCTATCCTAGCCCAAAGTATGGCAACAAAAAATCCTGTGGCCTTTGGCTTTCCTTGACTGATGCCATGTAGTACCAGCCAGCGATGTCATAATCACCTTTACTATGATAAGATCATGCAAGATTATAATATGAATGAGATTTCATGAGAGGGTGGTTAGTTGAAACAAGAGCTATCTCAATCAACAGTTCCACAAGAAAATGATGCCCTGTGAAGAAAAATTGGTTTGCTAAATGATTCAATGCCATTACACAGTATGGGTATAATTCAAAGGCTCTACGCATCTTTTCCATTCCTTCATGAACACTACCTTTTTCACTAACTATGAGAATCCTACAATTAAAAAATGCACAAAACTGACCACATAGATTTTCCCCATCTCAAATAGCAAAATTGCCAAAAAAAAGAGTTTAAAACTTGTAAAAAACTGTAAATAAAATTAGGCTAATTTTCATGCCAAAGAAAAAAACATGAGACCATCTAGCTTGTTGCTTACTATTATGCTTTGATAGATTTTTTCCAAGCATCCATAGCTTGTTTGAAATCACCTATTTTAGGCTTTTAGCCATAGCAGCAAGGAAGTGAACTGTTTGATAAAATGCTTTGGTAGACATGTATGAAAAATGTGGTAGCATAGATAAGACAATGAACTTTGGAAAAAATGCCTCAAAGAAATGTGGTCTCATGGTGATGGAATGCCATGACGAATGCCATGACAAGTGAATTGTTATGGATTGTCATGGCATTCCATCACCATGAGACCACGTTTCTTTGAGGCATTTTTTCAACCGGTTCACTACCTTGTCAATGCTATTGCTTACTATTATGCTTTGATAGATTTTTTCGAAGCATCCATAGCTTGTTCAAAAGTACTTGTTTTAGGCTTTTAGCCATAGCAACAAGGTAGTGAACTGTTTGATAAAATCCTTTGGTATACATGTATGAAAAATGTGGTAGCATATACAAGGGAGTGAACTATTTGAAAAAATGCCTCAAAGAAATGTGGTCTCATGGAATGCCATGACAAGCAAATGTAATTGGCAGTTGCTCCTAGTTATTAGTTATGTAATGTGAAGTAATTACACAACTGCTTAGGTTGACTTCATAAAAACTATATTGTAATTGAAATTTTGTCATCTATCAACATCTAGTTATTAGTTATGCAATGTGAAGTAATGCTTTGAGTTTGAAAGACGTGCAATGCAATGTAATCAACAATTTGAATATAAACTACAAAAATCTATTTTTTACAATTCATTAGTTAAACTCTCTATTTTATTTGCTCTCTATAACTCTATTGCTATGGAAATTCCTTTCAATTAAAAATATAGTTTGTCCTTAGTCTACAATTTTTTCAAAAAATCTTGAACTTTTGGTTTGTTGATTTTTTCCCCAAAATTTTTTTGTTGCTATGTGTAGAACATTACAGATAGATCAATGTCGAAGGTTGACTACGGATCAATACCATGCATTTGATGAGAGAGTAGCCAATGAGAGGGACATGGACAAATGTCCATGTCCATGTAATGACTATCTTGGTAGAAAGGTGAGAAAAAGAAGTCTAATTTATCGACATATGATAAGATATGGGCATAGTGGTATAAGCCCTTGGGATTACAATTGTTATGAAGATATGATAGAATTGCAAAGTGTGAGAGATGAAGAGGTAACAAACATAGATGAAGTGGCACCAAACATAGATCAAGAGGCAACAATGTTAGATGAAGGGTTTGAAGTTGATAGAATGTTGAATGAGGGTCTAAACAATGATTGGGCCAAGTTGATGGAGAATGCTTTAAAGCCTATGTATGCTAATTGCAAGTTAAGTCGTTTGACAACGATCCTTCAAATTCTTAACTTGTAAGTGGTGTTTGGTTGGACAAATGAGAATGTAGATCAATTATTGTCATTATTAAGTTCATTGTTACCATGTGACTCCACATTGCCAACAAAATGAAGTTAATGTAAAAAGCAAATCACTAAGCTAGGCTTAGGGTACGAAAACATACACACATGTGTGAATGGTTGTGTATTATTTCACAATAATCTTGCAAGTGAGAGTGAATGTCTGAAATATCATGAAGCAAGGTACAGACAAAGGTTGAAATCAGTTGTGGTTCCTAGAAAGGTTCTTCACCACTTCCTAATAATCCCATGATTACTCTAAATGTATAGGTGCATAGACATTGCTGAACTTATGCAATGGCATGCCCAAAATAAGAGCACCAACAAAAAACAACGATATGTGCCTGATTCTAAGATGTGGATGGAATTTGATAATAGATGGCTTGATTTTTCTCAAGATCCTCATAATATAAGGTTGGATTTAGCTTTAGATGGGGTGAACCCATTCTCATATCAAAGTACTAAATGGTCAACTTGGCCAGTGTTTTTAATAAATTATAACTTACCTCCATGGTTAGCAACTAAACCATTTTTCTTAATGCTATCATTGATTATACCAGGAAAGAAAAGTGTGACTTCAGATACAATCGATGCTTATCTAGAGCCATTATATGATGAGCTAATGGAATTGTGGAAAGGAATTGAAGCAATTCAATCTTTAAGGGATGGTCATTCAATCAAATTCACTTTAAAAGCTTCCTTATTGTTTATGATATATGATCTTCTTGCATATGGCACATTGTCTGGTCTCAGTGTTCATGGATACCATGGATGTCCTACTTGCAACTTTAAGGATCTTGTGAGGCACTCAAGAAGTTTGCGTAAGTGTATTTATTGTGGACATCATGCTTACCTTAAAATGGATCATCCATATCGTCGATAAAAAACACGTTTTAGTGGTCAAGAAGAGAATCATGAAGCACCATTGCTAATAATGGGTTATTACATTGTTGAGAATGGACAAAAAGAATATCATTTATTGAAAATGATGGGATTATTGGTAGTAGATATGATCCATGTAATGAAAGCAGTGTAAAATGGTTGTGCATATTCTATAAGTTGCCATACTTTAAGGATATAGCCATTAGGCATATTGTTGACTTTATCCATATTGAGAAAAATATAGCCTATGCTATTATAGAAACTCTTTTTGGTTCTTTTGATACTATTTCATCATGTGAAGACTTTCAACAACTAAAGATTCATTGAAATCTTTGGGTTGAAAAATGTGATGATGAAAAATATAGAAAACCTAGTGCTCCTTATGTCTGGACAAAGGAACAACATGCACAATTCTTACAGTTGATGTCTCAGAGTTGCTTTCCCACTGGATATGTAAGTAGTAGTATTAGAATCCAAACTGACATTAATGTCTTAAGAGGCCTCAAGACCCATGACTATCATGTCATAATTGAGAATATTTTACCTATTGTGGTAATTCTCAACAATGATTTCACATCCATCTATTAAATGCCTAGTAGGAGCCTCTCTAGATCATTTCAACTCAAATGAAGGGTACCAATAGGTAATGAGTTGCATATTTGGTCTCACTAAACAAGTTTCGCAGTTGGTTGCCTTCATTAACCCTATAGTTTATGCATGGAATGAGCATAAATTCATGGATTCAGATGAGGTAAGAGGTTCTATTGATCGCATTTCTTCTTGTTTGGAAATTCTATATACAAATGCCTCTTAATATGTAGATTATTGAAATCTGAGCATAGGAGAATCCAACCTAGTTTCTTTATTGTTGGAATGATCTAGAAAATGTTCTTTTGGACAAATTTATAGCTTGCATTCTTTACTTGACTATTGAATGCTTTGTATATTTTTTTGCATGATGGTTAAACCACATGTAGAGCAATTTTATCAAAGCAACAAGAAAACAAAAATTCCTTCATGATGTCAATAGAGCTACTGATATTGATAGTGATCATAATGAATTGGACAAGAATGTGCAGCACAATCGTCATACTTATGCTAAAATAAGTTGAGGTAATATAATAGTTGTTAGTTATATGTCCCAATGTTTTGTCATTCTTCATGCTTAAAATGTTCTTTTGGACAAAAAATTATAGCTTTTACATTCTTTAAGTTGTAAGTTAATCTATCCCAATGTTTTGTCATTCTTCTTTTGGACAAAAATTTATATCTTTTGCATTCTTTAAGTTGTAAGTTAATCTATCCCAATTTTTTGTCATTGTTCATGCTTAAAATGTTCTTTTGGACAAAAAAATATAGCTTTTGCATTCTTTACTTGACTTATATTAATTTTTGCATGATGATTAAACCACAGACAAAGCGATTATATGAAAGTAAAATGAAAAGAAAAAGGCCCTGTCAATAGAGCTCTCTACAAAATCGTACAACTTCATGTCAATGTTGATAGTGATAATTATGATGATGAACTCAATGAGCATGCACATGATATTCATAGTAGTAGTCATGCTGGACTCGGGGTGAGTGCTATAAAAACACATACAAGTAAGTACTATTCAAGTAAGTAATGGTTGTTTTATTATGTAAATAAGGGTAATCATTACCTATTTGATAGAAGCTAGTTAGAATAGTAGTGAAGTGTAATTAGCTAGTATACATAGATTATGGAAATAAGGGAGAACATATAACTTACATATGGAAGCTTAGAGCTTAGTTGTAATAGAGTGCATACATAGATTTTGGCAATGCATTAGTGTATTGTGTTAAAGGATGTCATGGTCCTCAGTTGGGGGGACTTCATTGCCAATCCATGTCTCTTTCTGGAGTACTCATATAGTTTAGCACTATTGTAGTCTTCCCCTCAATTTGTTTGTACCACGCAATGGGTTAGTTTTTTTTTCAGAGTAAAAAGTTGCTTCTTTGTTATTCAACAGAATAAAAAAAAGCAAATACAAAAACTGATTTGTTCCAAGACATAAGACATTACATACAGATGTCAAAAACAATATAATGTGTGTTCTATATCTCAATATAATGTATATATTTTTTTTGTAGACATTTATTGATAAACTTCAAGAAGGGGATAAAGTTGGGGTGTTGGATCCGTTTGATGGTGTTGTTGTGGGCATTGGGCGGATTCACTCGGTATCTATTGTATATGGAGTCAAATTGAAAGGAATAGGATATGCAAATGTAAATGTTTTAAAGGTCACAAGTAACATACCCCTTGCTTATGAAGACAAAATAGATGGAGTTGTCTGTCTGAAAGAGAAACAAGGGACCTTCACACAGTGGCCACTAAAATATTTGAAAAAAATGACATAGCTGATGTTTATCATGTACTAGCTATTAGACAGCTTGGTCCACTGCTTTATGCAATAGTTTGAATGTGTTGTTCATGGATCTTAGTGTTTTTTGTCTGTTTTGGAGTTGTATATGAAAAAAAAGGAATTGTAACTCAGTTTTCTCAGTCACAACACTAAGAAACACACTTTGTAACATATTTTTCAAAGCAAAGACACATATTTAAGTCTTATGGGTTTTTTGGACTTGATTTTATGTTTCTTTTCCTCCCTAAACATTCAACATCACTGCCTTATATGCCTTTATGAAACTCCTAAACTAGTTGTTCATAAACAGTGTTATCTTGCATCTTGCTTGGATGCAATTTGACATGCACAGTGCAACACTCTGAAGGACATAGTATTCTTAGTAGTATAAAACAACTGACCATATCCTTCCATCTATACAATATCCAAATCTACATCTTGTCAACTGCTAATTTGATGATAGTCATGAGAAAATGAACGAAAATTTCAAATTAGATGAAGTTTTACTATTTTAGTAAAAGATGTCAAAGAACTGCATCCACCTAGTGAAGACAATTCTCCCCTATAGAATGTATCATCAATTCTTAGAATTAAGCTTGCAAGTTCAATAGGCAAATTCAACTTAAAATGCTCTACTTTTGTCTGGAATATGAGGTGAGTGTTTGTATGCAAATAGTAGATCATTTTCCCTAGAAGATAACAACTAATTCTTACTTAATGAAAGTCACATGCTCTAATTTTTCTTTGGCTATTGAAGAATATAATACTTGGAAAAGAATATGAATGGAAATGAATTGCAACTTGTGTTTTGGAAACATAACCAGATCACTGTTTAGGGCTCAACAATAAACAACAATAAATAAATCTAGTCGCAAAGTACTTGCACACATAGACATACATGAAAATGTGGAATCATAGACAATGCAAGCAAACTATTTCAAAAAATGCCTCAAAGAAATGTGATATCATGGAAGACAATCACTCTCTCGCAAACTCTTCAAGTCATGCTAGCGGTGATGCGAGAAAGTTCCACATTTTCATGTATGTCTACCAGGGCACTTGTAACTACAACATATGACAAAAATATCCATGTTGTTATGCTTTGATGGATGTCCCTTCATTTTTATTAGATATCTGATGTAGTGTACATTATTATAGTGCAAGCCTATTTTTCAGATGGTTTCATTTAGCATCACCAATATTCTAATACTCTTGCCAAGTGTATACATTAAGAGAGAGATTCAATTGATAAAGGAGAAGGTTATATAATGGTTTTGTTTTTACATTATTCATGGTTTCCTTGCAATGGACTAAATATGTTCAGGTGATAGAAGTTTGTTTGAGTGTGAATGTATTGTGTAAACCCCTATAACATTGCTCAAGTTATGCAAATGTTCATGTGAATGGAGTTTAGTAATGCCAAGGGTCTGTGATTATCATAAGTGTGAAGATCATTGTGTTGCATTTACTTGTGCACAAAGAAGAGAATTGAATCAAAACACTACATACTGCCATTATATTATTGTGTTCTTGGTGTGTGTTTTGCTTTGGACAGTAGTATGCTCTAACTGAGATCATTAACACTTGAAGGTTGAGTGAATTTGTCAATATTCATGTGACAGAGGTCTTGTGGTGTCTTGGATTGATTTATGATTCTTAGGATATCTATCTATGTTTAGTCAATGTTTTGATTACAGACAAATAACATAATTTTGTGTTGCATTTATCACAGAAAAAAGGCATCTTCTGATTGTAGTAGAGGATGTAGAGAGTGAAGGATTGGCTACTTTGATCTTGAAAAAGCTTCATGCAGGGGTGAAGGTTGGTGGATTTTTCTATTTAAATCTTGTTTACTTTTTAAATTATTTTTTAACTTTAAATTCTAAATCCTTAGCATTTTAAAAATATATTTGTGTTTGAATCAGGTTTGTGCTATTAAGGCCCCTGGTTTTGGTGAAAATAGGAAAAAGAACTTGCAGGATCTTGCTGCACTTACTGGTGGTTAGGTTAGGTTTATGTTTCTATGTATCTACTCTCTTCTTTGGCTTTGGAGTTTCTTGTTTGTTATGCAAGTTTGGCTTCTTCATGTGACACCTATTGAACCAAATTTATTTCTCAATTGAGTTAGTTTGTGCATGTATTTTTCCATTTTGTTTTCTCCACTTCTCAAGGAAAAGTATTTATGGCTGGTAGTTATCTTCAGGTTGGTAGCACCTACCTAGGGTTTAGGGTTTTAAGATGGTTCATAAGTGTTTTCCTACTTTCCCTTAAAGCCTTAAGTTTTATAAGTCATAGTTTCACTTTATGTTATAATCCAATGTTCACTATTTAGCCTAGGTTACTTCTTATCTAAGTTACAACCTTGAGTCTGTTATGTCATGAAGTGACCGACCCCAACACCTAGTGTTTACCTTTTGTCACTCGTTGAATTCATGTTTTATAAAGTTCTTAATTCCTAAGTCTTTATAGGGGCCCAAAGGTGCCATATGGCAGGATATTGCAAGTCCATAGACCATTAAAGATGATGTCATGTTCCTACTGCGTGGTTGCAAAATGAAGATAGGTGTAAGGTACATCGTGGCCTCTGGCCATAATATCAAGAATGAAGTAGATTGCACCAAGTGTCAAAAGATGAAGTGAAGAAGTGGGGCCAATAAGGATCAGACGATAGCATGATATCATAGAAGAATATTTTCAAAAGGGAAGATCCCCTATGCAGCTGTGAGATGAGGACACGTGGCTTGTTCTCAGAAGGAAGGAAAATTCTTATGTAAGTGGAGCCACGTGGAAGGCCTAGTGTGCTCTCGTGGAGCCAAAAGAAGGTGGCCCACTTGTTGTTGTGCAGCTACAAAATAAAGTCACGTGGTTGCATAGGAAAACAAAAGGTGGAAAGGTCAGCAAAAGAGACATATGACATGGAATAATATGATTGGCTAGCTATTTTTTCATGTAAAAGTCTATATTTTCAAATCTGGCGGGTGATTCACAGCCGTTGATCTCACAGTTTGAAGACTTCATCAATGATTCAAATTCAAACTTTCTGCCAAGACATTGGAGATTGCTCCTGCATCATGCAATCATAGTAATGGAAGAAAAGACTTGGATTAATGCACTTGGCCCGAATCTGTAAGCTGAGTTAAAGAAGTAAGGGTTTTTGGAGGCATTTTCACAAACATGAAGAAGAATTCTTGCGTGCAGCAAGCATCTAGTCAAAATTATGAGCTTCTGCAAGTAAAACTAGTAAGTTTAATCTCTGCTAGCTATGTCTATTTCAATTGAATTTATTGTCTTGCTAAAAAGTTTAAGCATTACTAGAAGAGAAAACCCCTAGTTTAGTAGGAAACTACTTTGAAAATGAGTCACACAAGCTAGCCTTCAACCTCAAAGAGGGGTCTAGATGAAGACTTGATGATTCAGTTGCTTGGGTCTTCAAGAAGCCCCATAAACATGCATGGTCCCAATGGGATGAATGATAGATTATCGGACTTATGGTCTGGGTACCGAGATGCTTAGTTGCTTGTTCCTGGATGGATTTTATTCAAACATTGGTATGATCAGAGGGAGTATAAGGCCCCTATTTGTAATGCTTGGAACCTTGGCCTAACAAAATTAATGTGCCCGAATGTGTTCATAAACCCCGATTTTGTAAGGGAAGTAGCACAGAGGTATGATCCTATGTCTAGGGTTGTTTTGGTAGGAAATAATGTAGTCATGATTAGTAGTACAAAAGCAAACATCACAAAAGTGTTTGGCTTAGACCCTGTTGCTAGGAATAGAATTGATCTCAATGCCCTGAAGGAAGAATATAAAAATGTTTGGCGTGCATATAGAGCTTTCAAGTTGCCCAAGCATAGACCAAGGGAATTGATGGAAAATTGGTGAAAATATTAGACAAGGAGGAAGAACCTTTTGATGTGTCACAGTTCATGCACTATTTTGTGAAGACATATCATACTCTGTGCCATGTATTGGGAAGAGATGCATTGGACAAGATGCCAGTCTCCCTGATGATGCTAGCTGCTAATGTACATGATATTTCAACCATGAAGCCTTTTGATTATGCAACTTATATAGAAGACAAAATGCATAAGCAGTTGATTTAAATTAAGAATAAGTTGTTTACTGTGGATGCAAAGGTTGAGTTTAGTTGGTATTCAATAATGTGCCATATGTTTTTACATGCTGGATCAGGAATGTGGCATCAAGATTTTCATGTTAGAGAAGTTGATCCAAATGGTAATCTGCTCCTGGTTCAAATATGGACTTGTATGATAGACATGCACTGTACAGATGCAGACTATATAATTTTTTGGGAGCATTTTGTCAGAAATCTATCGGTTTTCCTAGAACCTAAAGGTGAAGGAATTCACCCGAATGTGGTTGATTTTCTGAGACCACTAGATAGAACCCCTAAGTTGGGGATTCAACACAACTGGGGTGATTGGTTTCTTCATACTGACACCAAATCTATCAGAGTTTTTGGGAGCAAAGCTGCCCCATACATATTGCCAAAATATGTACCAAAGAGAATTGGATTTTTAGAAATCATAAGGCAATTGAATGAGTCTGATAAAGAACATTTGAGACTACAAAAGAAGGGGTCTTTCTTTCCCACTTCTATCAAGTTTTGTGATATTTTGGCCGCTAATAAGGATGCCTTGGATCGAATTGATTTAGTGTTGATGGTCTATAGGATGGGGTTCGAGTAGCCAAGGGTGTTTGACCCAAAAGGATTCATTAATAAGGTGAGGCTTGGCATCAGAAGGCCCCAATTTACCCACCAAGTTTTGTTTGATGAAGATGTAGTAAGAAATTGTGCCACAATGGGAGTTCACTTTTTGAGGAAAAGGTGGGAAATAGTAATGGAAGGGGAAAGAATGAGAAAGAATTTGAATTCTGCATATCCAGGGGCATTTGTAGAGGAAAATGATCAAATAATAAGGATCTAGAAAATGTTGGCCAATGCTGAGAATTTCATTGAAAGTGCTCCAACAGGTGAGGAGAGGCATGCATATGTTCCAAGCAGTTTAAGCAAGGCATACAAAAGAAGAAGTGAATCGCCTGATGCACCTCCAGCCAAGAAAGTGAAAATCATTTGCTTGGAACATGAAGAGGAGGTAGAATTGATAAACTTGGAGGAGGAAATAAATGTGTTGAACACAAAGAATACTGAGAGGGGGGGTGAATCAGTATTCTACAAAACCACTTATTCAAATGATCGAAAATCCAATTACCAAATTCAATAACATGAAAGTAGAATAAACATTAGAACAACAACCATAAAGTCTTAACACATATACACCAAGATTTTTATGTGGAAAACCCAAAAAGGGAAAAACCACGGTGAGTGTTAGCTCACAATATATTATGATAATACTATGGAATTACATGAAGGCTCACTACCTTAGGGATCACTACCTGAGGACTCACTGTCCAAGAAGTGCTTACTGCAAAGGGCTTACTACCAAAAACATAGAAGATAAGATAGATGATGCCAAGAGATGCCTGCTATAAATGCATCTACAGAATGCTAAGGTGCAATTCCATTTATAGCTCAGTATACAGACTCAAATGCCTTCATAATGTCTGCTCTGCTTCACATATGCTCTTCTTTTCTACCGTTACTATCTTTTTATGGTCATAAGACTACCTTAGATCGCACACACATTGAATTCACACACTTATCTCACACTTCCACATCTCTAATGCCAAAATACATCAAGTATATATATATTCGCATCAAGAATTATCTCACATTCAGGTCAGCAAGCCAAACATGAAACATGTATACAAATGTTATACCTTGTAGGCTTGAACTTGTGTACAAACAACAATGTGGACCCAAATAAACATACAAAATCCTTCATATAGGTCAGGACCAATCAGTCCATCACTTAGATTGATTGTTCAAACAATATATTTGTTCTGTATATTGATACAACATACTTGTCAGGTTATCCCTTAAGTACCCACTTGACAAATTCAACTGTCACATCATAACTTCCCTTGCAGACCATTTAACACTCTAAAAATCATATCCAACATTCATCATTGACCTCTTAGCATACCTTCAAAATTGTAGGACATAATAGTTCTTTATAGCAAAATGTGAATCTTGGAACTGTTACTCTGTCATAGTGAAGTACTGTCAAAATGGAAGTCGATACTGGAGAACTTCTAGAATGTGATCTATTGAACTTTAGAATCTATAACTCTAGATTCAGGTAGTCATGGTGTGTACCTTTACTGTCTTAGAACCGCAAGACAAAATGTGCCATAGCGAAGGAATGTAGTGTTGGCAAGAGACACTATATGGATTCATGATTGTTGTCATTGATGGCAACAAAGTTCATCCCACACATCCGCAGGTCATGGTATGTCTCTACCGGAAGTCAGAGTGAAGAATGTTGTGGTCCTGTTGTTCTCAAAATCAGCTACGCTCGTTTTAGTAGACAACCCCACGAAACTTGTCCGTTTCGTGAATCTACACTCTAAGATCGCAAATCGAGAAAAGATTTTCTCGTTCTCGTGTGAGGTCAGTTGACATTTTGAAACTTGTTTGCGACGTTTCCTTGAACTAATTTCTCAATATTTGCGAAGAAAATTCAAGTCGTAAATTGGTTAAGATATTAATTTTAGTCATTTTTAAGTTTGTAAATTTTTTACTCTTGATATGCAAGAGCGGCAAAATTTGCCGCTCCTACATATTTTTAAGCTTGTTTTGTTTTGATGTAATGACGGCAAATTTTGCCGCTATTACATCGTTCTAAGTTCAAACGTGCGAGAGCGGTTAAATTCACCGCCATCGCATATGTCTTTCATCGAAGTTTCACTAACATGTAATGACGGCCATTTTCGCCGACTTTGCATATTGGTCGATTTAAATGTCGTAGCGGCCGAAATCCCCGCCCGAACGAGATCTTCAGGATTTCGATGTTGAGTGCCATTAATGGCCACTTGTGCTAGGTGTTTAAACTCCAATTTTAACCTTTTAAAAGCGTTATGACTCCCATTTTTGCTCATCATTCCCTATACCAAAATCTTCTGAGCGAGTTACCAACGTCCTCAACTCTCGCTTGATCGAATGCTCCCGATTCACCGACGGATCTAGCGTTGAGGACTGCACATAGACTTTCCGCTTCCACCATGGGTAAGTGTTCCTCTCATTTTCCTTTTTCTTCACTCATGGATCACGGTGTGGCATTTAGGTTTTTGTTTCTGATTTTCGTTAGTTTTCATTTTAGTTTTCTATTCATGTTTTCGTTTGGTCATGTATTTCGTTTTCTCACCAGACTGCCCTAGGTTTTACCCCGAAAACCCTAGGGGTTGTATTGTCTTAGGTTCCCCAAACCCTCTTATGCAACGTCGGCATTATTTGCCTCTCATACAAATGTTATCGCTCAACCCCCATGTAATGTTGGCAAATTTTGCTGCCGAAGTATAAACCTACAATGTCATCAAATGCAGCATCGGCATTTTTTGCCACCCTGACATAACCTTTCATTCTTTTTGCCTATAGTAGCGGTAAAATCTGCCGCTCTTACCAACTCTCAAATTTTCCCAACACATGCAAAGGCGGCAAAGTTCGCCGCCGATACAAATAATGCAAAACCCTCATATGCAAGGGCAGCGAATTTTGCCGCCCGTGCAAAAAATGTCTCAAATTTTCCTAACACTGGAAAATTTCCAATTTCGTTTTCCTGAGCCCACTTCTCCTCTGATTCTTGGCCAGCTCGCACTATAGCCCTTTTTCAAGCGCATTCCCATGGTCGTGATCGTCAACATGCAATTTTCTCAGATTGCCCATATTTTCCCTGATTGCATGATCATGATTTCTGTTGCAGTTTCTCTTGCGGAGCTCCGTTCAACATCAAACTTCTTCTCGGTAAAAGTTCATCCAAATGACTGACTTGTCTCCGAAGAAGGCAAAAGCAATGAAATACAAATATCAAGGTGTTTTCCCAATCACCTCAGTCCATTCTAACGTTGAGGACATTAGAGATACGGAGATTGGCCATGTTGATATGGCTGAGTTTGTAGAGAGAACCAAGTTAAGCAACCCCAGTGCCATGATGAGGAAGATAGTGGAAAGTAATATTCATCTGGTATCCTCCTTCCCGGTGGCGGCTCACAATACAGAATTTGTTCTTCAGTGTGCCCATTTTTATAACAAAGATATTAGAGCTGTGGTAGACGCCAGTGGTAATGTACTAATCAAGTTGGATCCTAAGTTCATTGACAAGGTGTTCATGTGTCCTCCTGCGATAGAAGTATTAAAGCTTGATTTCGTTGAAGCTCAAAAGGAATATGACAAGAATCCAGAGAAAGCAAAGAAAGTAATCAACAACAAATGGTTGAAGATTGCGAGGTCAAGTTTGTCTAGATGGCCACGTAGCTTTCCTCGAAGTGATTTCGTGGAAGAAGTTGGTGACTTGATTACCCTCCTCAGCAGGATAAGAGGTTTGTCTTCCTCTTCACAATTTCATGAATGGATGTATCCGTTCATTAAGGTCATACCCCAAGGCAAGCAAGTTATTTTCTGGGGAGAGCAAATCAGTAACGCTTTGCATGACCAGCTGACAAAGGTATCCACTACCTCTAAATTCTTCATGACTTCCTATCTGGTATACATCGCAGCCTCCATGAGGATTTTTCCAGGATTATCATTAGAAGGGGATAGGAGAGTAGTTCCAGCATATCAGTATTATTCTCAGCTGACATTGAAAGGTTCCATTCACCATTTCAGGAGAGTGAATGATGCGTTCTTTGCTGTATTCTTGTGTCTTTTTGATCCCCAACTGGAGCAGAGAAGAATTTCAGACGAGGCATGGACAGTGGTTAATGGTTTTGGTTGCATGTTTTTGCAATTTCCATCTTTTTCATATTTGAGGGTTGGCTTTTTCCAAGGCTACCCTTATATGCTTCTTAGATTTCCTTCAGATAGACTGGTCTTGATGGAGTTGTGCAGACAAATGATTGTTGTGCATAACAAGCAAATGGAACTCAAGAAGCCTGGCTTCAGATTTCCAGTAGAGATCGGCAGATATTCAGTGTTGACTGCTGCAAAGGCAAGGGCTATGGAGACAGAAATGTAGTTGGTCACCATGAAGCAATTCAAGAGGAGGCCAAAATTCAACTACCGGGGTGTGAAGGATAAAATCAGGAGGAAAACTCAGTTTCATGAACCCATGGTGGAAGATGTCTGGATAGATTTGAGGACTGAGGAAGATATTAGGAAACTAGACTATAGTAGGCTATCTCTAGAACAAATTGAATATCTAGGGCTTGCTGATATTCCAGAAGACCTTGTGGATGATGGCGAATTGGTTGATGCCAAGTATGATGTAGAAAAGATAGCTAGTACTCCTTTACCTCCAATCCAATGGTCCCAAAAGGAGTCGACTTCATTAAGGAAGAGGTTTGAGCCCATATTGGCTAACACCAATAAGTGGCTGGAAGATGAAGGAATTACGCTGAAGGAATTCCTCACTGGTTCAGAAACTGAAGTTCAAGAGCAGACTGGTAAGAAGGTTGAAAACAGAACGAAGAATAAGAGTGATGCTCCATCATCCTCTAAAACACATAAACCTAAAATCAGATTTGTGACGAAGAAAGCAAAAGTTGTTGAGGAGGAACCTGAACCAAAAGAAATGGAAGTCGAAGGGCCAACGACTGAAGATCCGGCAACTGAAGAGCTAGCTACAGAAGAGATGGAGTTTGAAGACAGCAATTTAGATCAACAAGATGAAGAGGCTTTGTCTCCACAGGACAATACACCTGTTGCACCCCCTATGCCTACTTCCCCTATTAACATTCCTTCCTCTGAATCCCCCTCTCCTCCTAAAATAATCTTCGATAATCCCCACAGCACTTTTGAAAATGTCCTCTGTTCTTCTGATTCAATTCCTAGTTTGTCTTCTTCATCTTTTGATAGTGGAGACACGTCTATGTTTGATCATTTTGTGATGAATACTGAACAAGTTTCAAGTGCCAATGTAACAGGTGCGGTTTTTACCAACACCTCGCCTATTGTTTCTACCACCAGTACAAGCACAGTTCCAGGAACACCAGTGGTAGGAATGGACTCCAATGTGAAAAGGTGGTGACACAAATTGAAGCAGCTGGTTTTTCCCTTAGTTTATTTTCTGATTTTCACATGTACTTTCAAAACAATTTTGGACATTTTTGCATGTACATTTTCAATATGTAATTACATGTAAAAATATAGGAAGTCCCAAGTCAATAAGGACTCCTATTTTTGAATAAGTCAAAGTAGTTGTAGATTTCCTAGATTTTCTCAAGGTCTTTCCCTATAAATAAAGGGGACCTCTTTTGTAAATATCTATCTTTTGTCTATTGCAAGAAAACTCTGGCGAATTGAGAATCAAATCAAGACTTTGTGCTTTTTGTGAAAATCAATATTCAAATATTTATCAATACAAGAAAGCAAGTTCAATTCCAATCTTTGTCTTGGAATTATTTGTGTTGTGATAGTTTTGTTCTTACGTCTTGCTATCATAATCTTATTTTGATAATAATTGAAGTGTGGAGTTTATTACAAGTGATTGAAGAGCGCTCTTAATTTGATTCTGGTAAACTTTGTGTTATCAAATCAGTTGTGGGTTATATGTTCATGTTTGTGAAAATACAATAGTTTGGAGACTTTGTGCTGCAAGTTGTTCTATTTGATTTACTTTTATCATCTTGAGGAGGAGTGAAGACTTTGCGCTACATTCTACTTCAAATATTTTTGTTTACAAGTAATAAGTGAGGTAACAGAGAACTTTGTGTTTCTGTGATATTGTGATAATCTACGAGTCTTATATCAAGAGTTTGAAATATAAATATCTATTCTGAAAAAAGAGAATGAGATGAGATGGAACCACCACAAACATAGTTTTTAGTGTACATAAATTTGATAAGTTGTTTGATTTGCAAAAGTCAAGTAATTAGAGGGAACCTCCCCTTGCTGAGAGGAGAGACTTTGTCTCATCATAGCTGTGGCTGATATACCCATTTTGCCATTAGTGAGTTAACGACAAAATATTCACCCAACAATTTTTTGGCGACTCTACTAGGGAAGAACGCGCAACTTGAAGCCTCACGCTTCGAGTTGAAGCATTTTTAGTTCTTTTCAATTTTCTTGCAACATTGTGTTTAGTACAATACAGTCTGGCAGATTCCCGGTACACTAGAAGTAAGAGGGCTCAGGGTATTATTGATCCTGTATTTGAGTTGATGCAGCAGAATAATTTTGGATTCTTAACTCCACGGCCTCGTCTTCAGCGCACCAGGAGTTTTCCCCCTACAAACATCAGGTCCCCAATACCAGGTGAAGTTTCTATTGCCAGTGCTAACAGAGTTTTGGTTGTTCATATGCCACCAAGATTTGTTATACCACCTTTCAATCAGCGCGTCATGGCAGCCCAAGGTCCTTGGGGTAATACCTTTGGTCCTCTAAATTTGACCCCACCATTACATGAACTACCTCGTAGTTCAAGAAAGAATTTCCCCAAATTCTATGGTGACGGAAAAGTTCATCCTGATGAGCATATTGCGGCTTTCTGTATAGCCTGCGGTGTGATAGGTGTCGAGCACGAAGATGTGGCTGTGCGACTCTTTGTAGAAACACTACAAGGCGCTGCCGCAGATTGGTTCTATCACCTCCAAGCCCAGACCATAACAAACTGGGCTACTCTCAAAACCAAGTTCGAAGCCAGGATCAAGCCTGCGGAAGATGCTCATGCGTTGTTGGCACAGCTGACACAGATGAAAAAGGAACCTCATGAACCAATGCGAGATTTCATCACTAAGTTCAACAAATTGAGAAACAGGATTCCCACCACTGCTGAACCCACAGCGGAAAACCTCAAATGTTTCTTTATCAATACACAACTTCTGGAGGTGAGTTTCCTATTGAGGCGAGCTGCACCCACTGATCTTGCTGCGGCTCAAATTCTGGCAACTGAGGTAGAAGATGATCTTATCCTCGCGGGTAAGATAAGAAGGGACACTAATAGAAATAAAAGTTCCTCTTCCGCCGAGAATGCTTCCACAAGCACCACAGATCCCATGGTGCAAAAGCTAGCAAATGAATTGCTAGCTCTCAAAAGACAAATGTCCCAAGGTATATCTGCACCTCCTTCTTACCGAGATATACCAAGGAGGACATTTCCAAATAATTCGTATCAAGGCAATGCTGCTAGGAATCAAGGACAGCAAAACCATCTTCCTCCTACACAGGGGAAGCTTGCTATTGAAGCAGCGCTGGTCAACTCTGTCGTTGGATACTATGAAGGGGAAAATGAACTTTCTTTCCAACCCGAGTTGGAATATGAAAATGGTGCTAATCTCTTCACAGAAGGAGAAGAAGAGATAGCTGGCGACTCTACCATCAGCTTTCTGAACTACTAGGACGAAGCTGAAAAAGAAGTGAGTGAAGGAGCATATGCTATTTTCACTAGGTCTCAAAATCAGTCAGCTCTTCAAGCTGATAAAGGGAAAGCCAGGGAAGAATCTCAACCGGCGATTTTGATCGCTAAACGAGGGACTCCGCTACCTTTCCAGTCAAAAGACCCGGTGGTCAATAAACAAGTAAGTGCCTCTAATGAATTTGTACCTTCCACTTCTACTCCTCAGACTAGTGCTGTCACTACTAAAAATCAAAATGATGGTTTTTCTTCCTCCGTATCTAATTCTTTTCAGCAGTTCGATATAATAGACCATGCTAGGAGAACTAAGATACAAATGTCTGAAGTTGAATATTTACAGGCTAATCCTGAACAATTTGATAGATTAGCCAAATATGTCAAAAACAAGGCCGTCCCTGTAGGACAAGAGTTTCCTAAAGCTACTCATGACTCCTCCAAAAGTAAACCTACCCAAAACAATCTTGTTACTACTCCTCCTATGGTTTCTGGAAAAATTAAACCTTTCTATGTTTCCCTACTAGTGAATGGTCACAAGTTGAGCAATTGCGTAATAGATTCTGGAGCCTCAGACAACGTTATGCCTGCTAAGGTGGCAGATGCCCTTGGCCTCACCTTAACCAAAACTTTTGGGAGGTGTTTCTCTATGGAGAATAAGCAAGTTCCACTTTTGGGTCAAATCAAGGACGCCCAATTTGTATTTGCAGCTTTTCCAGATAAGAGAATTAAGATGACAGTCTTGGTAGCTGATGTTCCACCTTCATACGACATCCTCCTTGGACGTAATTTCTGCAAGGATGTGGGTGGAGAGTTGAACATGGATTTCTCTGAAGCTAGGATACCTGTTAAAGGTGTCATGCAGAAACTGCTTCCTGAGAAGGAGGCGAAATATATTGTTACTCAAACATCAAACCCCAAAGCTCAAATTTTGTTTGAGTCCTCGGGAATGGGTAACTATTTTCTATCTATTGAAGATTGTTCTGATTCATCAGATGAGGCTACATCAGGTGATAGCTTCGATATGTCAAATGGAGACTCAGAAGAGTTTTCAGACAAAAGTTTAGGTAAGGGTATAGCAATTCCAGATTCTTCCCTCACCGATGAAGAGGAATCTTCTGACCAGAAGAAGTCTAAGAAATCAAATTCTGATGGAGTCTGGATTTTAGAATTTGATGGCAGTTGTTCTTCTACCGGTTCTGGAGCCGGAGTGGTCTTGATATCACCACAAGGTGATATTTTACCTTTTCATATAAGCTACAGTTTGACAATACCAATAACACCACCGAATACGAGTCCTTGTTGCTCGGAATGGAAGCGGCGCGTGCCAGAGGTGTTAAGATCCTGCATGCTCAAGGGGACGCCGAATTGGTAGTTTGTCAAGTAAGAAATTTGTACCAAACAAAAAATGAAAGATTGAGACACTATCGCAATCGCGTATGGGATTGCATTGAAGATTTCAATGCTTTCAATATTTCAGCTGTGCCAAGAGAGTTCAATGACCGTGCAGATTCATTGGCTGTTTCCACCACTCTCATGGTGCCTCACAAGGATTTCAAAGGAAGCAAGTACACTATTGAGCTGGTCTTCAGACCAAGTGTACCTGATAACGCTGATCATTGGCAGGTGTTCAATGGCGATAATCAAATCATTGCTTTCCTAGAAAAGATGGATAGTTTTGACGAGCTTTACTTTGAAGGAAGCGAATCACCACCTCGTGAATATGTTTCTGAGGTAGATTCGCAGACTGGCGAAGAATTTCTATAGTTGAAAGGAAATAAAATCCCAAAAGGTTTGGTTTCCCTTGAGAGACTCTTTGATAAACATGACAGGTATATCAAGTAGCGGCAACAACAGTAGGATTTGAGTTCTTCCATGGAATTTGAGCAGGTCAATTTGGGTGCGGAAACAGATCCTAAGATGGTCAACATCAGAAAATGTTGCACTGCTGATGAAAGATTCAAATTCATTACCCTCCTCCGCCATTACATTGATGTTTTGGCTTACTCCTATGATGATGTGAAGTCTTTCAGGCCTAAGGAGGTTCGACACGAAATTCCCCTCAAAGCTGGATCGTTGCCTTACAAACAGAAGCAGAGGCAATACAATCCAAAGATATCAAGTACGATTCTTTCTGAAATTCAGAAGATGCTGAATGCAAGGATTATTTTTCCAATTCATCATTCCACATGGGTTTCAAACATAGTACATGTAAGGAAGAAGAACGGAGAAATCCGTATCTGTGTTGACTTCAGAAACCTCAACCAGTCTTCCTTGAAAGATAACTACCCTTTGCCCATCATGGACCAAGTATTGCAAACAGTGACAGGTTCAGAAATGCTATCTATGTTAGATGGTTTTTTAGGGTATAACCAAGTGGAGGTAAACGAAGTTGATCAGTTCAAAACTGCCTTCACCACACCACGGGGCACATTTGCATATCGCAGAATGCCTTTCAATCTGATCAATGCTGGCGCAACATTTCAGAGAGCGATGGATCTTGCCTTCAGAGATGAAATGGGTAAGTTTATTGTGGTATATCTCGATGATCTGACTGTTTTCTCCAAAAACCGTCATGATCATGCGCATCATTTGCGACAAGTGCTGGAACGCTGTCGGCAAAATGGTATTTCCCTCAATCCCAAGAAGTCAGTTTTTGGGGTGACGAAGGGTAAGCTTCTTGGGCACATTGTATCCCGGGAAGGTACTAAGATTGACCCGGAGAGGGTTAAATCTATTCAAAGTCTCACTCTGCCAGCAAGTAAGACTGCTGTTCATTCTTTCTTCGGAAAGGTGAATTTTCTGCGAAGGTTCATTCCTGAGTTTGCAGAAAAAACCCGTCACATTGTTAATATGATGAAGGGTAAGGCCGCTTTCCATTGGACCGCGGAAGGTAAGGAAGCATTCGAGGACATCAAGAGAGCTATTGCTTGTGCTCCAGTTCTTGTTTGTCCCGACTACACTAAGGATTTCCTAGTCTATAGCTACGCTTCAGAACACACACTTTCAGCTATTTTGGTTCAGTAGAATGAAGAAGGCGTTGAATCCCCCATATCATTTATGAGTTGTCCTCTCAAAGCTCATGAATTGAAATATTCGAATATGGAGAAGCATGCTTATGCTGTAGTCAAAGCGGTTAAGCATTTCAGGTTCTATATTCTAAACTCACACACTGTTGTCATGGTGCCTAATACAACAGTCAAATCCATCCTAACTCAACAAGAGTTCGGAACAAAGAGAGGTAATTGGATCACTAAAATCCAAGAATTCGATCTGGATATCAAGCCTACCAAGCTTGTGCGGGGTAAAGGTTTGTGTCAATTGATCGTAGACAACGTTCCAAAAGAGATAGGGGACAAAGAAGAAGAAGTGGTGGACACGCCAACTGTTCTTTTTGTTACTACAACTGACGAGTGGTATTCCAATATCGCTCATTTCCTTACCTATGGTGAGTGCCCTTCTCACTTGTCTTATAAGGAAAGGAGAACTGTCATGTTAAAAGCTGCTAACTACGTCCTTTGGGACAATGGTTTGTACAAGAGAAGTCTTGACGGTGTATTTCTTCATTGCGTGGATAAAGCGCAACAAGGTAGACTTTTGGAGTCTTTCCACAATTTGGCTTGTGGTGGACATTTTTCAGCACCTGTAATGGCTCACAAGATTCTGCGAGCTTGATACTATTGGCCCACACTATTCCAAGATGTGTACAATTGGGTACGCAGGTGTGAGTTATGCCAACAGTTTGTTGGGAAACCAAAATTGGCAGCCTTACCTCTAAAACCAGTGGTGATTAAGGAGCCCTTTCAGCAATGGGGTATTGACTTCATTGGCGCAGTGAATCCATCATCAAGTGCAGGACATACCTATGTTCTCACTACAATAGACTATTTTACCAAATGGGTGGAAGCTATTCCAGTCAAACATGCTACTTCAGAGGTGGTATGCAGTTTTCTCAAAGAGAACATTATTTCCAGGTTTGGAGTTCCAAACAAAATCGTCGCAGATAATGCTACATGTTTTTCCTCTTGGGAGATTACTGAGTTTTGCTACGAGCATGGGATCACTCTTT